>CANTAL010000221.1:0-420901 GCA_947650365.1 Chamaelirium japonicum
GAATGAATTAGAATGGATCTTACGAATGAATTAGAATGGATCGTATTAATGAATTAGAATGGGTCGAACGAATGAATTAGAATGGATCGTGCGAATGAATTAGAATGGATCATACGAATGAGTTAGAATAGATCATTCGAATGAATGAGATTGGATCGTGTGAATGAATTAGAATGGATACATTCGTGCGAATGAATTAGAATGGATCATACGAATGAATTAGAATGTATCGTACGAATGAATTAGAATGGATCGTACGAATGAATTAGAATGGATCATACGAATGAATTAGATTGGATCGTGCGATTGAATTAGAATGGATCGTACGAATGAATTAGCATGGATCGTGTGAATGAATTAGAATGGATCGTACGAATGAATTAGAATGGATACATCGTACGAATAAATTGGAATGGATCGTACGAATGATTTAGAATGGATCGTACAAATGAATTAGAATGGATACATTCATGGGAATGAATTAGAATGGATCGTACGAATGAATTAGAATGGATCATTCGAATGAATTAAAATGGATCGTGCGAATGAATTAGAATGGATCGTACGAATGAATTAGAATGGATCGTTCGAAGGAATTAGAATGGATTGGGCGAATGAATTAGAATGGATACATTCATGCGAATGAATTAGAATGGATCGTACGAATGAATTAGAATGGATCATACGAATGAATTAGAATGGATCATGCGATTGAATTAGAATGGATCATACGAATGAATTAGAATGGATCGTGTGAATGAATTAGAATGGATCGTACGAATGAATTAGAATGGATACATTCGTACGAATAAATTAGAATGGATGGTACGAATGATTTAGAATGGATCATACGAATGAATTAGAATGGATATATTCATGCGAATGAATTAGAATGGATCGTCTGAATGAATTAGAATGAATCATACGAATGAATTAGAATGGATCGTATGAATGAATTAGAATAGATCGTGCGAATGAATTAGAATGGATCGTCTAAATGAATTAGAATAAATCATACCAATGAATTAGAATGGATTGTATGAATGAATTAGAATGGATCGTGCGATTGAATTAGAATGGATCATACGAATGAATTAGAATGGATCGTGTGAATGAATTAGAATGGATCGTACGAATGAATTAGAATTGAATGTGCGAATGAGTTAGTATGGATATTACAAATGAATTAGAATGGATCATGCGATTGAATTAGAATGGATCATACGAATGAGTTAGAATGGATACATTCGTGCGAATGAATTAGAATGGATTGTAAGAATGAATTAGAATAGATCGTGCGAATGAATTAGAATGGATCGTGCGAATGAATTAGAATGGATTATACGAATGAATTAGAATGGATCATACGAATGAATTAGAATGGATCGTACAAATATATTAGAATGGATACATTCGTGCGAATGAATTAGAATGGATCGTACGAATGAATTAGAATAGATCGTATGAATGAATTAGAATGGATCATGCGATTGTATTAGAATGGATATATTCGTGCGAATGAATTAGAATAGATCGTACGAATGAATTAGAATGGATCGTACAAATGAATTAGAACGGATCGTGCGATTGAAATAGAATAGATCATATGAATGTATTAGAATGGATAGTGTGAATGAATTAGAATGGATCGTATGAATGAATTAGAATAGAATGTGCGAATGAGTTAGAATGGATAGTACAAATTAATTAGAATGGATCATCCGATTGAATTAGAATGGATCATACGAATGAATTAGAATGGATACATTCGTGGGAATAAATTAGAATGGATCGTACGAACAAATTAAAATAGATCGTGCGAATGAATTAGAATGAATCGTACGAATGAAATAGAATGGATCGTGCGAATGAATTAGAATGGATAGATTCGTGCGAATGAATTAGAATGGATCGTACGAGTGAATTAGAATGGATCATACAAATGAATTAGAATGGATTGTACGATTGAATTAGAATGGATCGTGCGATTGAATTAGAATGGATCGTACGAATGAATTAGAATGGATCATACGAATGAATTAGAATGGATTGTACGAATGAATTAGAATGGATACATCCATGCAAATGAATTTGAATGGATCATACGAATAAATTTGAATGGATCATACAAATGAATTCGAATGGATCAAGTGAATGAATTAGAATGGATACATTCGTGCGAATGAATTAGAATGGATCGTATGAATGAATTAGAATGGATCGTACGAATGAATTAGAATGGATCATACGAATGAATTAGAATGGATCGTGCGATTGAATTAGAATGGATCATACGATTGAATTAGAATGGATATATTCATGCGAATGAATTAGAATGGATCGTACGAATGAAATAGAATGGATCGTTCGAATGAATTAGAATGGATCGTGCGAATGAATTAGAATGGATACATTCATGCGAATGAATTAGAATGGATCGTCTGAATTTATTAGAATGAATCATACGAATGAATTAGAATGGATCGCACGATCCATTCTAATTCATTCATATGATCCATTCTAATAGATTCGCTCGATCCATTCTAAATCATTCGCACGATCCATTCTAGTTCATTCGTACGATCCATTCTAATTCATTCGCATGGATGTATCCATTCTAATTCATTCGCACGATCTATTATAAATCATTCGTACGATCCATTCTAATTCATTCGCACGATCTATTTTAATTCATTCGTATGATCCATTCTAATTCATTCGCACGAATGTATCCATTCTAATTCATTCGCATGATCCATTCTAATTCATTCATACGATCCATTCTAATTCATTCGAACGATCCATTCTAATTCATTCGTACGATCCATTCTAATTCATTCGCACGAATGTATCCATTCTAATTCATTTGTACGACTGAATTAGAATGGATCGTACGAATGAAATAGAATGGATTGTACGAATGAATTAGAATGGATACATCCATGCAAATGAATTTGAATGGATCATACGAATGAATTAGAATGGATCGTGCGAATGAATTAGAATGGATCGTGCGAGTGAATTAGAATGGATCGTACGAATGAATTAGAATAGATCGTGCGAATGAATTAGAATGGATCGCTCGAATGAATTAGAATAGATCGTGCAAGTGAATTAGAATGGATCGTACGAATGAATTAAAATGGATACATTCGTGCGAATGAATTAGAATGGATAATTCGAGTGAATTAGAATGGATCGTATGAATGAATTTGAATGGATACATTCGTGCGAATGAATTAGAATGGATCGTGCGAATGAATTAGAATGGATTGTACGAATGAATTAGAATGGATCGTACAGAATGGATGTTACGAATGAATTAGAATAGATCATGCGAATGAAATAGAATGGATCTTACAGATATATTATAATGGATACATTCGTGCGAATGAATTAGAATGGATCGTACGAATGAATTAGAATAGACCGTATGAATGAATTAGAATGGATCGTGCGATTGAATTAGAAAGGATCATACGAATGAATTAGAATGTATACATTCATGCGAATGAATTAGAATGGATCGTACGAATGGAATAGAATGGATTGTACGAATGAATCTGAATGGATCGTGCGATTGAATTAGAATGGATCATACGAATTAATTAGAATGGATACATTCGTGCGAATGAATGAGAATGGATCATTCGAATTAATTAGAATGGATCGTGCGAATGAATTAGAATGGATACGTGCGAATGAATTAGAATGGATCGTACAAATGAATTAGAATGGATCGTACGAATGAATTAGAAAGGATCATACGAATAAATTAGAATGGATCATACGAATGAATTAGAATGGATCGTGCGATTGAATTAGAATGGATCATACGAATGAATTAGAATGGATACATTCGTGCGAATGAATTAGAATGGATCGTTCGAATGAAATAGAATGGATTGTACGAATGAATTAGAATGGATCGTTCGAATGAATTAGAATGGATTGTACGAATGAATTAGAATGGATCGTACAAATGAATTAGAATAGATCGTGCGAATGAATTAGAATGGATCGTCTGAATGAATTAGAATGAATCATACGAATGAATTAGAATGGATCGTATGAATGAATTAGAATGGATTGTGCGATTGAATTAAAATGGATCGTATGAATAAATTAGAATGGATACATTCGTGTGAATGAATTAGAATGGATCGTACGAATGAATTAGAATGAATCGTACGAATGCATTAGAATGGATCGTACGAGTGAATTAGAATGGATACATTCATGCAAATGAATTAGAATAGATCTTACGAATGAATTAGAATGGATCGTATGAATGAATTAGAATGGATACATTCATGCGAATGAATTAGAATGGACCGTACGAGTGAATTAGAATGGATCGTACGAATGAATTAGAATGGATCGTACAAATAGAATAGATTGTACAAATATATTAGAATGGATACATTCGTACGAATGAATTAGAATGGATCGTACGAATGAATTAGAATAGATCTTACGAATGAATTAGAATGGATCGTGCGATTGAATTAGAATGGATACATTCGTGCGAATAAATTAGAATGGATCCGACGAATGAATTAAAATGGATCATACAAATGAATTAGAATGGATCGTACGAATAAATTAGAATGGATCGTGCGATTGAATTAGAATGGATCATACGAATGAATTAGAATGGATCATGTGAATAAATTAGAATGGATCGTACGAATGAATTAGAATGGATACATTTGTACGAATAAATTAGACTAGATCATACGAATGATTTAGAATGGATCGTACGAATGAATTAGAATGGATACATTCATGCAAATGAATTAGAATGGATCGTCTGAATGAATTAGAATAAATCATACAAATGAATTAGAATGGATCGTTTGAGTGAATTAGAATGGATCATACGAATGAATTAGAATGCATCGTGCGATTGAATAAGAATGGATCTTACAAATAAATTAGAATGGATACATTTGTGCGAATAAATTAGAATGGATCGTACAACCGAATTAGAATGAATCGTACGACCGAATTAGAATTAGAATGGATCCATTCTAATTCATTCGTACGATCCATTCTAATTCATTCACATATTCCATTCTAATTCATTCGTACGATCCATTCTAATTCATTCGAACGATCCTTTCTAATTCATTTGTACGATCCATTCTAATTCATTCGCACGATCCATTCTAATTCATTCATACAATCCATTCTAATGCATTCGTACGATCCAATCTAATTCAATCGTACGATCCATTCTAATTCATTCACACGAATGTTTCCATTCTAATTTATTCGTACGATCCATTCTAATTCATTCGCACGATCCATTCTAATTCATTCGCACGATCTATTCTAATTCATTCGCACGATCCATTCAAATTCATTTGTACTATCCATTCTAACTCATTCGCACATTCCATTCTAATTCATTCGCACGATCCATTCTAATTCATTCATACGATCAATTCTAATTTATTCGAACGATCCATTCTAATTCATTCGAACGATCCATTGTAATTCATTCATATGATCCATTCTAATTCATACGCACATTCTATTCTAATTCATTCGTACGATCCATTCTAATTCATTCGTACGATCCATTCTAATTCATTCGCACGATCCATTCTAATTAATTCGTTCGATCCATTCTAATACATTCGTACGATCCATTCTAATTCATTCGTATGATCCATTCTAATTCATTCACAAGAATGTATCCATTCTAATTTATTCATACGATCTATTCTAATTCATTCGCACGATCCATTCTAATTCATTCATACGATCCATTCTAATTCATTCGTATGATTCATTCTAATTCATTCAGATGATCTATTCTAATTCATTCGCACGATCTATTCTAATTCATTCGTACGATCCATTCTAATTCATTCGCATGAATGTATCTATTCTAATTCATTCGTATGATCCACTCTAATTCATTCGTACGATCCATTCTAATTCATTCGCACGATCTATTCTAATTCATTCGCACGAATGTATCTATTCTAATTCATTCATACGATCCATTCTAATTCATTCTAACGATCCATTCTAATTCATTCATACGATCCATTCTAATTCGTTCGCACGATCCATTCTAATTCATTCGTACGATCCATTCTAATGCATTCGTACGATCCATTCTAATTCATTCGTACGATTCATTCTAATTCATTCACACGAATGTATCAATTCTAATTTATTCGTACGATCCATTCTAATTAATTCGCACGATCCATTCTAATTCATTCATACGATCCATTCTAATTCATTCGTATGATTCATTCTAATTCGTTCAGACGATCCATTCTAATTCATTCGCATGATCTATTCTAATTCATTCGTACGATCCTTTCTAATTCATTCGCACGAATGTATCCATTCTAATTCATTCGTATGATCCACTCTAATTCATTCGTACGATCCTTTCTAATTCATTCGTACGATCCATTCTAATTCACTCGGACGATCCATTCTAATTCATTCGCACGATCCATTCTAATTCATTCGTACGATCCATTCTAATGCATTCGTACGATCCATTCTAATTCATTCGTACGGTCCATTCTAATTCATTCACACGAATGTATCCATTCTAATTTATTCGTATGATCAATTCTAATTTAATCGCACGATCCATTCTAATTCATTCGCACGATCTATTCTAATTCATTCGCACGATCCATTCTAATTCATTCGTACGATCCATTCTAATTCATTCGCAAGATCCATTCCAATTTATTCATACGATCCATTCTAATTCATTCGCAGGATCCATTCTAATTCATTCGTACGATCAATTCGAATGCATTGATACGATCCATTCTAATTCATTCGTACGATCCATTCTAATTCATTCACACGAATGTATCTATTCTAATTTATTCGTATGATCCATTCTAATTCATTCGTATGATTCATTCTAATTCATTCATACGATCCATTCTAATTCATTCATATGATTCATTCTAATTCATTCAGACAATCCATTCTAATTCATTCACATGATCTATTCTAATTCATTCGTATGATCCATTCTAATTCATTCGCACGAATGTATCCATTCTAATTCATTCGTATGATCCACTCTAATTCATTTATACGATCCATTCTAATTCATTCGTACGATCCATTCTAATTCATTCGCACGAATGTATCCATTCTAATTTATTTGCACGATCCATTCTAATTCATTCGAAAGATCCATTCTAATTCATTCGTACGATCCATTCTAATTCATTTGCACGATCCATTCTAATTCATTCGTACGATCCATTCTAATGCATCCGTACGATCCATTCTAATTCATTTGTACGATCCATTCTAATTCATTCATACGAATGTATCCATTCTAATTTATTCGTACGATCCATTCTAATTCATTCGCACGATCCATTCTAATTCATTCATACAATCTATTCTAATTCATTCGTATGATTCATTTTAATTCATTCAGACGATCCATTCTAATTCATTCGCACGATCTTTTCTAATTCATTTGTACGATCCATTCTAATTCATTCGCACGAATGTATCCATTCTAATTCATTCGTATGATCCATTCTAATTGATTCACACGAATGAATCCATTCTAGTTCATTCGTACGATCCATTCTAATTCATTCGCATGGTTGTATCCATTCTAATGCATTCGTACAATCCATTCTAATTCATTCGCAAGAATGTATCCATTCTAATTCATTCGCACGATCTATTCTAATTCATTCGTACGATCCATTCTAATTCATTCGCACATTCCATTCTAATTCATTCGAACGATCCATTCTAATTCATTCGTACGATCCATTCTAATTCATTCGCACGAATGTATCCATTCTAATTCATTCGTACGAATGAATTAGAATAGATCGTACGAATGATATAGAATGGATTGTACGAATGAATTAGAATGGATACATCCATGCAAATGAATTTGAATGGATCATACGAATGAATTAGAATGGATCGTGCGAATGAATTAGAATGGATACATTCGTGCGAATGAACTAGAATGGATCGTACGAATGAATTAGAAGGGATACATTCGTACGAATAAATTAGAATGGATCGTACGAATGAATTAGAATGGATACATTCCTGCGAATGAATAAGTACGATCCATTCTAATTCATTCGCACGAATGTATCCATTCTAATTCATTCGTACGAATGAATTAGAATGGATCGTACGAATGAAATAGAATGGATTGTACGAATGAATTAGAATGGATACATCCATGCAAATAAATTTGAATGGATCATACGAATGAATTAGAATGGATCGTGCGAATGAATTAGAATGGATACATTCGTGCAAATGAATTAGAATGGATCGTACGAATGAATTAGAATGGATCGTATGAATGAATTAGAATGGATCATACGAATGAATTAGAATGGATACATTCATGCGAATGAATTAGACTGGATCGTACGAATGAATTAGAATAGATCGTCCGAATGAATTAGAATGGATCGTACGAATGAATTAGAATGGATACGTTCGTGCGAACGAATTAGAATGGATCCATCTATGCAAATGAATTAGAATGGATCGTACGAATGAATTAGAATGAATCGTGCGAATGAATTAGAATGGATACATCCATGCGAATGAATTACAATGGATCGTACGAATGAATTAGAATGGATCGTACGAATGAATTAGAATGGATCATACGAATGAATTAGAATGGATCGTGTGAATGAATTAGAATGGATCGTACGAATGAATTAGAATGGATCGTACGAATGAATTAGAATGGATCATACGAATGAATTAGAATGGATCGTGTGAATGAATTAGAATGGATCGTACGAATGAATTAGAATGGATACATTCGTGCGAATGAATTAGAATGGATCATACGAATGAATTAGAATAGATTGTACGAATGAATTAAAATGGATACATTCGTGCGAATGAATTAGAATAGATCGTACGAATGAAATAGAATGGATTGTACGAATGAATTAGAATGGATCGTTCGAATGAATTAGAATGGATTGTACGAATGAATTATAATAGATCGTACGAATGAATTAGAATAGATCTTGCGAATGAATTAGAATGGATCGTCTGAATGAATTAGAATGAATCATACGAATGAATTAGAATGGATCGTATGAATGAATTAGAATGGATCGGGCAAATGAATTAGAATGGATCTTATGAATGAATTAGAATGGATCGTATGAATGAATTAGAATGGGTCGAACGAATGAATTAGAATGGATCGTGCGAATGAATTAGAATGAATTGTGTGAATGAATTAGAATGGATCGTACGAATGCATTAGAATGGATCGTACGAATGAATTAGAATGGATACATTTGTGCGAATGAATGAGAATAGATTTTACGAATGAATTAGAATGTATCGTATGAATGAATTAGAATGGATCGAACGAATAAATTAGAATGGATCATACGAATGAATTAGAATGGATCGTACGAATGAATTAGAATGAATCATGCGAATGAATTAGAATGGATCGTACGAATGAATTAGAATGGAATGTGTGAATGAGTTAGAATGGATAGTACAAATGAATTAGAATGGATTGTACGAATGAATTAGAATGGATCGTGCGAATGAATTAGAATGGATCGTCTGAATGAATTAGAATGAATCATACGAATGAATTAGAATGGATCATATGAATGAATTAGAATGGAATGTGCGAATGAATTAGAATGGATCGTACGAATGAATTAGAATGGATCATTCGAATGAATTAGAATGGATCGTTCGAATTAATTAGAATGGATCGTACGAATGAATTAGAATGGAATGTGCGAATGAATTAGAATGGATCGTACGAATGAATTAGAATGGATCGTTCGAATGAATTAGCATGGATCGTACAAATGAATTAGAATGGAATGTGCGAATGAATTAGACTGGATCGTACGAATGAATTAGAATGGATCGTTCAAATGAATTAGAATGGATCGTACGAATGAATTAGAATGGAATGTGCGAATGAATTAGAATGGATCGTCTGAGTGAATTAGAATGAATCATACGAATGAATTAGAATGGATCGTATGAATGAATTAGAATAGATTGTCCGAGTGAATTAGAATGGATCGTACGAATGAATTAGATTGGATACATTCGTGCGAATGAATTAGAATGGATCGTACGAATGAATTAGAATGGATACATTCGTGCGAATGAATTAGAATGGATCGTACGAATGAGTTAGAATAGATCGTGTGAATGAATTAGAATGGATCGTTTGAATTAATTAGAATGAATCATACGAATGAATTAGAATGGATCGTGCGAATGAATTAGAATGGATCGTACGAATAAATTAGAATGGATACATTCGTGCGAATGAATTAGAATGGATCGTACAAATGAATTAGAATGGATTGTACGAATGAATTAGAATGGATAATACGAATGAATTAGAATGGATCGTACGAATGAATTAGAATGGATCGTACGAATGAATTAGAATGGATCGTACGAATGAATTAGAATGGAAAGTACGAATGAATTAGAATGGATCGTACGAATGAATTAGAATAGATCGTACGAATGAATTAGAATGGATCGTACGAATGAATTAGAATAGATACATTCGTGCGAATGAATTAGAATGGATCGTACGGATGAATTAGAATGGATCGTTCGAATGAATTAAAATGATTCGAATGAATTAGAATGGATCGTACGAATAAATTAGTATGGATACATTCGTGTGAATGAATTAGAATGGATCGTACGAATGAATTAGAATGGATCATACGAATGAATTAGAATAAATCGTGCGAATGAATTAGAATAGATCGTCTGAATGAATTAGAATGAATCATACGAATGAATTAGAATGGATCTTATGAATGAATTAGAATGGAATGTGCGAATGAATTAGAATGGATCGTCTGAATGAATTAGAATTAATCATACGAATAAATTAGAATGGATCGTAAGAATGAATTAGAATGGATTGCACGAATGAATTAGATTGGATCGTTCGAATGAATTAGAATGGATCGTACGAATGAATTAGAATGGATCGTACGAATGAATTAGAATAGATCGTGCGAATGAATTAGAATGGATCGTCTGAATGAATTAAAATGAATCATACGAATGAATTAGAATGGATCGCATGAATGAATTAGATTGGAATGTGCGAATGAATTAGAATAGATCGTGCGAATGAATTAGAATGGATCGTGCGAATGAATTAGAATGGATCGTACGAATGATTTAGAATGGATCGTGCGAGTGAATTAGAATGGATCGTACTAATGAATTAGAATGGATCGTTCGAATGAATTAGAACGGATCGTGCGAGTGAATTAGAATGGATCGTACGCATGAATTAGAATAGATCATGCGAATGAATTAGAATGGATCGTGCGAATGAATTAGAATGGATACATTCGTGCGAATGAATTAGAATGGATCGTACGAATGAATTAGAATGGATACATCGATGCGAATGAATTAGAATGGATCGTACGAATGAACTAGAATGGATACATTTGTTCGAATGAATTAGAATGGATCGTACGAATGAATTAGAATGGATCATACGAATGAATTAGAATGGATACGTTCGTGTGAATGAATTAGATTAGATCGTACGAATGAATTAGAATGGATCATCCGAGTGAATTAGAATGGATCGCATGAATGAACTTGAATGGATACATTCGTGCGACTGAATTAGAATAGATCGTACGAATGAATTAGAATGGATCGTGCGAATGAATTAGAATGCTGACATTCATGCGAATGAATTAGAATGGATCGTACGAATGAATTAGAATGGATTTATCGAGTAAATTAGAATTGATCGTACGAATGAATTAGAATAGATCGTGCGAATGAATTAGAATGGATCGTCTGAATGAATTAGAATGAATCATACGAATGAATTAGAATTAATCGTATGAATGAATTAGAATGGATCGTGCGAATGAATTAAAATTGATACATTCGTGCTAATAAATTATAATGGATCTTACGAATGAATTAGAATGAATCGTACGAATGAATTAGAATAGATTGTACGAATGAATTAGAATAGATACATTCGTGCGAATAAATTAGAATGGATCGTACGAATGAATTAGAATGGATCGTCCGAGTGAATTAGAATGGATCGTACGAATGAATTAGAATGGATACATTCGTGCGAATAAATTAGAATGGATCTTACTAATGAATTAGAATGGATACATTCGTGCGAATGAATTAGAATGGATTGAATTAGAATGGATCGTAAGAATGAATTAGAATGGATCATGTGAATGAATTAGAACATTCTAATTCATTCGTATGATCCATTGTAATTCAATCGCACGATCCATTCTAATTCATTCGTACGATCCATTCTAATTCATTCACACGAATGTATCCATTCTAATTTATTCGTACGATCCATTCTAATTCATTCATACGATCCATTCTAATTCATTCGCATGATCCATTCTACTTCATTCGAACGATCCATTCTAATTTATTCGTATGATCCATTCTAATTCATTCGCACGAATGCATCTATTCTAATTCATTCGTACGAATGAATTAGAATGGATCGTACGAATGAAATAGAACGGATTGTACGAATGAATTAGAATGGATACATTCATGCAAATGAATTTGAATGGATCATACGAATGAATTTGAATGGATCGTGCAAATGAATTAGAATGGATACATTTGTGCGAACGAATTAGAATGGATCGTACGAATGAATTAGAGTGGATCCTATGAATGAATTAGAATGGATCATATGAATGAATTAGAATGGATCGTACGAATGAATTATAATGGATCGTACAATGAATTAGAATAGATACATTCGCACGAATGAATTAGAATGGTTCATGCGAATGAATTAGAATGGATCGTACTAATATATTAGAATGGATACATTCGTGCGAATGAATTAGAATGGATCGTATGAATGAATTAGAATTGATTGTACGAATGAATTAGAATGGATCATACGAATGAACTTGAATGGATACATTCGTGCGACTGAATTAGAATAGATCGTACGAATGAATTTGAATGGATCGTGCGAAGGAATTAGAATGGATCATACGAATGAATTAGAATGGATCATGTGAATGAATAAGAATGGATCGTTCGAATGAATTATAATGGATCATGCGAACGAATTAGAAAGGATCGTTCGAATGAATTAGAATGGATCGTGCGAATGAATTAGAATGGATACATTCGTGCGAATGAATTAGAATGGATCGTACGAATGAATTTGAATGGATCATACGAATGAATTAGAATGGATCGTATGAATGAATTAGAATGGATCGTACGAATGAATTAGAAGAGATCGTGCGAATGAATTAGGATGGATCGTCTAAATGAATTAGAATGAATCATACAAATGAATTATAATGGATCGTATGAATGAATTAGAATTGATCGTGCGAATGAATTAGAATGGATCTTACGAATGAATTAGAATGGATCGTATGAATAAATTAGAATGGGTCGAACGAATGAATTAGAATGGATCGTGCGAATGAATTAGAATGGATCGTGTGAATGAATTAGAATGGATCATACGAATGAATTAGAATGGATCATACGAATGCATTAGAATGGATCGTACGAAAGAATTAGAATGGATACATTTGTGCGAATGAATGAGAATTGATTTTACGAATGAATTAGAATGGTTCGTATGAATGAATTAGAATGGATCATGCGAATGAATTAGAATGGATCGTACGAATGAATTAGAATAGATCGTACGAATGAATTAGAATGGATCGTGCGAATGCATTAGAATAGATCGTACGAAAGAACTAGAATGGATCATGCGAATGAATTAGAATGGATACATTCATGCGAATGAATTAGATTGATTCGTGAAAATGATTTAGAATGGATCGTACGAATGAATTAGAATGGATCATACGAATGAATTAGACTGGATCGTACGAATGAATTAGAATGGATCGTCCAAGTGAATTAGAATGGATCATACGAATGAACTTGAATGGATACATTCGTGCGACTGAATTAGAATAGGTCGTATGAATGAATTAGAATAGATCGTACAAATGAATTAGAATGGAATGTGCGAATGAATTAGAATGGATCGTACGAATGAATTAGAATGGATCGTACGAATGAATTAGAATGGATCGTACAAATAAATTAGAATGGATCATACGAATGAATTAGAATGGATACATTCGTGCGAATGAATTAGTACGATCCATTGTAATTCATTCGTACAATCCATTCTAATTCATTCGCACGATCCATTCTAATTTATTCGTACGATCCATTCTAATTCATTCGCACGATCTATTCTAATTCATTCGTACTATCCATTCTAATTCATTCATATGATCCATTCTAATTCATTCGTACGATCCATTCTAATTCATTCGTACAATCCATTCTAATTTATTCGTATGATCTATTCTAATTCATTCGCACGATCCAGTCTAATTCATTCGCACGAATGTATCCATTTTAATTTATTCGTATGATTCATTCTAATTCATTCGTACGATCCATTCTAATTCATTCGCATGAATGTATCCATTCTAGTTCATTCGTACGATCCATTCTAATTCATTCGCACGAATGTATCCATTCTAATTGATTCGCACGATCCATTCTAATTCATTCGTACGATCTATTCTAATTCAGCCGCACGAATGTATCCATTCAAGTTCATTCGTATTCAGTCGCATGAATGTATCCATTCAAGTTCTTCGCACGATCCATTCTAATTCATTCCCATGATCCATTCTAATTCATTCGTACGATCCATTCTAATTCATTCGTACGATCCATTCTAATTCATTCGCACGATCCATTCTAATTCATTCGCAAGATCCATTCTAATTCATTCATAGTATCCATTCTAATTCATTCGCATGATCTATTCTAATTCATTTGTATGATCTATTCTAATTCAGTCACACGAATGAATCTATTCAAGTTCATTCGTACGATCCATTCTAATTCACTTGGACGATCCATTCTATTTCATTCGTACGATCCATTCTAATTCATTCACACGAATATATCCATTCTAATTCATTCGTACGATGCAGTCTAATTCATTCGTATGATCCATTCTTATTCATTCGCACGAAGATATCCATTCTAGCTCATTCGTACGATCCATCCTAATTCATTCATACGATCCATTCTAATTCATTCCTACGATCTATTCTAATTCATTCGAACTATCCATTCTAATTCATTCGTAAGATCCATTCTAATTCATTCGCACGATCTATTTTAATTCATTCATACGATCTATTCTAATTCATTCGCACAAATGTATCCACTCTAATTCATTCGTACGATCCATTCTAATTCATTCGCATGATCCATTCAAATTCATTCGTACGATCCATTCTAATTCATTCCCATGATCCATTCTAATTCATTCATATGATCCATTGTAATTAATTCACACGATCCATTCTAATTCATTCACATGATCCATTCTAATTCATTCATACGTTTCATTCTAATTCATTTGCATGATCAATTCTAATTCATTCGTATGATCCATTCTAATTCAATCGCACGAACCATTCTAATTCATTCAAACGGTCCATTCTAATTCATTCGTACAATCTATTCTAATTCATTCGTACGATCCATTCTAATTCATCCGCATGATCCATTCTAATTCATTCGTACGGTCCATTCTGATTCATTCTTACGATCCATTTAACTCATTCGTATGATCTATTCTAATCCATTCGTACTATCCATTCTAATTCATTCGTAAGATCCATTCTAATTCATTCGCATGATCTATTCTAATTCATTCGTATGATCTATTCTAATTCATTCATACGATTCATTCTAATTCATTCGTACGACCCATTCTAATTCATTCGCACGATCCATTCTAATTCATTCGCATGATCCATTCTAATTCATTCGCACGATCTATTCTAATTCATTCGTACGATCTATTCTAATTCATTCGTTTGATCCATTCTAATTCATTCGAACGATCCATTCTAATTTATTTGTACGGTCCATTCTAATTTATTCGTACAATCCATTCTAATTCATTCGTACAATCTATTCTAATTCATTCGTACGATCCATTCTAATTCATTCGAACGATCCATTCTAATTCATTCGTACAATCTATTCTAATTCATTCGTACGATCCATTCTAATTCATTTGTACTATCCATTCTAACATTCTAATTCATTCGAACGATCCATTCTAATTCATTCATGATCCATTCTAATTCATTCGTACAATCCATTCAAATTCATTCGTACGACCCATTCTAATTCATTCGTACGATCCATTCTAATTCATTCGTACGATCAATTCTAATTCATTCGAATGATTCATTCTAATTTATTCGTACGATCCATTCTAATTTATTTGTACGATCCATTCAAATTCATTCGTACGATCCATTCTAATTCATTCGTACGATCCATTCTAAATCATTCGTATGATTCATTCTAATTCATCCAGACGATCCATTCTAATTCATTCATACGATCCATTCAAATTCATTCGTACGATCCATTCTAATTCAATCGGACGATCCATTCTAATTCTTTTGTACGATCCATTCTAATTCATTCGTATGATTCATTCTAATTCATTCGTACGATCCATTCTAATTCACTTGCACGATCCATTCTAATTCGTTCATACGATCCATTCTAATTCATTCGTACGATTCTTTCTAAATCATTCATATGATTCATTCTAATTCATTCAGACGATCCATTCTAATTCATTCGCACGATCTATTCCAATTCATTCGTACGATCCATTCTAATTCATTCGTACAATCCATTCTAATTCATTCGAACGATCTATTCTAATTCATTCGTATAATCCATTCTAATTCATTCGTACGATCCATTCTAATTCATTCGCACGAATGTATCCATTCTAATTCATTCGCACGATCCATTCTAATTAACTCGCACGATCCATTCTAATTCATTTGTATGATTCATTCTAATTCATTCAGACGATCCATTCTAATTCATTCACACGATCTATTCTAATTCATTCGTACGATCCATTCTAATTCACTCGCACGATCCATTCTAATTCATTCGTACGATCCATTCTAATTCATTCACATGAATGTATGCATTCTAATTCATTCGCACGATCCATTCTAATTCACTCTTACGATCCATTGTAATTAATTCGCACGATCTATTCTAATTCATTCACATGATCCATTCTAATTCATTCGTACGATCCTTTCTAATTCATTCATACGATCCATTCTAAGTCATTCGTACGATCCTGTGTAATACATTCGCACGTATGTATCCATTCTAATTCTTTTGCCCGATCCATTCTAATTCATTCACACGATCCATTCTAATTCATTCATATGATCCATTTTAATTCATTCGTACGATCCATTCTAATTCATTCGCATGATCCATTCTAATTCATTCGTACGATCCATTCATACGATCCATTCTATTACATTCGTGCGATCATTCTAATTCATTCCGACGATTCATTCTAATTTATTCGAACGATCCATTCTAATTCATTCGTACAATCTATTCTAATTTTTTCATATGATCCATTCTAATTCATTCGCATGATCCATTCTAATTCATTCATACGATCCATTCTAAATCATTCGTACGATCCATTCAAATTCACTCAGACGATCCATTCTAATTCACTCGTACGATCCATTCTAATTCATTCGCACGATCCATTCTAATTCATTCATACGAACCATTCTAATTCATTCGTATGATCCATTCTAATTCATTCGAATGATCCATTCTAATTTATTCGTACGATCCAATCTAATTTATTCGGACAATCCATTCTAATTCATTCAATCGATTCGTTCTAATTCATTTCTACGATAAATTCTAATTCATTCGAACGATCCATTCTAATTTATTCGTACGATCCATTCTAACTCTGTCGTACAATCTATTCTAATTCATTCGTACGATCCATTCTAATTTATTTGTACTATCCATTCTAATTCATTCGAACGATCCATTCTAATTCATTCGCATGATCCATTCTAATTCATTCCTATGATTCATTCTAATTCATTCATACGATACATTCTAATTTATTCATACGATCCATTCTAATTCATTCGCACGATCCATTCTAATTCATTCATACGATCCATTCTAATTCTTTCGGACGATCCATTCTAATTCATTCATACGATCTATTCTAATTCATTCGTACGATTCATTCTAATTAACTCGGACGATCTATTCTAATTCATTCATACGATCCATTCTAATTCATTCGCACGACCCATTCTAATTCATTCATACGATCTATTCTAATTCATTCGTATGATCCATTCTAATTCATTCGAACGATCCATTCTAATTCATTCGCATGAATGTATCCATTCTAAGTCATTCGTACGATCCATTCTAAATCATTCGTACGATCCATTCTAATTCATTCACACGAATGTATCCATTCTAATTTATTAGTACGATCCATTCTAATTCATTCGGACGATCCATTCTAATTCATTCGTACGATCCATTCTAATTCATTCGTACGATCCATTCTAATTCATTCGAATGATCCATTCTAATTTATGCGTACGATCCATTCTACATCATTCGTACAATCTATTCTAATTCATTCGTACGATCCATTCTAATTCATTCGTACGATCCATTCTAATTCATTCGTACTATCTATTAAAATTCATTCGAACAATCCATTCTAATTCATTCGCACGATCCATTCTAATTCATTCATATGATCCATTCTGATTCATTCATATGACCCTTTCTAATTAATTCAGACGATCCATTCTAATTTATTCGTACGATCCATTCTAATTCATTCGTACAATCTATTCTAATTCATTCGCACGATCCATTCTAATTCATTCGTATGATTCATTCTAATTCATTAATACGATCCATTCTAATTCATTCGTACGATCCATTCTTTTTCGTTCGTATGATCCATTCTGATTCATTCGTATGATCCTTTCTAATTCATTCAGATGATCCAACCTAATTCATTCAGACGATCCATTCTAAATCATTCGTACGATCCATTCAAATTCATTCGCATGATCCATTCTAATTTATTCATACGATCCATTCTATTTCATTCGTACGATCCATTCTATTTCATTCGTACGATCCATTCTAATTCATTCGTATGATCCATTCAAATTCATTTGCATGGATGTATCCATTCTAATTCATTCGCACGATCCATTCTAATTCATTCGCACGATCCATTCTAATTCATTCGCATTATCCATTCTAATTCATTCGTACAATCTATTCTAATTCATTTATATGATCCATTCTAATTCATTCGCAAGAATGTATCCATTCTAAGTTATTCGTACGATCCATTCTAAATCATTCGTACGATCCATTCTAATTCATTCGTACGATCCATTCTAATTCATTCGCACGATCCATCCTAATTCATTTGAACGATCCATTCTAATTCATTCGAACAATCTATTCTATTTCATTCGTATGATCCATTCTAATTCATTCGTATGATCCATTCTAATTCATTCGTACGAATGTATCCATTCTAATTCATTCGTACGATCCATTCTAATTTATTCGTATGATCCATTCTAATTCATTCGCACGAATGTATCCATTCTAATTCATTCGTACGAATGAATTAGAATAGATCGTACGAATGAACTAGAATGGATCCTGTGAATGAATTAGAATGGATCGAGCAAATGAATTAGAATGGATCGTACGAATGAATTAGAATGGATACATCCATGCGAATGAATTAGAATGGATCGTAGGAATGAATTAGAATGGATCGTACGAATGAATTAGAATGGATCATACGAATGAATTAGAATGGATCGTACGAATGAATTTGATTCGCACAATCAATTCTAATTCATTCGTACGATCCATTCTAATTCATTCGCACGATCCATCCTAATTCATTTGAACGATCCATTCTAATTCATTCGAACAATCTATTCTATTTCATTCGTATGATCCATTCTAATTCATTCGTATGATCCATTCTAATTCATTCGTACGAATGTATCCATTCTAATTCATTCGTACAATCCATTCTAATTTATTCGTATGATCCATTCTAATTCATTCGGACGAATGTATCCATTCTAATTCATTCGTACGAATGAATTAGAATAGATCGTACGAATGAACTAGAATGGATCGTGTGAATGAATTAGAATGGATCAAGCAAATGAATTAGAATGGATCGTACGAATGAATTAGAATGGATACATCCATGCGAATGAATTAGAATGGATCGTAGGAATGAATTAGAATGGATCGTACGAATGAATTAGAATGGATCATACGAATGAATTAGAATGGATCGTACGAATGAATTTGATTCGCACAATCAATTCTAATTCATTCGCACAATCCATTCTAATTCTAATTCATTCGCACGATCTATTCTAATTCATTCGTATGATTAATTCTAATTCATTCGTACGATCCATTCTAATTCATTCGCACGAATGTATCTATTCTACTTCAATCGCACGATCCATTATAATTCATTCACACGATCCACTCTAATTCATTCGTACGATCCATTCTAATTCAATCGCACGATCCATTCTAATTCATTCACACGATCCATTCTAATTCATTTGTACGATCCATTCTAATTTATTCGTACGATCCATTCTATTTCATTCGCACGATCCATTCTAATTCATTCGCATGATCCATTCTAATTCATTTGTATGATCCATTCTAATTCATTTGAACGATCCATTCTTATTCATTCGTACGATCCATTCTAATTCATTTGTACGACCCATTCTAATTCATTCGAACAATCCATTCTAATTCATTCGCTCGATCCATTCTAATTCATTCGAACGATCCATTCTAATTCATTCGCACGATCCATTCTAATTCATTCGAACGATCCATTCTAATTTATTCGTACGATCCATTCTAATTCATTCGGACGATCCATTCTAATTCATTCGCACGAATGTATCCACTCTAATTTATTCGTACGATCCATTCTAATTCACTTGGACGATCCATTCTAACTCACTCATACGATCCATTCTAATTTATTCGCACGAATGTATCCATTTTAATTCATTCGCACGATCCATTCTAATTCATTCGAACGATTCATTCTAATTCATTCGTATGATCCAGTCTAATTCATTCGCACATTCTATTCTAATTCATTCGCACGATCCATTTTAATTCATTCGTACGATCCGTTCTAATTCAATCGCACGATCCATTCTAATTCATTCACACGATCCATTCTAATTCATTTGTACGATCCATTCTAATTCATTCGTACGATCCATTCTATTTCATTCGCACGATCCATTCTAATTCATTCGCATGATCCATTCTAATTCATTCGTATGATCCATTCTAATTCATTTGAACGATCCATTCTAATTCATTCGTACGATCCATTCTAATTCATTTGTACGACCCATTCTAATTCATTCGAACAATCCATTCTAATTCATTCGCACGATCCATTCAAATTCATTCGCACGATCCATTTTAATTCATTCGCACGATCCATTCTAATTCATTCGAACGATCCATTCTAATTTATTCATACGATCCATTCTAATTCATTCGGACGATCTATTCTAATTCATTCGCATGAATGTATCCATTCTAATTTATTCGTACGATCCATTCTAATTCACTTGGACGATCCATTCTAATTCATTCGTACGATCCAATCTAATTCACTCGCACGAATGTATCCAATCTAATTCAATCGTATGATCCATTCTAATTCATTCGTACGATCCATTCTAATTCATTCGTACAATCCATTCTAATTTATTCTTATGATTCATTCTAATTCAATCGAACGATCCATTCTAATTCATTCGTATGATCCATTCTAATTTATTCGAACGATCTATTCTAATTTATTTATACGATCCATTCTAATTCATTCGCATGATCCATTCTAATTCATTCGCACGAATATATCCATTCTAATTCATTCGTACGATCCATTCTAATTCACTAGGACGATCCATTCTAATTCATTCGTACGATCTAGTCAAATTCATTCGCACGAATGTATCTATTCTAATTCATTCGTAAGATCCATTCTAATTCAATCGCACGATCCATTCTAACTCATTCGGACGATCCATTCTAATTCATTCGTATAATCTATTCTAATTCATTCATACGATCCATTCTCATTCATTCGCACGATCCATTCTAATTCATTCACATGATCTATTCTAATTCATTCGTACGATCCATTCTAAATCATTCGTATGATCCATCCTAATTCATTCGAACGATCCATTCTAATTTATTCGTACGATCCATTCTAATTTATTCGTATGATCCATTCTAATTCATTCGAACGATCCATTCTAATTCATTCGTACGATCCATTCTAATTAATTCGTACAATCCATTCTAATTTATTCATACGATCCATTCTAATTCATTCACGATCCATTGTAATTCATTCACGATCAATTCTAATTCACTCATATGATCCATTCTATTTTATTCGTATGATTCATTCTAATGCATTCGCACGATCCATTCTAATTCATTCGTACGATCCATTCTAATTCATTCGTACGATCCATTCTAATTCATTCGCACGAATGTATTCATTTTAATTCATTCGCACGATCCATTCTAATTCATTCGAACGATCCATTCTAATTCATTCGTATGATCCATTCTAATTCATTCGCACATTCCATTCTAATTCATTAGCACGATCCATTTTAATTCTTTCGTACGATCCATTCTAATTCATTCGTAAGATCCATTCTAATTCATTCGCACGATCTATTCTAATTTATTCGTACGATCCATTCTAATTCATTCTCGTACGATCCATTCTAATTCATTCGAACGATCCATTATAATTTATTCGAACGATCCATTCTAATTTATTCGTACGATCTATTCTAATTCATTCACACGATCCATTCTAATTCATTCATACGATCTATTCTAATTCATTCGTACTATCCGTTCCAATTCATTCGAACGATCCATTCTAATTCAATCGCACGATCCATTCTAAATCATTCACACAATCCATTCTAATTCATTTGTTCGACCCATTCTAATTCATTCGTACAATCCATTCTAATTCAATCGTAAGATCCGTTTAAATTCATTCGAACGATCCATTCTAATTCATTCGCACGATCCATTCTAATTCATTCGTACGATCCATTCTAATTCATTCATATGATTTATTCTAATTCATTCAGACGATCCATTCTAATTCATTCAAACTCATTCATACGATCCATTCTAATTCATTCGTACGATCCATTCTAATTCATTCATAGGATCATTATAATTCATTCGTATGAACCATTCTTATTTATTCGTACGATCCATTGTAATTCATTCACACGATCCATTCTAATTCATTCGCACGATCCATTCTAATTCATTCGAACGATCTATTCATATTCATTCATACGATCCATTCTAATTCATTCGTACGATCCATTCTAATTCATTCGTATGATCCATTCTAATTCATTCGAACGATCCATTCTAATTCATTCGCACGATCCATTCTAATTCATTCACACGATCCATTCTAATTCATTCATGTGATCCATTGTAAGTAATTCGCACGATCCATTCTAATTCATTCATACGATCCATTCAAGTTCATTCGTACGATCCATTCTAATTCACTCGGACGATCCATTCAAATTCATTCGTATGATCCAGTCAAATTCATTCGTATGATCCATTCTGATTCATTCGTATGATCCTTTCTAATTCATTCAGACGATCCATTCGAATTCATTCGCACGTATTCTAATTCATTCGCACGTATTCTAATTCATTCGTATGATCCATTCTAATTCATTCGTACGATCCATCCTAATTCATTCGTACGATCAATTCTAATTCATTCGCGCGAATGTATCCATTCCAATTCAATCGCACGATCCATTCTAATTCATTCACACGATCCATTCTAATTCATTCATACGATTCATTCTAATTCATTCGTAAGATCCATTCTAATTCATTCAAACGATCCATTCTAATTCATTCGAATGATCCATTCTAATTCATTCGTACGATCCATTCTAATTCATTCATACGACCCATTCTAATTCATTCGTACGATCCATTCTAATTCATTCGTACGATCCATTCTAATTTATTCGCACGATCCATTCTAATTCATTCGAACGATCCATTCTAATTCATTCGTATGATCCATTCTAATTCATTCGCATATTCCATTCTAATACATTCGTAAGATCCATTCTAATTCATTCGAACGATCCATTCTAATTAATTCGTACGATCTATTCTAATCCATTCGCTCGATCTATTCTAATTCATTCGTACGATCCAATCTAATTCATTCGTACGTTCCATTCTAATTCATTAGCACGATCCATTCTAATTCATTCGAACGATCCATTCTAATTCATTCATACGATCCATTCTAATTCATTCACACGATCTATTCAAATTCATTCGTACAAACCATTCTAATTCAATTGCACGATCCATTCTAATTTATTTGAACGATCCATTCTAATTCATTCGTACAATCCATTCTAATTCATTCGTACGATCCATTCTAATTCAATCGCACGATCCTTTCTAATTCATTCGATGTATCCATTCTAATTCATTCATACAATCCATTCTAATTCAATCGAACGATCCATTCTAATTCATTCGTATGATCCATTCTAATTCATTCGTGCAATCCATTCTAATTCATTCATATGATCCATTCTAATTCATTCGTACGATCCATTCTAATTCATTCGCACGAATGTAACCATTCTAGCTCATTCGTATGGTCCATCCTAAGTCATTCGTAAGATCCAGTCTAATTCATTCATACGATCCATTCTAATTCATTCGCACGATCCATTCTAATTCATTCGTATGATTCATTCTAATTCATTCGTACGATACATTCTAATTCATTTATATGATCCATTCTAAATCATTCAAACGATCCATTCTAATTCATTTGTACGATCCATTCTAATTCATTCGTACGATCCATTCTAATTCATTCGCACGATCCATTCTAATTCATTTGAACGATCCATTTTAAATCATTCGTACGATCCATTCTAATTAATTCGCTCGATCCATTCTAATTCATTCATGATCCATTCTAATTCATTTGTACGATCTATTCTAAATCATTTGAACGATCCATTCTAATTCATTCGCTCGATCCATTCTAATTCATTCACGATCCATTCTAATTCATTCGCATGATCCTTTCTAATTCATTCGATGTATCCATTCTAATTCAATCGTACAATCCATTCTAATTCATTCGAACGATCCATTCTAATTCATTCGCACGATCCATTCTAACATTCGAACTCATTCTAACTATTCATTCTAATTCATTCACGATCCATTCTAATTCATTCGTACGATCCATTCTAATTCATTCATACGATCCATTCTAATTCATTTATAGGATCCATTCTAATTCATTCGCACGATCCATTCTAATTAATTCGTACGATCCATTCTAATGCATTCGTACGATCCATTCTAATTCATTTGCATGGATGGATCCATTCTAATTCATTTGTACGATCCATTCTTATTCACTCGGACAATCTATTTTAATTCATTTACACGATCCATTCTAATTCATTCGTACGATCCATTCTAATTCATTCGTATGATTCATTCTAATTCATTCAGACGATCCATTCTAATTCATTTGCACGATCTATTCTGATTCATTTGTACAATCCATTCTATTTCATTCGCACGATCCATTCTAATTCATTCGCACGATCCATTCTAATTCATTCGCACGATCCATTCTAATTCATTCGCACGATCCATTCTAATTCATTCGTAGGATTCATTTAATTCATTCGTACGATCCATTCTAATTCATTCGAACGATCCATTCTAATTCATTCGTACAATCTATTCTAATTCATTCGTACGATCCACTCTAATTCATTCGCACGATCCTTTCTAATTCATTCGAACGATCCATTCTAATTCATTCATACGATCCATTCTAATTCATTCATACGATACATTCTAATTCATTCGTACGACCCATTCTAATTCATTCGTATGATCCATTCTAATTCTTTTGTACGATCCATTCTAATTCATTCGAACGATCCATTTTAATTCATTTGTACAATCCATTCTAATTCATTCGTACGATCCATTCTAATTCATTCGTAAAATCCATTTTAATTCAATCGTACGATCCATTCTAATTCAAGCGCACGATCCATTCTAATTCATTCGAACGATCCATTCTAATTCATTCGTACAATCTATTCTAATTCATTCGTACGATCCATTCTAATTCATTCGCATGATCCATTCTAATTCATTCGCACGAATGTATCCATTCTAGCACATTCGTACGATCAATCCTAATTCATTCATATGATCCATTCTAATTCATTTGTACGATCCATTCTAATTCATTCGCAACAATGTATCCATTCTAATTCATTCGCATGATCCATTCTAATTCATTCGAATGATTCATTCTAATTCATTCGTATAATCCTTTCTAATTCATTCGAACATTCCATTCTAATTCATTCATTCGTGCGAATGAATTAGAATGGATCGTACGAATGAATTAGAATGGATCTTACGAATGAATTAGAATGGATCGTACGAATGAATTAGAATGGATCGTACGAATGAATTAGAATGGATCGTTCGAATGAATTAGAATTGATCGTTCAAATGAATTAGAATGGATCGTGCGAATGAATTAAAATGGATACATTCGTGCGAATGAATTAGAATGGATCGTACGAATGAATTAGAATGGATCGTACGAATGAATTAGAATGGATCGTATGAATGAAATAGGATCGATCGTACGAATGAGCTAGAATGGATATATTCGTATGAATGAATAAGAATGGATACATTCGTGCGAATGAATTAGAATGGATACATTCATGCGAATAAATTAGAATGGATTGTACGAATGAATTAGAATGGATCATTCGAATGAATTAGAATGGATCGTGTGAATGAATTAGAATGGATACATTCATGCGATTGAATTAGAATGGATCGTACGAATGAATTAGAATGGATCGTGCGAATGAATTAGAATGGATCATGCGAATGAATTAGAATGGATCATACGAATGAATTAGAATGGGTCGCATGAATTAGAACGAATCGTATGAATGAATTAGAATAGTTCGTGAATGAATTAGAATGGATCGTTCGAATGAATTAGAAAGTTAGAATGGATCGTGCGAATGAATTAGAATGGATCGTACGAATAAATTAGAATGGGTACATTCGTGCGAATGAATTAGAATGGATCGTACGAATGAATTAGAATGGATTGTACGAATGAATTAGAATGGATCATATGAATGAATTAAAATGGATCGTTCGAATGAATTAGAATGGATCGTGCGAATGAATTAGAATGGATACATTCGTGCGAATGAATTAGAATGGATCGTACGAATGAATTAGATTAGATGGTGTGAATGAATTAGAATGGATCTTATGAATGAATTATAATGGATAGTATGAATGAATTAGAATAGATTGTACGAATGAATTAGAATGGATCGTACGAATGAATTAGAATGGATCATGCGAATGAATTAGAATGGATCGTTCGAATGAATTAGAATGGATCGTGCGAATGAATTAGAATGGATATATTCGTGCGAATGAATTAAAATGGATCGTACGAATGAATTAGAATGGATCGTCCGAATGAATTAGAATGGATCGTACGAATAAATTAGAATGGATCGTACGTACGAATGAAATAGAATGGATTGTACGAATGAATTAGAATGGATCGTACGAATGAATTAGAATGGATACATTCGTGCGAATGAATTAGAATGGATCATACGAATGAATTAGAATGGATTGTATGAATGAATTAGAATGGATCGTACGAATGAATTAGAATGGATTGTGCGAATGAATTAGAATGGATCGTACGAATGAATTAGAATGGATCATATGAATGAATTAGAATGGATCGTACGATTGAATTAGAATGGATCGTGCAAATGAATTAGAATGGATCGTACGAATGAATTAGAATGGATCGTACAAATGAATTAGAATGGATCGTGCGAGTGAATTAGAATGGATCATACGAATGAATTAGAATAGATCGTACGAATAAATTAGAATAGATCGTACGAATGAATTAGAATGGATCGTACGAATGAATTAGAATGGATCGTGCGAATGAATTAGAATGGATCGTACGAATGAATTAGAATAGATCGTACGAATGAATTAGAATGGATCCTACGAATGAATTAGAATGGATACATTCGTACGAAGGAATTAGAATGGATCGCTCGAGTGAATTAGAATGGATCGTGCGAGTGAATTAGAATGGATCGTGCGAGTGAATTAGAATGGATCGTACGAATGAATTAGAATGGATCGTGCGAATGAATTAGAATGGGTTGTACGAATGAATTAGAATGGATCGTACAAATAAATTAGAATGGATCGTATGAATGAATTAGAATGGATCGTATGAATGGATTAGAATGGATCATACGAAGGATTAGAATGGATTGTACGAATGAATTAGAATGGGTCATACGAATGAATTAGAATGGATCGTACGAATGAATTAGAATGGATCGTATGAATTAGAATGGATCATATGAATTAGAATGGATCGTATGAATGAATTAGAATGGATCATACGAATGATTAGAATGGATTGTACGAATGAATTAGAATGGATCATACGAATGAATTAGAATGGATCGTACGAATGAATTAGAATGGAACATTCGAATGAATTAGAATAGATCGTACAAATGAATTAGGAAGGATCGTGCGAATGAATTAGAATGGATACATTCATGCAAATGAATTAGAATGGATCGTACGAATGAATTAGAATGGATTGTACGAATGAATTATTATGGATCATACGAATGAATTAGAATGGATCATACGAATGAATTAGAATGGATCGTACGAATGAACTTGAATGGATACATTCGTGCGACTGAATTAGAATAGATCGTACGAATGAATTAGAATGGATCGTTCGAATGATTTAGAATGGATCTTACGAATGAATTAGAATGGATCATACGAATGAATTAGAATGGAATGTGCGAATGAATTAGAATGGATCATATGAATAAATTAGGATGGATTGTGCGAATGAATTAGAATGGATCGTGCAAATGAATTAGAATGGATACATTCGTACGAATGAATTAGAATGGATCGTACGAATGAATTAAAATGGATCGGACGAATGAATTAGAATGGATCGTACGAATGAATTAGAATGGATCGTACGAATGAAACATAATAGATCGTACGAATGAAATAGAATGGATTGTACGAATGAATTAGAATGGATCGTACGAATGAATTAGAATGGATTGTACGAATGAATTAGAATGGATCGTACGAATGAAACAGAATAGATCGTACGAATGAAATAGAATGGATCGTGCGAATGAATTAGAATGGATCGTACGAATGAATTAGAATGGATCATATGAATGAATTAGAATAGATCGTGCGAATGAATTAGAATGGATCTTACGAATGAATTAGAATGGATAGTACGATTGAATTCACGAATGTATCCATTCTAATTTATTCGCACGATCCATTCTAATTCATTTGAAAAATCCATTGTAATTCACTTGTATGATCCATTCTAATTCATTCGCATATTCCATTCTAATTCATTCGTACGATCCATTCTAATTCATTCAGATGATCCATTCTAATTCATTCGCACAATCTATTCTAATTCATTCGTATGATCCACTCTAATTCATTCATATGATCCATTCTAATTCATTCACACGATCCATTCTAATTCATTCGTACAATCCAGTCTAATTCATTTGCACGAATGTATCCATTCTAATTCATTCGCACGATTCATTCTAATTCATTCGTACGATCCATTCTTATTCATTCGTACGATCCATTCTAATTCATTTGTACGATCTATTCTAATTCATTCGTACGATCCATTCTTATTCATTCGTATGATCCATTCTAATTCTTTCACACGAATGTATCCATTCTAATTCATTTGTATGATCCACTCTAATTCATTCGTATGATCCATTCTAATTCATTCACATGAATGTATCCATTCTAATTTATTTGTATGATCCATTCTAATTCATTGATACGATTTATTCTAATTCTTTCATATGAACCATTCTAATTCATTCGTACGATCCATTCTAATTCATTCGTATGATCCACTCTAATTCATTCGCACGATCTATTCTAATTCATTCACACGAATGTATCCATTCTAATTCATTCATATGATCCATTCTACCTCATTTGTACGATCCATTCTAATTCACTCGCACGATACATTTTAGTTCATTCGTACAATCCATTCTAATTCAATCGCACGAATATATCCATTCTAATTCATTTGCACGATCCATTCTAATTCATTCGCACGATCTATTATAATTCATTCGCACGAATGTATCCATTCTAATTCATTCGAACGATCCATTCTAATTCATTCGCATGATCCATTCTAATTCATTCGCACGATCAATTCTAATTCATTCGCACATTCCATTCTAATTCATTCATACGATCCATTCTAATTCATTCGTATGATGCATTCTAATTCATTCATATGATCCATTCTAATTCTTTCATATGATTCATTCTAATTCATTCAGACGATCCATTCTAATTTATTTGTACGATCCATTCTAATTTATTCGGATGATCCATTCTAATTCATTTGTACGATCCATTCTAATTCATTCACACAAATGTATCCATTCTAATTTATTCGTATGATCCATTTTAATTCATTCATACGATCTATTCTAATTCATTCGTATGATCCATTCTAATTTATTCGTACGATCAATTCTAATTCATTCGCACATTCCATTCTAATTCATTCAAACGATCCATTCTAATTCATTCGTATGATAAATTCAAATTCATTCATACGATCCATTCTAATTCATTCGTATGATTCATTCTAATTCATTCAGACGATCCATTCTAATTTATTCGTATGATCCATTCTAATTCTTTCGGATGATCCATTCTAATTCATTCGTACGATCAATTCTAATTCATTCACACGAATGTATCCATTCTAATTTATTCGTATGATCCATTCTAATTCATTCATATGATCTATTCTAATTCATTCGTATGATCCATTCTAATTCATTCATACGACCATTCTAATTCATTCGTACGATCCATTCTAATTCATTCGCACGATCCATTTTAATTCATTCGCACAAATGTATCCATTCTAATTTATTCATACGATCCATTCTAATTCATTCGTACGATCCATTCTAATTCACTCGCACGATCCATTCTAATTCATTCGTACGATCCATTCTAATTCATTCGTACGAATGTGTCCATTCTAATTCATTCGCAAGATCCATTCTAATTCATTCGTACGATCTATTCTAATTCATTCTCACGAATGTATCTTTTCAAGTTCATTCGTACAATCCATTCTAATTCATTCGTACGATCCATTCTAATTCATTCGCACGATCGATTCTAATTTATTCATACGATCCAATCTAATTCATTCATATGATTCATTCGTATGATTCATTCTAATTCATTCAGACGATCCATTCTAATTTTTTCATACAATCCATTCCAATTCATTCGTAAGATCCATTATAATTCATTCGTACGATCCATTCTTATTCATTCGTACGATCCATTCTAATTCATTCACACGAATGTATCCATTCTAATTCATTCGTACGATCCATTCTAATTCATTTACATGATCCATTCTAATTCATTTTTATGATCCATTCTAATTCAATCGCACGATCCATTCTAATTCGTTCCCACGAATGTATCCATTCTAATTCATTCGTACGATCCATTCTAATTCATTCGCACGATCCATTCTAACTCATTCATACGATCCATTCTAATTCATCCGTACGATCCATTCTAATTCATTCGCATGAATGTATCCATTCTAATTCATTCGTAAGATCCATTCTAATTCATTCGTACGATCCATTCTAATTCATTCGCACGAATGTATCCATTCTAATTCAATCGCATGATCCATTCTAATTCATTCGTACGATCTATTCTATATCATTCGTATGATCCATTCTAATTCATTCGTATGATCCATTCTACTAAATTCGTACGATCCATTGTAATTCATTCGTACGATCCATTCTAATTCATTCACACGATCCATTCTAATTCATTCGCACGATCCATTCTAATTCATTCATACGATCCATTCTAATTCATTTGTACGATCCATTCTAATTCATTCGTACGATCCATTCTAATTCATTCGCACGATCCATTCTAATTCATTCGCATGATCCATTCTAATTCATTCGTACGGTCCAGTCTAATTCATTCGCACAAATGTATCCATTCTAATTCATTCGTATGATCCACTCTAATTCATTCACACGAATGAATCAATTCTAATTCACTCGTATGATCCACTCTAATTCATTCATACGATCCATTCTTATTTATTCGTACGATCCATTCTAATTCATTCGTACGATCCATTCTAATTCGTTCAGATGATCCATTCTAATTCATTCGTACGATCCATTCTAATTCATTCGTACGATCCATTCTAAATCATTCGTACAATCTATTCTAATTCATTCAGACGATCCATTCTAATTCATTCGTATGATTGTATCCATTCTAATTCATTCGTATGATCTAATGTAATTCATTCGCACGATCCATTCTAATTCATTCGTACTTTCCATTCTAATTCATTCGTAAGATCCATTCTAATTCATTCGCACGATCTATTCTAATTCATTAGTATAATCCATTCTAATTCATTCGCATGAATGTATCCATTTTAATTCATTCGTACGATTCATTCTGATTCATTCGTATGATCCTTTCTAACTCATTCGTACGATCCATTCTAATTCACTCGCACGATCCAGTCTAATTAATTCGTACGATCCATTCTAATTCATTCGCACGAATATATCCATTCTAATTTATTCGCACGATCCATTCTAATTCATTCGTATGATCTATTCACGATCCATTCTAATTCATTCGTACAATCCATTCTAATTCATTCGCACAAATGTATCCATTCTAATTCATTCATACAACCCATTCTAATTTATTCATATGAATGTATATATTCTAATTCATTCGTACGATCCATTCTAATTTATTCGTACGAATGTATCCATTCTAATTCATTCGTACGATCCATTCTAATTCATTCATACGATCCATTCTAATTCATTCGTATGATCCATTCTAATTCATTCGCACGAATGTATTCATTCTAGTTCCTTCATACGATCCATTCTAATTCATTCGCATGGATATATGCATTCTAATTCATTTGTACGATCCATTCTAATTCATTCGCACGAATGTATCCATTTTAATTCATTCGTATGATCCATTCTAATTTATTCGCATGATCCACTCTAATTTATTCATATGATCCATTCTAATTCATACGTACAATTCATTCTAATTCATTCACACGATCCATTTTAATTCATTCGTATGATCCATTCTAATTCAATCGCACGATCCATTCTAATTCATTCATACGATCCATTCTAATTCATTCGAACGATCTATTCTAATTCATTTAGACCATCCATTCTTATTCATTCGCACGAATGTATCCATTCTAATTCAATCGTACGATCCATTCTAATCCATTCGTACGATCTATTCTAATTCATTCACACGATCCATTCTAATTCATTTGTAAGATCCATTCTAATTCATTCGCACGATCCATTCAAATTCATTCATACGATCCATTCTAATTAATTCGTATAATTCATTCTAATTCATTCAGACGATCCATTCTAATTCATTCGCACGATCTATTCTAATTCATTCGTACGATCCATTCTAAATCATTCGTATGATCCATTCTAATTCATTCGCACATTCCATTCTAATACATTCGTACGATCCATTCTAATTCATTTGAACGATTCATTCTAATTTATTCGAACGATCCATTTTAATTCATTCGTACGATCCATTCTAATACATTTGCACATTCCATTCTAATTCATTCGTACGATCCCTTCTAAATCATTCGAACCATCCAATCTAATTCATTCGTACAATCTATTCTAATTCATTCGTACGATCCATTCTAATTCATTCGCATGATCCATTCTAATTCATTCGTACGATCCATTCTAATTCATTCGTACGATCAATTCTAATTCATTCGTACGACCCATTCTAATTCATTCGTACGATCCATTCTAATTCATTCGCACGAATGTATCCATTCTAATTCATTCGTACGATCCATTCTAATTTATTCGTACGAATGTATCCATTCTAATTCATTCGTACGATCCATTCTAATTTATTCGTATAAATGTATCAATTCTAATTCATTCGTACGATCCATTCTAATTCATTCACAAGATCCATTCTAATTCATTCGTACGATCCATTCTAATTCATTCGTATGATCAATTCTAATTCATTCGTACGAATGTATCCATTCTAGTTCATTCGTACGATCCATTCTAATTCATTCAAATGGATGTATCCATTCTAATTCATTCGTACGATCCATTCTAATTCATTCACACGAATGTATCCATTCTAATTCATTCGTACGATCCATTCTAATTCATTCGCATGATCCACTCTAATTCATTCATACGATCCATTCTAATTCATTCGTACGATCCATTCTAATTCATTCACACGATCCATTCTAATTCATTCGTATGATCCATTCTAATTCAATCGCATGATCCATTCTAAATCATTCGTACGATCCATTCTAATTCATTCGTACAATCCATTCTAATTCATTCGAACGATCCATTCTAATTCATTCTGACGATCCATTCTAAATTATTCGCACGAATGTATCCATTCTAATTCATTCGTACGATCCATTCTAATTCATTCGTACGATCCATTCTAATTCATTCGTACGATCCATTCTAATTTATTCGTACGATCCATTCTAATTCATTAGCACATTCCATTCTAATTCATTCGAACGATCCATTCTAATTCATTCGAACGATCCATTCTAATTCATTCGTACGATCCATTCTAATTCATTCGCACATTCCATTCTAATTCATTCGTACGATCCATTCTAATTCTTTCGAACGATCCATTCTAATTCATTCATACAATCTATTCTAATTCATTCATACGATCCATTCTAATTCATTCGTATGATCTAATCTAATTCATTCGTATGATCCATTCTAATTCATTCGTACGACCCATTCTAATTCATTCGTACGATCCATTCTAATTCATTCGCACGAATGTATCCATTCTAATTCTTTCGTACGATCCATTCTAATTCATTTGTACGATCCATTCTAATTCATTCGCACGATCTATACTAATTCATTCGAACGATCCATTCTAATTCATTTGTACTATCCATTCTAATTCATTCATACGATCCATTCTAATTCATTCAGACGATCTATTCTAATTCATTCGCACGATCTATTCTAATTCATTTGTATGATCCATTCTAATTCATTCGCACGATCCATTCTAATTCATTCGCACGATCCATTCTAATTCATTCGAACGATCCATTCTAATTCATTCGTACAATCCATTCTAATTCATTCGTACGATCCATTCTAATTCTTTCGTATGATCCATTCTAATTCATTCACAAATTCCATTCTAATTCATTCGTACGATCCATTCTAATTCATTCAAACGATCCATTCTAATTCATTCGAACGATCCATTCTAATTCATTCGTACGATCTATTCTAATTTATTCATACGATCCATTCTAATTCATTCGTAAGATCCATTCTAATTCATTCGCACGATCCATTCTAATTCATTCATACGATCCATTCTAACTCATTCGTATGATTCATTATAATTAATTCAGACGATCCATTCTAATTCATTCGCACGATGTATTCTAATTCATTCGTACGATCCATTCTAATTCATTCGTATGATCCATTCTAAATCATTCACACGAATGTATCCATTGTAATTCATTCGTACGACCCATTCTAATTTAGTCACACGATCCATTCTAATTTATTCGTACGATCAATTCTAATTCATTCGTACGATCCATTCTAATTCATTCATATGATCTATTCTAATTTATTCATATGATCCATTCTAATTCATTCACACGAATGTATCCATTCTATTTCATTCGCACGATCCATTCTATTTCATTCGAACGATTCATTCTAATTCTTTCGTATGATCCATTCTAATTCATTCGCACATTCCATTCTAATTCATTCGTATAATTTATTCTAATTCATTCGCACGATCCATTCTAATTCATTCGTACGATTCATTCTAATTCATTCATACCATCCATTCTAATTCATTCGTGCGATCCATTCTAATTCATTCGCACAAATGTATCCATTGTAATTTATTTGTATGATCCATTCTAATTCATTCGCATGATCCATTCTAATTCATTCGTACGAATGTATCCATTCTAATTCATTCGTACGATCCATTCTAATTCATTCGTACGATCTATTCTAATTCATTCGTACGATCCATTCTAATTCATTCGAACGATCCAATCTAATCCATTCGTACGATCCATTCTAATGCATTCGTACGATCCATTCTAATTCATTCGTACGATCCATTCTAATTCATTTGTTCGATCCATTCTAATTCATTCGTACGATCCATTCTAATTCATTCGTTCGATCCATTCTAATTCATTCGTTCGATCCATTCTAATTCATTCGTACGATCCATTCTAATTCATTCGTACGATCCATTCTAATTCATTCGTATGATTCATTCTAATTCATTCAGACGATCCATTCTAATTCATTTGCACGACCTATTCTAATTCATTCATAGGATCCATTCTAATTCACTCGCACAATCCATTCAAATTCATTCGTACGATCCATTCTAATTTATTCGCACGAATGTATCCATTCTAATTCATTCGCAGGATCCATTCTAATTCATTCGTACGATCTATTCTAATTCATTCGCACGAATCTATCCATTCTTGTTCATTTGTACGATCCATTCTAATTCACTCGGACGATCCATTCTAATTTATTCGTATGATCCAGTCTAATTCATTCGCACGAATGTATCCATTCTAATTCATTCGTATGATCCATTCTAATTAATTCGTATGAACCATTCTAAGTCATTCATACGATCCACTCTAATTCATTTGTACGATCCATTCTAATTCATTCGTACGATCCATTCTAATTCATTCGTACAATCCATTCTAATTCATTCGTACAATCCATTCTAATTCATTCACACGATCCATTTTAATTCATTCGCACGATCAATTCTAATTCATTCGTATGATCCATTCTAATTAATTCGTTCGACCCATTCAAATTCATTCATACGATCCATTCTAATTTATTCGTAAGATCCAATCTAATTCATTCACCCGAATGTATCTATTCTAATTCATTCCTACGATCCATTCTAATGCATTCGTACGATCTATTCTAATTCATTCGTACGATCCATTCTAATTCATTCACACGAATGTATCCATTCTAATTTATTCGTACGATCCATTCTAATTCATTCGCACGATCCACTCTAATTCATTCATACGATCCATTCTAATTCATTCGTATGATTCATTCGAATTTATTCAGATGATCCATTCTAATTCATTCGTACGATCTATTCTAATTCTTTCGTACGATCCATTCTAATTCATTCGCAGGAATGTATCCATTCTAATTCATTTGTATGATCCACTCTAATTCATTCATACGATCCATTCAAATTCATTTGTACGATCCGTTCTAATTCATTCGTACGATCTATTCTAATTCATTCGCACGAATGTATCTATTCTAATTCATTCACACGATCCATTGTAATTCATTCGAACGATCCATTCTAATTCATTTGTATGATCCATTCTAATTCATTCGCACATTCCATTCTAATTCATTCGTACGATCCATTCTAATTCATTCGCACAATTCATTCATACGACCCATTCTAATTCATTCGCACGAATGTTTCTATTCTAATTCATTCGTACGATCTATTCTAATTAATTCGCACGATCCATTCTAATTCATTCATACGATCCATTCTAATTCATTCGTATGATTCATTCTAATTCATTCAGACAATCCATTCTAATTCATTCGCATGAATGTATCCATTCTAATTCATTCGTACGATCTTTTCTAATTCATTCGCACGATCTATTCTAATTAATTCGCACGATCCATTCTAATTCATTCAAACGATCCATTCTAATTCATTCGTACGATTCATTCTAATTCATTCAGACGATCTATTCTAATTCATTCGCATGAATGTATCCATTCTAATTCATTCGCACGATCTATTCTAATTCATTCGCACGATCCATTCTAATTCATTTGTATGATCCATTCTAATTCATTCGCACATTCCATTCTAATTCATTCGTACGATCCATTCTAATTCATTCGCAGGATCCATTCTAATTCATTTATACGATCCATTCTAATTCATTCGTATGATCCATTCTAGTTCATTCACACGAATGTATCCATTCTAATTCATTCGTATGATCCATTCTAATTTAATCGCACGATCCATTCTAATTCATTCGTACAATCCATTCTAATTCATTCGTACGATCCATTCTAATTCATTCGCACGAATGTATCCATTCTAGTTCATTCGTACAATCCATTCTAATTCATTCGCATGGATGTATCCATTCTAATTCATTCGTACGATCCATTCTAATACATTCGCATGAATGTATCCATTCTAATTCATTCGCACGATCCATTCTAATTCATTGGCACGATCTATTCTAATTCATTCATATGATCCATTCTAATTCACTCGAACGATCCATTCTAATTCATTCGAACGATCCATTCTAATTCAGTAGTACGATCCATTCTAATTCACTCGCACGATCCATTCTAAATCATTCGTACGATCCATTCTAATTCATTCGCTCGATCCATTCTAATTATTTTGTACTATCCATTCTAACTCATTCGCACATTCCATTCTAATTCATTCGAATGATCCATTCTAATTCATTCGTTCGATCCATTCTAATTCATTCGTACGATCCATTCTAATTCACTCGCATGATCCATTCTAATTCATTCGAATGATCCATTCTAATTCATTCGTACGATCCATTCTAATTCATTCGTTTGATCCATTCTAATTCATTCATACGATCCATTCTAATTCATTCGTAAAATCTATTCTCATTCATTCGCACAAATGTATACATTCAAATTCATTCGTACGATCCATTCTAATGCATTCGTACGATCCATTCTAATTCATTCGCACGATCCATTCTAATTCATTCGTACAATCCATTCTAATTCATTCGCACGAATGTATCCATTCTAATTCATTCGTATGATCCACTCTAATTCATTCATACGATCCATTCTGATTCATTCGTACGATCCATTCTTATTCACTCGGATGATCCATTCTAATTCATTCTCACGAATCAATCTAATTCATTCGCACGAATGTATCCATTCTAATTCATTTGCACGATCCATTCTAATTCATTCGTATGATCCATTCTAATTAATTCGTATGATCCATTCTAATTCATTCGCACAATCTATTCTAATTCATTCGTACGATCCTTTCTAATTCATTCGTATGATTCATTCTAATTAATTCATACGATCCATTCTAATTCATTCGCACGAATGGATCCATTCTAATTCATTCGTATGATCCATTCTAATTTATTCGTACGATCCATTCTTATTCATTCGCAAGAATGTACCCATTCTAATTTATTCGTACTATCCATTCTAATTCATTCGCACGATCCATTCTAATTCATTCATACGATCCATTCTAATTCATTCGTATGATTCATTCTAATTCATTAAGACGATCAATTCTAATTCAGTCGCACGAATGTATCCATTCAAGTTCATTCGTACGATCCATTTTAATTCACTCGGACGATCCATTCTAATTCATTCGTACGATCTAGTCTAATTCATTCGCACGAATGTATCCATTCTTATTCATTCAGACGATACATTCTAATTCATTCGCACGATCTATTCTAATTCATTCGTACAATCCATTCTAATTCATTCGCACGAATGTATCCATTCTAATTCATTCGCACGATCCAATCTAATTCATTCGTACGATCCATTCTAATTCATTCGAACGATCCAATCTAATTCATTCGTACGAATGAATTAGAATGGATCGTACGAATGGATTGGAATAGATCGTGCGAATGAATTAGAATGGATCGTCTGAATGAATTAGAATGAATCATATGAATGAATTAGAAAGAATCGTACGAATGAATTTGAATGGATCATACGAATGAATTAGAATGGAACGTATGAATGAATTAGAATGGATCGTACGAATGAATTAGAAGAGATCGTGCGAATGAATTAGGATGGATCGTCTAAATGAATTAGAATGAATCATACAAATGAATTATAATGGATCGTATGAATGAATTAGAATTGATCGTGCGAATGAATTAGAATGGATCTTACGAATGAATTAGAATGGATCGTATGAATAAATTAGAATGGGTCGAACGAATGAATTAGAATGGATCGTGCGAATGAATTAGAATGGATCGTGTGAATGAATTAGAATGGATCATACGAATGAATTAGAATGGATCATACGAATGCATTAGAATGGATCGTACGAAAGAATTAGAATGGATACATTTGTGCGAATGAATAAGAATTGATTTTACGAATGAATTAGAATGGTTCGTATGAATGAATTAGAATGGATCATGCGAATGAATTAGAATGGATCGTACGAATGAATTAGAATAGATCGTACGAATGAATTAGAATGGATCGTGCGAATGCATTAGAATAGATCGTACGAAAGAACTAGAATGGATCGTGCGAATGAATTAGAATGGATACATTCATGCGAATGAATTAGATTGATTCGTGAAAATGATTTAGAATGGATCGTACGAATGAATTAGAATGGATCATACGAATGAATTAGACTGGATCGTACGAATGAATTAGAATGGATCGTCCAAGTGAATTAGAATGGATCATACGAATGAACTTGAATGGATACATTCGTGCGACTGAATTAGAATAGGTCGTACGAATGAATTAGAATAGATCGTACAAATGAATTAGAATGGAATGTGCGAATGAATTAGAATGGATCGTACGAATGAATTAGAATGGATCGTACGAATGAATTAGAATGGATCGTACAAATAAATTAGAATGGATCGTACGAATGAATTAGAATAGATACATTCGTGCGAATGAATTAGTACGATCCATTGTAATTCATTCGTACAATCCATTCTAATTCATTCGCACGATCCATTCTAATTTATTCGTACGATCCATTCTAATTCATTCGCACGATCTATTCTAATTCATTCGTACTATCCATTCTAATTCATTCATATGATCCATTCTAATTCATTCGTACGATCCATTCTAATTCATTCGTACAATCCATTCTAATTTATTCGTATGATCTATTCTAATTCATTCGCACGATCCAATCTAATTCATTCGCACGAATGTATCCATTTTAATTTATTCGTATGATTCATTCTAATTCATTATTACGATCCATTCTAATTCATTCGCACGAATATATCCATTCTAGTTCATTCGTACGATCCATTCTAATTCATTCGCACGAATGTATCCATTCTAATTGATTCGCACGATCCATTCTAATTCATTCGTACGATCTATTCTAATTCAGCCGCACGAATGTATCCATTCAAGTTCATTCGTATTCAGTCGCATGAATGTATCCATTCAAGTTCTTCGCACGATCCATTCTAATTCATTCCCATGATCCATTCTAATTCATTCGTACGATCCATTCTAATTCATTCGTACGATCCATTCTAATTCATTCGCACGATCCATTCTAATTCATTCGCAAGATCCATTCTAATTCATTCATAGTATCCATTCTAATTCATTCGCATGATCTATTCTAATTCATTTGTATGATCTATTCTAATTCAGTCACACGAATGAATCTATTCAAGTTCATTCGTACGATCCATTCTAATTCACTTGGACGATCCATTCTATTTCATTCGTACGATCCATTCTAATTCATTCGCACGAATATATCCATTCTAATTCATTCGTACGATGCAGTCTAATTCATTCGTATGATCCATTCTTATTCATTCGCACGAAGATATCCATTCTAGCTCATTCGTACGATCCATCCTAATTCATTCATACGATCCATTCTAATTCATTCCTACGATCTATTCTAATTCATTCGAACTATCCATTCTAATTCATTCGTAAGATCCATTCTAATTCATTCGCACGATCTATTTTAATTCATTCATACGATCTATTCTAATTCATTCGCACAAATGTATCCACTCTAATTCATTCGTACGATCCATTCTAATTCATTCGCATGATCCATTCAAATTCATTCGTACGATCCATTCTAATTCATTCACATGATCCATTCTAATTCATTCATATGATCCATTGTAATTAATTCACACGATCCATTCTAATTCATTCACATGATCCATTCTAATTCATTCATACGTTTCATTCTAATTCATTTGCATGATCAATTCTAATTCATTCGTATGATCCATTCTAATTCAATCGCACGAACCATTCTAATTCATTAAAACGGTCCATTCTAATTCATTCGTACAATCTATTCTAATTCATTCGTACGATCCATTCTAATTCATCCGCATGATCCATTCTAATTCATTCATACGGTCCATTCTGATTCATTCTTACGATCCATTCTAACTCATTCGTATGATCTATTCTAATCCATTCGTACTATCCATTCTAATTCATTCGTAAGATCCATTCTAATTCATTCGCATGATCTATTCTAATTCATTCGTATGATCTATTCTAATTCATTCATACGATTCATTCTAATTCATTCGTACGACCCATTCTAATTCATTCGCACGATCCATTCTAATTCATTCGCACGATCCATTCTAATTCATTCGCACGATCTATTCTAATTCATTCGTACGATCTATTCTAATTCATTCGTTTGATCCATTCTAATTCATTCGAACGATCCATTCTAATTTATTTGTACGGTCCATTCTAATTTATTCGTACAATCCATTCTAATTCATTCGTACAATCTATTCTAATTCATTCGTACGATCCATTCTAATTCATTCGAACGATCCATTCTAATTCATTCGTACAATCTATTCTAATTCATTCGTACGATCCATTCTAATTCATTTGTACTATCCATTCTAACATTCTAATTCATTCGAACGATCCATTCTAATTCATTCATGATCCATTCTAATTCATTCGTACAATCCATTCAAATTCATTCGTACGACCCATTCTAATTCATTCGTACGATCCATTCTAATTCATTCATACGATCAATTCTAATTCATTCGAATGATTCATTCTAATTTATTCGTACGATCCATTCTAATTTATTTGTACGATCCATTCAAATTCATTCGTACGATCCATTCTAATTCTTTCGTACGATCCATTCTAAATCATTCGTATGATTCATTCTAATTCATCCAGACGATCCATTCTAATTCATTCATACGATCCATTCAAATTCATTCGTACGATCCATTCTAATTCAATCGGACGATCCATTCTAATTCTTTTGTACGATCCATTCTAATTCATTCGTATGATTCATTCTAATTCATTCGTACGATCCATTCTAATTCACTTGCACGATCCATTCTAATTCGTTCATACGATCCATTCTAATTCATTCGTACGATTCTTTCTAATTCATTCATATGATTCATTCTAATTCATTCAGACGATCCATTCTAATTCATTCGCACGATCTATTCCAATTCATTTGTACGATCCATTCTAATTCATTCGTACAATCCATTCTAATTCATTCGAACGATCTATTCTAATTCATTCGTATAATCCATTCTAATTCATTCGTACGATCCATTCTAATTCATTCGCACGAGTGTATCCATTCTAATTCATTCGCACGATCCATTCTAATTAATTCGCACGATCCATTCTAATTCATTTGTATGATTCATTCTAATTCATTCAGACGATCCATTCTAATTCATTCACACGATCTATTCTAATTCATTCGTACGATCCATTCTAATTCACTCGCACGATCCATTCTAATTCATTCGTACGATCCATTCTAATTCATTCACACGAATGTATGCATTCTAATTCATTCGCACGATCCATTCTAATTCACTCTTACGATCCATTGTAATTAATTCGCACGATCCATTCTAATTCATTCACATGATCCATTCTAATTCATTCGTACGATCCTTTCTAATTCATTCATACGATCCATTCTAAGTCATTCGTACGATCCTGTGTAATACATTCGCACGTATGTATCCATTCTAATTCTTTTGCACGATCCATTCTAATTCATTCACACGATCCATTCTAATTCATTCATATAATCCATTTTAATTCATTCGTACGATCCATTCTAATTCATTCGCATGATCCATTCTAATTCATTTGTACGATCCATTCATACGATCCATTCTATTACATTCGTGCGATCATTCTAATTCATTCCGACGATTCATTCTAATTTATTCGAACGATCCATTCTAATTCATTCGTACAATCTATTCTAATTTTTTCATATGATCCATTCTAATTCATTCGCATGATCCATTCTAATTCATTCATACGATCCATTCTAAATCATTCGTACGATCCATTCAAATTCACTCAGACGATCCATTCTAATTCACTCGTACGATCCATTCTAATTCATTCGCACGATCCATTCTAATTCATTCATACGAACCATTCTAATTCATTCGTATGATCCATTCTAATTCATTCGAATGATCCATTCTAATTTATTCGTACAATCCATTCTAATTTATTCGGACAATCCATTCTAATTCATTCAATCGATTCGTTCTAATTCATTTCTACGATAAATTCTAATTCATTCGAACGATCCATTCTAATTTATTCGTACGATCCATTCTAACTCTGTCGTACAATCTATTCTAATTCATTCGTACGATCTATTCTAATTTATTTGTACTATCCATTCTAATTCATTCGAACGATCCATTCTAATTCATTCGCATGATCCATTCTAATTCATTCCTATGATTCATTCTAATTCATTCATACGATACATTCTAATTTATTCATACGATCCATTCTAATTCATTCGCACGATCCATTCTAATTCATTCATACGATCCATTCTAATTCTTTCGGACGATCCATTCTAATTCATTCATACGATCTATTCTAATTCATTCGTACGATTCATTCTAATTAACTCGGACGATCTATTCTAATTCATTCATACGATCCATTCTAATTCATTCGCACGACCCATTCTAATTCATTCATACGATCTATTCTAATTCATTCGTATGATCCATTCTAATTCATTCGAACGATCCATTCTAATTCATTCGCATGAATGTATCCATTCTAAGTCATTCGTACGATCCATTCTAAATCATTCGTACGATCCATTCTAATTCATTCACACGAATGTATCCATTCTAATTTATTAGTACGATCCATTCTAATTCATTCGGACGATCCACTCTAATTCATTCGTACGATCCATTCTAATTCATTCGTACGATCCATGCTAATTCATTCGAATGATCCATTCTAATTTATGCGTACGATCCATTCTACATCATTCGTACAATCTATTCTAATTCATTCGTACGATCCATTCTAATTCATTCGTACGATCCATTCTAATTCATTCGTACTATCTATTCAAATTCATTCGAACAATCCATTCTAATTCATTCGCACGATCCATTCTAATTCATTCATATGATCCATTCTGATTCATTCATATGACCCTTTCTAATTAATTCAGACAATCCATTCTAATTTATTCGTACGATCCATTCTAATTCATTCGTACAATCTATTCTAATTCATTCGCACGATCCATTCTAATTCATTCGTATGATTCATTCTAATTCATTAATACGATCCATTCTAATTCATTCGTACGATCCATTCTTTTTCATTCGTACGATCCATTCTGATTCATTCGTATGATCCTTTCTAATTCATTCAGACGATCCAACCTAATTCATTCAGACGATCCATTCTAAATCATTCGTACGATCCATTCAAATTCATTCGCATGATCCATTCTAATTTATTCATACGATCCATTCTATTTCATTCGTACGATCCATTCTATTTCATTCGTACGATCCATTCTAATTCATTCGTATGATCCATTCAAATTCATTTGCATGGATGTATCCATTCTAATTCATTCGCACGATCCATTCTAATTCATTCGCACGATCCATTCTAATTCATTCGCATTATCCATTCTAATTCATTCGTACAATCTATTCTAATTCATTTATATGATCCATTCTAATTCATTCGCACGAATGTATCCATTCTAAGTTATTCGTACGATCCATTCTAAATCATTCGTACGATCCATTCTAATTCATTCGTACGATCCATTCTAATTCATTCGCACGATCCATCCTAATTCATTTGAACGATCCATTCTAATTCATTCGAACAATCTATTCTATTTCATTCGTATGATCCATTCTAATTCATTCGTATGATCCATTCTAATTCATTCGTACGAAAGAACTAGAATGGATCGTGCGAATGAATTAGAATGGATACATTCATGCGAATGAATTAGATTGATTCGTGAAAATGATTTAGAATGGATCGTACGAATGAATTAGAATGGATCATACGAATGAATTAGACTGGATCGTACGAATGAATTAGAATGGATCGTCCAAGTGAATTAGAATGGATCATACGAATGAACTTGAATGGATACATTCGTGCGACTGAATTAGAATAGGTCGTACGAATGAATTAGAATAGATCGTACAAATGAATTAGAATGGAATGTGCGAATGAATTAGAATGGATCGTACGAATGAATTAGAATGGATCGTACGAATGAATTAGAATGGATCGTACAAATAAATTAGAATGGATCGTACGAATGAATTAGAATAGATACATTCGTGCGAATGAATTAGTACGATCCATTGTAATTCATTCGTACAATCCATTCTAATTCATTCGCACGATCCATTCTAATTTATTCGTACGATCCATTCTAATTCATTCGCACGATCTATTCTAATTCATTCGTACTATCCATTCTAATTCATTCATATGATCCATTCTAATTCATTCGTACGATCCATTCTAATTCATTCGTACAATCCATTCTAATTTATTCGTATGATCTATTCTAATTCATTCGCACGATCCAGTCTAATTCATTCGCACGAATGTATCCATTTTAATTTATTCGTATGATTCATTCTAATTCATTCGTACGATCCATTCTAATTCATTCGCACGAATGTATCCATTCTAGTTCATTCGTACGATCCATTCTAATTCATTCGCACGAATGTATCCATTCTAATTGATTCGCACGATCCATTCTAATTCATTCGTACGATCTATTCTAATTCAGCCGCACGAATGTATCCATTCAAGTTCATTCGTATTTAGTCGCATGAATGTATCCATTCAAGTTCTTCGCACGATCCATTCTAATTCATTCCCATGATCCATTCTAATTCATTCGTACGATCCATTCTAATTCATTCGTACGATCCATTCTAATTCATTCGCACGATCCATTCTAATTCATTCGCAAGATCCATTCTAATTCATTCATAGTATCCATTCTAATTCATTCGCATGATCTATTCTAATTCATTTGTATGATCTATTCTAATTCAGTCACACGAATGAATCTATTCAAGTTCATTCGTACGATCCATTCTAATTCACTTGGACGATCCATTCTATTTCATTCGTACGATCCATTCTAATTCATTCGCACGAATATATCCATTCTAATTCATTCGTACGATGCAGTCTAATTCATTCGTATGATCCATTTTTATTCATTCGCACGAAGATATCCATTCTAGCTCATTCGTACGATCCATCCTAATTCATTCATACGATCCATTCTAATTCATTCCTACGATCTATTCTAATTCATTCGAACTATCCATTCTAATTCATTCGTAAGATCCATTCTAATTCATTCGCACGATCTATTTTAATTCATTCATACGATCTATTCTAATTCATTCGCACAAATGTATCCACTCTAATTCATTCGTACGATCCATTCTAATTCATTCGCATGATCCATTCAAATTCATTCGTACGATCCATTCTAATTCATTCACATGATCCATTCTAATTCATTCATATGATCCATTGTAATTAATTCACACGATCCATTCTAATTCATTCACATGATCCATTCTAATTCATTCATACGTTTCATTCTAATTCATTTGCATGATCAATTCTAATTCATTCGTATGATCCATTCTAATTCAATTGCACGAACCATTCTAATTCATTAAAACGGTCCATTCTAATTCATTCGTACAATCTATTCTAATTCATTCGTACGATCCATTCTAATTCATCCGCATGATCCATTCTAATTCATTCGTAGTCCATTCTGATTCATTCTTACGATCCATTCTAACTCATTCGTATGATCTATTCTAATCCATTCGTACTATCCATTCTAATTCATTCGTAAGATCCATTCTAATTCATTCGCATGATCTATTCTAATTCATTCGTATGATCTATTCTAATTCATTCATACGATTCATTCTAATTCATTCGTACGACCCATTCTAATTCATTCGCACGATCCATTCTAATTCATTCGCACGATCCATTCTAATTCATTCGCACGATCTATTCTAATTCATTCGTACGATCTATTCTAATTCATTCGTTTGATCCATTCTAATTCATTCGAACGATCCATTCTAATTTATTTGTACGGTCCATTCTAATTTATTCGTACAATCCATTCTAATTCATTCGTACAATCTATTCTAATTCATTCGTACGATCCATTCTAATTCATTCGAACGATCCATTCTAATTCATTCGTACAATCTATTCTAATTCATTCGTACGATCCATTCTAATTCATTTGTACTATCCATTCTAACATTCTAATTCATTCGAACGATCCATTCTAATTCATTCATGATCCATTCTAATTCATTCGTACAATCCATTCAAATTCATTCGTACGACCCATTCTAATTCATTCGTACGATCCATTCTAATTCATTCGTACGATCAATTCTAATTCATTCGAATGATTCATTCTAATTTATTCGTACGATCCATTCTAATTTATTTGTACGATCCATTCAAATTCATTCGTACGATCCATTCTAATTCTTTCGTACGATCCATTCTAAATCATTCGTATGATTCATTCTAATTCATCCAGACGATCCATTCTAATTCATTCATACGATTCGTACGATCCATTCTAATTCAATCGGACGATCCATTCTAATTCTTTTGTACGATCCATTCTAATTCATTCGTATGATTCATTCTAATTCATTCGTACGATCCATTCTAATTCACTTGCACGATCCATTCTAATTCGTTCATACGATCCATTCTAATTCATTCGTACGATTCTTTCTAATTCATTCATATGATTCATTCTAATTCATTCAGACGATCCATTCTAATTCATTCGCACGATCTATTCCAATTCATTTGTACGATCCATTCTAATTCATTCGTACAATCCATTCTAATTCATTCGAACGATCTATTCTAATTCATTCGTATAATCCATTCTAATTCATTCGTACGATCCATTCTAATTCATTCGCACGAATGTATCCATTCTAATTCATTCGCACGATCCATTCTAATTAATTCGCACGATCCATTCTAATTCATTTGTATGATTCATTCTAATCCATTCAGACGATCCATTCTAATTCATTCACACGATCTATTCTAATTCATTCGTACGATCCATTCTAATTCACTCGCACGATCCATTCTAATTCATTCGTACGATCCATTCTTATTCATTCACACGAATGTATGCATTCTAATTCATTCGCACGATCCATTCTAATTCACTCTTACGATCCATTGTAATTAATTCGCACGATCCATTCTAATTCATTCACATGATCCATTCTAATTCATTCGTACGATCCTTTCTAATTCATTCATACGATCCATTCTAAGTCATTCGTACGATCCTGTGTAATACATTCGCACGTATGTATCCATTCTAATTCTTTTGCACGATCCATTCTAATTCATTCACACGATCCATTCTAATTCATTCGTATGATCCATTTTAATTCATTCGTACGATCCATTCTAATTCATTCGCATGATCCATTCTAATTCATTCGTACGATCCATTCATACGATCCATTCTATTACATTCGTGCGATCATTCTAATTCATTCCGACGATTCATTCTAATTTATTCAAACGATCCATTCTAATTCATTCGTACAATCTATTCTAATTTTTTCATATGATCCATTCTAATTCATTCGCATGATCCATTCTTATTCATGCATACGATCCATTCTAAATCATTCGTACGATCCATTCAAATTCACTCAGACGATCCATTCTAATTCACTCGTACGATCCATTCTAATTCATTCGCACGATCCATTCTAATTCATTCATACGAACCATTCTAATTCATTCGTATGATCCATTCTAATTCATTCGAATGATCCATTCTAATTTATTCGTACGATCCATTCTAATTTATTCGGACAATCCATTCTAATTCATTCAATCGATTCGTTCTAATTCATTTCTACGATAAATTCTAATTCATTCGAACGATCCATTCTAATTTATTCGTACGATCCATTCTAACTCTGTCGTACAATCTATTCTAATTCATTCGTACGATCCATTCTAATTTATTTGTACTATCCATTCTAATTCATTCGAACGATCCATTCTAATTCATTCGCATGATCCATTCTAATTCATTCCTATGATTCATTCTAATTCATTCATACGATACATTCTAATTTATTCATACGATCCATTCTAATTCATTCGCACGATCCATTCTAATTCATTCATACGATCCATTCTAATTCTTTCGGACGATCCATTCTAATTCATTCATACGATCTATTCTAATTCATTCGTACGATTCATTCTAATTAACTCGGACGATCTATTCTAATTCATTCATATGATCCATTCTAATTCATTCGCACGACCCATTCTAATTCATTCATACGATCTATTCTAATTCATTCGTATGATCCATTCTAATTCATTCGAACGATCCATTCTAATTCATTCGCATGAATGTATCCATTCTAAGTCATTCGTACGATCCATTCTAAACCATTCGTACGATCCATTCTAATTCATTCACACGAATGTATCCATTCTAATTTATTCGTACGATCCATTCTAATTCATTCGGACGATCCATTCTAATTCATTCGTACGATCCATTCTAATTCATTCGTACGATCCATTCTAATTCATTCGTACTATCTATTCAAATTCATTCGAACAATCCATTCTAATTCATTCGCACGATCCATTCTAATTCATTCATATGATCCATTCTGATTCATTCATATGACCCTTTCTAATTAATTCAGACGATCCATTCTAATTTATTCGTACGATCCATTCTAATTCATTCGTACAATCTATTCTAATTCATTCGCACGATCAATTCTAATTCATTCGTATGATTCATTCTAATTCATTAATACGATCCATTCTAATTCATTCGTACGATCCATTCTTTTTCATTCGTACGATCCATTCTGATTCATTCGTACGAATGAATTAGAATGGATACATTCGTGGGAACGAATTAGAATGGATCGTGCGATTGAATTAGAATGGATCATAAAAATGAATTAGAATGGATCATGTAAATGAATTAGAATGGATCGTACGAATGAATTAGAATGGATACATTCGTGTGAATGAATTAGAATGGATTGTACGAATGAATAAGAATGGATCGTACGAATGAATTATAATGGATCTTACGAATGAATTGGAATGGATTGTATGAAAAAATTAGAATGGATCGTCTGAATGAATTAGAATGAATCATACGAATGAATCATATGAATGAATTAGAATGGATCGTATGAATGAATTAGAATCGATCGTGCGAATGAATTAGAATGGATCGTACGAATGAATTAGAATGGATTGTACAAATGAACTTGAAAAGATACATTCGTGAGAATGAATTAGAATAGATCGTACAAATGAATTAGAATGGATCTTGCGAATGAATTAGAATGGACACATTCGTGCGAATGAATTAGAATGGATCGTACGAATGAATTAGAATGGATCGTGCGAGTGAATTAGAATGGATCGTACGAATGAATTAGAATGGATCGTATGAATAAATTAGAATGGATACATTTGTGCGAATGAATTAAAATGGATCGTGCGAATGAATTAGAATGGATCGTACGAATGAATTAGAATGGATTGTACGAATGAATTAGAATGGATCGTACGAATGAAACAGAATAGATCGTACGAATGAAATAGAATGGATCGTGCGAATGAATTAGAATGGATCGTACGAATGAATTAGAATGGATCATATGAATGAATTAGAATAGATCGTGCGATTGAATTAGAATGGATCTTACGAATGAATTAGAATGGATAGTACGATTGAATTCACGAATGTATCCATTCTAATTTATTCGCACGATCCATTCTAATTCATTTGAAAAATCCATTGTAATTCATTTGTATGATCCATTCTAATTCATTCGCATATTCAATTCTAATTCATTCGTATGATCCATTCTAATTCATTCAGATGATCCATTCTAATTCATTCGCACAATCTATTCTAATTCATTCGTATGATCGACTCTAATTCATTCATATGATCCATTCTAATTTATTCACACGATCCATTCTAATTCATTCGTACAATCCAGTCTAATTCATTTGCACGAATGTATCCATTCTAATTCATTCGCACGATTCATTCTAATTCATTCGTACGATCCATTCTTATTCATTCGTACGATCCATTCTAATTCATTTGTACGATCTATTCTAATTCATTCGTACGATCCATTCTTATTCATTCGTATGATCCATTCTAATTCTTTCACACGAATGTATCTATTCTAATTCATTTGTATGATCCACTCTAATTCATTCGTATGATCCATTCTAATTCATTCACATGAATGTATCCATTCTAATTTATTTGTATGATCCATTCTAATTCATTGATACGATTTATTCTAATTCATTCATATGAACCATTCTAATTCATTCGTACGATCCATTCTAATTCATTCGTATGATCCACTCTAATTCATTCGCACGATCCATTCTAATTCATTCACACGAATGTATCCATTCTAATTCATTCATATGATCCATTCTACCTCATTCGTACGATCCATTCTAATTCACTCGCACGATACATTTTAATTCATTCGTACAATCTATTCTAATTCAATCGCACGAATATATCCATTCTAATTCATTCGCACGATCTATTCTAATTCATTCGCACGATCTATTATAATTCATTCGCACGAATGTATCCATTCTAATTCATTCGAACGATCTATTCTAATTCATTCGCATGATCCATTCTAATTCATTCGCACGATCAATTCTAATTCATTCGCACATTCCATTCTAATTCATTCATACGATCCATTCTAATTCATTCGTATGATGCATTCTAATTCATTCATATGATCCATTCTAATTCTTTCATATGATTCATTCTAATTCATTCAGACGATCCATTCTAATTTATTTGTACGATCCATTCTAATTTATTCGGATGATCCATTCTAATTCATTTGTACGATCCATTCTAATTCATTCACACGAATGTATCCATTCTAATTTATTCGTATGATCCATTTTAATTCATTCGTACGATCTATTCTAATTCATTCGTATTATCCATTCTAATTTATTCGTATGATCAATTCTAATTCATTCGCACATTCCATTCTAATTCATTCAAACGATCCATTATAATTCATTCGTATGATAAATTCAAATTCATTCATACGATCCATTCTAATTCATTCGTATGATTCATTCTAATTCATTCAGACGATCCATTCTAATTTATTCGTATGATCCATTCTAATTCTTTCGGATGATCCATTCTAATTCATTCGTACGATCAATTCTAATTCATTCACACGAATGTATCCATTCTAATTTTTTCGTATGATCCATTCTAATTCATTCATATGATCTATTCTAATTCATTCGTATGATCCATTCTAATTCATTCATACGATCCATTCTAATTCATTCGTACGATCCATTCTAATTCATTCGCACGATCCATTTTAATTCATTCGCACAAATGTATCCATTCTAATTTATTCATACGATCCATTCTAATTCATTCGTACGATCCATTATAATTCACTCGCACGATCCATTCTAATTCATTCGTACGATCCATTCTAATTCATTCGCACGAATGTGTCCATTCTAATTCATTCGCAAGATCCATTCTAATTCATTTGTACGATCTATTCTAATTCATTCTCACGAATGTATCTTTTCAAGTTCATTCGTACAATCCATTCTAATTCATTCGTACGATCCATTCTAATTCATTCGCACGATCGATTCTAATTCATTCATACGATCCATTCTAATTCATTCATATGATTCATTCGTATGATTCATTCTAATTCATTCAGACGATCCATTCTAATTTTTTCATACAATCCATTCCAATTCATTCGTAAGATCCATTATAATTCATTCGTACGATCCATTCTTATTCATTCGTACGATCCATTCTAATTCATTCACACGAATGTATCCATTCTAATTCATTCGTACGATCCATTCTAATTCATTTACATGATCCATTCTAATTCATTTTTATGATCCATTCTAATTCAATCGCACGATCCATTCTAATTCGTTCCCACGAATGTATCCATTCTAATTCATTCGTACGATCCATTCTAATTCATTCGCACAATCCATTCTAACTCATTCATACGATCCATTCTAATTCATCCGTACGATCCATTCTAATTCATTCGCATGAATGTATCCATTCTAATTCATTCGTACGATCCATTCTAATTCATTCGTACGATCCATTCTAATTCATTCGCACGAATGTATCCATTCTAATTCAATCACATGATCCATTCTAATTCATTCGTACGATCTATTCTATATCATTCGTATGATCCATTCTAATTCATTCGTACGATCCATTCTACTAAATTCGTACGATCCATTGTAATTCATTCGTACGATCCATTCTAATTCATTCACACGATCCATTCTAATTCATTCGCACGATCCATTCTAATTCATTCATACGATCCATTCTAATTCATTTGTACGATCCATTCTAATTCATTCGTACGATCCATTCTAATTCATTCGCACGATCCATTCTAATTCATTCGCATGATCCATTCTAATTCATTTGTACGGTCCAGTCTAATTCATTCGCACAAATGTATCCATTCTAATTCATTCGTATGATCCACTCTAATTCATTCACACGAATGAATCAATTCTAATTCATTCGTATGATCCACTCTAATTCATTCATACGATCCATTCTTATTTATTCGTACGATCCATTCTAATTCATTCGTACGATCCATTCTAATTCGTTCAGATGATCCATTCTAATTCATTCGTACGATCCATTCTAATTCATTCGTACGATCCATTCTAAATCATTCGTACAATCCATTCTAATTCATTCATACGATCCATTCTAATTCATTCGTATGATTGTATCCATTCTAATTCATTCGTATGATCTAATGTAATTCATTCGCACGATCCATTCTAATTCATTCGTACTTTCCATTCTAATTCATTCGTAAGATCCATTCTAATTCATTCGCACGATCTATTCTAATTCATTAGTATGATCCATTCTAATTCATTCGCATGAATGTATCCATTTTAATTCATTCGTACGATCCATTCTGATTCATTCGTATGATCCTTTCTAACTCATTCGTACGATCCATTCTAATTCACTCGCACGATCCAGTCTAATTAATTCGTACGATCCATTCTAATTCATTCGCACGAATATATCCATTCTAATTCATTCGCACGATCCATTCTAATTCATTCGTATGATCTATTCACGATCCATTCTAATTCATTCGTATAATCCATTCTAATTCATTCGCACAAATGTATCCATTCTAATTCATTCATACAACCCATTCTAATTTATTCATATAAATGTATCCATTCTAATTCATTCGTACGATCCATTCTAATTTATTCGTACGAATGTATCCATTCTAATTCATTCGTACGATCCATTCTAATTCATTCGTACGATCCATTCTAATTCATTCGTATGATCCATTCTAATTCATTCGCACGAATGTATTCATTCTAGTTCCTTCGTACGATCCATTCTAATTCATTCGCATGGATGTATGCATTCTAATTCATTTGTACGATCCATTCTAATTCATTCGCACGAATGTATCCATTTTAATTCATTCGTATGATCCATTCTAATTTATTCGCATGATCCACTCTAATTTATTCATATGATCCATTCTAATTCATACGTACAATTCATTCTAATTCATTCACACGATCCATTTTAATTCATTCGTATGATCCATTCTAGTTCAATCACACAATCCATTCTAATTCATTCGTACGATCCATTCTAATTCATTCGAACGATCTATTCCAATTCATTTAGACGATCCATTCTTATTCATTCGCACGAATGTATCCATTCTAATTCAATCGTACGATCCATTCTAATTCATTCGTACGATCTATTCTAATTCATTCACACGATCCATTCTAATTCATTTGTAAGATCAATTCTAATTCATTCGCACGATCCATTCAAATTCATTCATACGATCCATTCTAATTAATTCGTATAATTCATTCTAATTCATTCAGACGATCCATTCTAATTCATTCGCACGATCTATTCTAATTCATTCGTACGATCCATTCTAAATCATTCGTATGATCCATTCTAATTCATTTGCGTATTCCATTCTAATACATTCGTACGATCCATTCTAATTCATTTGAACGATTCATTCTAATTTATTCGAACGATCCATTTTAATTCATTCGTACGATCCATTCTAATACATTTGCACATTCCATTCTAATTCATTCGTACGATCCCTTCTAAATCATTCGAACCATCCAATCTAATTCATTCGTACAATCTATTCTAATTCATTCGTACGATCCATTCTAATTCATTCGCATGATCCATTCTAATTCATTCGTACGATCCATTCTAATTCATTCGTACGATCAATTCTAATTCATTCGTACGACCCATTCTAATTCATTCGTACGATCCATTCTAATTCATTCGCACGAATGTATCCATTCTAATTCATTCGTACGATCCATTCTAATTTATTCGTACGAATGTATCCATTCTAATTCATTCGTACGATCTATTCTAATTTATTCGTATAAATGTATCAATTCTAATTCATTCGTACGATCCATTCTAATTCATTCACAAGATCCATTCTAATTCATTCGTACGATCCATTCTAATTCATTCGTATGATCAATTCTAATTCATTCGTACGAATGTATCCATTCTAGTTCATTCGTACGATCCATTCTAATTCATTCACATGGATGTATCCATTCTAATTCATTCGTACGATCCATTCTAATTCATTCACACGAATGTATCCATTCTAATTCATTCGTACGATCCATTCTAATTCATTCGCATGATCCACTCTAATTCATTCATACGATCCATTCTAATTCATTCGTACGATCCATTCTAATTCATTCACACGATCCATTCTAATTCATTCGTATGATCCATTCTAATTCAATCGCATGATCCATTCTAAATCATTCGTACGATCCATTCTAATTCATTCGTACGATCCATTCTAATTCATTCTGACGATCCATTCTAAATTATTCGCACAAATGTATCCATTCTAATTCATTCGTACGATCCATTCTAATTCATTCGAACGATCCATTCTAATTCATTCTGACGATCCATTCTAAATTATTCGCACGAATGTATCCATTCTAATTCATTCGTACGATCCATTCTAATTCATTCGTACGATCCATTCTAATTCATTCGTACGATCCATTCTAATTTATTCGTACGATCCATTCTAATTCATTAGCACATTCCATTCTAATTCATTCGAACGATCCATTCTAATTCATTCGAACGATCCATTCTAATTCATTCGTACGATCTATTCTAATTCATTCGTACGATCCATTCTAATTCATTCGCACATTCCATTCTAATTCATTCGTACGATCCATTCTAATTCTTTCGAACGATCCATTCTAATTCATTCATACAATCTATTCTAATTCATTCATACGATCCATTCTAATTCATTCGCATGATCTAATCTAATTCATTCGTATGATCCATTCTAATTCATTCGTACGACCCATTCTAATTCATTCGTACGATCCATTCTAATTCATTCGCACGAATGTATCCATTCTAATTCTTTCGTACGATCCATTCTAATTCATTTGTACGATCCATTCTAATTCATTCGCACGATCTATACTAATTCATTCGAACGATCCATTCTAATTCATTTGTACGATCCATTCTAATTCATTTATACGATCCATTCTAATTCATTCAGACGATCTATTCTAATTCATTCGCACGATCTATTCTAATTCATTTGTATGATCCATTCTAATTCATTCGCACGATCCATTCTAATTCATTCGAACGATCCATTCTAATTCATTCGTACAATCCACTCTAATTCATTCGTACGATCCATTCTAATTCTTTCGTATGATCCATTCTAATTCATTCGCAAATTCCATTCTAATTCATTCGTACGATCCATTATAATTCATTCAAACGATCCATTCTAATTCATTCGAACGATCCATTCTAATTCATTCGTACGATCTATTCTAATTTATTCATACGATCCATTCTAATTCATTCGTAAGATCCATTCTAATTCATTCGCACGATCCATTCTAATTCATTCATACGATCCATTCTAACTCATTCGTATGATTCATTATAATTAATTCAGACGATCCATTCTAATTCATTCGCACGATGTATTCTAATTCATTCGTACGATCCATTCTAATTCATTCGTATGATCCATTCTAATTCATTCGCACGAATGTATCCATTGTAATTCATTCGCACGACCCATTCTAATTTAGTCACACGATCCATTCTAATTTATTCGTACGATCAATTCTAATTCATTCGTACGATCCATTCTAATTCATTCATATGATCTATTCTAATTCATTCATACGATCCATTCTAATTCATTCACACGAATGTATCCATTCTAATTCATTCGCACGATCCATTCTATTTCATTCGAACGATTCATTCTAATTCTTTCGTATGATCCATTCTAATTCATTCGCACATTCCATTCTAATTCATTCGTACAATCTATTCTAATTCATTCGCACGATCCATTCTAATTCATTCGTACGATTCATTCTAATTCATTCGTACCATCCATTCTAATTCATTCGTGTGATCCATTCTAATTCATTCGCACAAATGTATCCATTGTAATTTATTTGTATGATCCATTCTAATTCATTCGCATGATCCATTCTAATTCATTCGTACGAATGTATCCATTCTAATTCATTCGTACGATCCATTCTAATTCATTCGTACGATCTATTCTAATTCATTCGTACGATCCATTCTAATTCATTCGAACGATCCAATCTAATCCATTCGTACGATCCATTCTAATGCATTCGTACGATCCATTCTAATTCATTCGTACGATCCATTCTAATTCATTCGTTCGATCCATTCTAATTCATTCGTACGATCCATTCTAATTCATTCGTTCGATCCATTCTAATTCATTCGTTCGATCCATTCTAATTCATTCGTACGATCCATTCTAATTTATTCGTACGATCCATTCTAATTCATTCGTATGATTCATTCTAATTCATTCAGACGATCCATTCTAATTCATTTGCACGACCTATTCTAATTCATTCGTAGGAAACATTCTAATTCACTCGCACAATCCATTCAAATTCATTCGTACGATCCATTCTAATTTATTCGCACAAATGTATCCATTCTAATTCATTCGCAGGATCCATTCTAATTCATTCGTACGATCTATTCTAATTCATTCGCACGAATCTATCCATTCTTGTTCATTTGTACGATCCATTCTAATTCACTCGGACGATCCATTCTAATTTATTCGTATGATCCAGTCTAATTCATTCGCACGAATGTATCCATTCTAATTCATTCGTATGATCCATTCTAATTAATTCGTATGAACCATTCTAAGTCATTCATACGATCCACTCTAATTCATTTGTACGATCCATTCTAATTCATTCGTACGATCCATTCTAATTCATTCGTACAATCCATTCTAATTCATTCGTACAATCCATTCTAATTCATTCACACGATCCATTTTAATTCATTCGCACGATCAATTCTAATTCATTCGTATGATCCATTCTAATTAATTCGTTCGACCCATTCAAATTCATTCATACGATCCATTCTAATTTATTCGTAAGATCCAATCTAATTCATTCGCACGAATGTATCTATTCTAATTCATTCCTACGATCCATTCTAATGCATTCGTACGATCTATTCTAATTCATTCGTACGATCCATTCTAATTCATTCACACGAATGTATCCATTCTAATTTATTCGTACGATCCATTCTAATTCATTCGCACGATCCACTCTAATTCATTCATACGATCCATTCTAATTCATTCGTATGATTCATTCGAATTCATTCAGATGATCCATTCTAATTCATTCGTACGATCTATTCTAATTCTTTCGTACGATCCATTCTAATTCATTCGCAGAAATGTATCCATTCTAATTCATTTGTATGATCCACTCTAATTCATTCATACGATCCATTCAAATTCATTTGTACGATCCGTTCTAATTCATTCGTACGATCTATTCTAATTCATTCGCACGAATGTATCCATTCTAATTCATTCGCACGATCCATTGTAATTCATTCGAACGATCCATTCTAATTCATTTGTATGATCCATTCTAATTCATTCGCACATTCCATTCTAATTCATTCGTACGATCCATTCTAATTCATTCGCATAATTCATTCATACGATCCATTCTAATTCATTCGCACGAATGTTTCTATTCTAATTCATTCGTACGATCTATTCTAATTAATTCGCACGATCCATTCTAATTCATTCATACGATCCATTCTAATTCATTCGTATGATTCATTCTAATTCATTCAGACAATCCATTCTAATTCATTCGCATGAATGTATCCATTCTAATTCATTCGTACGATCTTTTCTAATTCATTCGCACGAACTATTCTAATTAATTCGCACGATCCATTCTAATTCATTCATACGATCCATTCTAATTCATTCGTACGATTCATTCTAAATCATTCAGACGATCTATTCTAATTCATTCGCATGAATGTATCCATTCTAATTCATTCGCACGATCTATTCTAATTCATTCGCACGATCCATTCTAATTCATTTGTGTGATCCATTCTAATTCATTCGCACATTCCATTCTAATTCATTCGTACGATCCATTCTAATTCATTCGCACGATCCATTCTAATTCATTCATACGATCCATTCTAATTCATTCGTATGATCCATTCTAGTTCATTCACACGAATGTATCCATTCTAATTCATTCGTATGATCCATTCTAATTTAATCGCACGATCCATTCTAATTCATTCGTACAATCCATTCTAATTCATTCGTACGATCCATTCTAATTCATTCGCACGAATGTATCCATTCTAGTTCATTCGTACAATCCATTCTAATTCATTCGCATGGATGTATCCATTCTAATTCATTCGTACGATCCATTCTAATACATTCGCATGAATGTATCCATTCTAATTCATTCGCACGATCCATTCTAATTCATTGGCACAATCTATTCTAATTCATTCATATGATCCATTCTAATTCACTCGAACGATCCATTCTAATTCATTCGAACGATCCATTCTAATTCAGTAGTACGATCCATTCTAATTCACTCGCACGATCCATTCTAAATCATTCGTACGATCCATTCTAATTCATTCGCTCGATCCATTCTAATTATTTTGTACTATCCATTCTAACTCATTCGCACATTCCATTCTAATTCATTCGAATGATCCATTCTAATTCATTCGTTCGATCCATTCTAATTCATTCGTACGATCCATTCTAATTCACTCGCAGGATCCATTCTAATTCATTCGAATGATCCATTCTAATTCATTCGTACGATCCATTCTAATTCATTCGTTTGATCCATTCTAATTCATTCATACGATCCATTCTAATTCATTCGTAAAATCTATTCTCATTCATTCGCACAAATGTATACATTCAAATTCATTCGTACGATCCATTCTAATGCATTCGTATGATCCATTCTAATTCATTCGCACGATCCATTCTAATTCATTCGTACAATCCATTCTAATTCATTCGCACGAATGTATCCATTCTAATTCATTCGTATGATCCACTCTAATTCATTCATACGATCCATTCTAATTCATTCGTACGATCCATTCTTATTCACTCGGATGATCCATTCTAATTCATTCTCACGAATCAATCTAATTCATTCGCACGAATGTATCCATTTTAATTCATTTGCATGATCCATTCTAATTCATTCGTATGATCCATTCTAATTAATTCGTATGATCCATTCTAATTCATTCGCACAATCTATTCTAATTCATTCGTACGATCCTTTCTAATTCATTCGTATGATTCATTCTAATTAATTCATACGATCCATTCTAATTCATTCGCACGAATGGATCCATTCTAATTCATTCGTATGATCCATTCTAATTTATTCGTACGATCCATTCTTATTCATTCGCAAGAATGTACCCATTCTAATTTATTCGTACTATCCATTCTAATTCATTCGCACGATCCATTCTAATTCATTCATACGATCCATTCTAATTCATTCGTATGATTCATTCTAATTCATTAAGATCATCAATTCTAATTCAGTCGCACGAATGTATCCATTCAAGTTCATTCGTACGATCCATTTTAATTCACTCGGACGATCCATTCTAATTCATTCGTACGATCTAGTCTAATTCATTCGCACGAATGTATCCATTCTTGTTCATTCAGACGATCCATTCTAATTCATTCGCACGATCTATTCTAATTCATTCGTACAATCCATTCTAATTCATTCGCACGAATGTATCCATTCTAATTCATTCGTATGAATGTATCCATTCTAATTCATTCCTATGATCCACTCTAATTCATTTATAGGATCCATTCTAATCCATTCGTACGATCCATTCTAATTCACTCGGACGATCCATTCTAATTCATTCTCACGAATCAATCTAATTTATTCGCACGAGTGTATCCATTCTAATTCATTCGCACGATCTATACGAATGTATCCATTCTAATTCATTCGTATGATCCATTCAAATTCATTCACACGATCCATTCTAATTCATTCATATGATCCATTGTAATTAATTCGCAAGATCCATTCTAATTCATTCACATGATCCATTCTAATTCATTCTTACCATCCATTCTAATTCATTCGTACGATCCATTCTAATTCATTCACACGAATGTATCCATTCTAATTCATTCGCACGATCCAATCTAATTCATTCATACGATCCATTCTAATTCATTCGTACGATCCATTCTATTTCATTCGTACGATCCATTCTATTTCATTCAGACGATCCATTCTAATTCATTCGCACGATCTATTCTAATTCATTCGTACGATCCATTCTAATTCATTCGTAGGTTACATTCTAATTCATTCGCACGAATTTATCCATTCTAATTCATTCGTACGATCCATTCTAAATCATTCGTACGATCCATTCTAATTTATTCATACGAATATATCCATTCTAATTCATTCGTACGATCCATTCTAATTCATTCATACGATCCATTCTAATTTATTCGTTTGATCCATTTTAATTCAATCGCATGATCCATTCTAATCCATTCGTACAAACCATTCTAATTCATTCGTACGATCCATTCTAATTCATTAGTACGATCCATTCTAATTCATTCTTATGATCCATTCTAATTTATTCGTACAATGCATTCTAATTCATTCGTACGATCGATTCAAATTCATTCGCACGAATGTATCTATTCTAATATATTTGTACGATCCATCCTAATTCATTCGCATGATCCATTCTAATTCATTAGTACGAATGTATGCATTCTAATTCATTCGTATGATCCATTCTAATTCATTCGTACAATCCATTCTAATTCATTCACACGAATGTATCCATTCTAATTCATTCCATTCTAATTCATTCGTATGATCCATTCAATTTCATTTGCATGGATGTATCCATTCTAATTCATTCGAACAATCCATTCTATTTCATTCGTATGATCCATTCTAATTCATTCGTACGAATGAATTAGAATGGATCGTACGAATGAATTAGAATGGATACATCCATGCAAATAAATTTGAATGGATCATACGAATGAATTAGAATGGATCATGCGAATGAATTGGAATGGATACATTCGTGCGAATGAATTAGAATGGATCGTACGAATGAATTAGAATGGATCGTACGAATGAATTAAAATCGATAAATTCGTACGAATGAATTAGAATGGATCATGTGAATGAATTAGAATGGATCGTACAAATATATTAGAATGGATACATTCGTGCGAATGAATTAGAATGGATCGTACGAATGAATTAGAATGGATTGTACGAATTAATTAGAATGGATCATACGAATGAATTAGAATGGATCGTACGAATGAATTAGAATAGATCGTACGAATGAATTAGAATGGATTGTACGAATGAATTAGAATGGATCGTGCGATTGAATTAGAACGGATCATATAAATGAATTAGAATGGATCGTGTGAATGAATTAGAATGGATCGTACGAATGAATGAGAATGGATATATTCGTACGAATAAATTAGAATCGATCGTACAAATGATTTAGAATTGATCATACGAATGAATTAAAATGGATAGATTCGTGCGAATGAATTAGAATGGATCGTACGAATGAATTAGAATGGATACATTCATGCGAATGAATTAGAGTAGATCTTGCGAATGAATTCGAATGGATCGTGCGAATGAATTAGCATGGATACATTCGTGCGAATGAATTAGAATGGATCATGCGAATGAATTAGAATGGATACATCCATGCGAATGAATTAGAATGGATCGTACAAATGAACTAGAATGGATACATTTGTGTGAATGAATTAGAATGGATCGTACGAATGAATTAGAATGGATCGTACAAATGAATTAGAATGGATACATCCATGCAAATGAATTTGAATGGATCATACGAACGAATTAGAATGGATCGTGCGAATGAATTAGAATGGATCGTATGAATGAATTAGAGTAGATAATACGAATGAATTAGAATGGATACATTCGTGCGAATGAATTATACTGGATCGTACGAATGAATTAGAATGGATTGTCCGAGTGAATTAGAATGGATCGTACGAATGAACTTGAATGGATACATTCGTGCGACTGAATTAGAATAGATTATACGAATGAATTATAATGGATCGTGCGAATGAATTAGAATGGATCGTACGAATGAATTAGAATGGATCGTTCGAATGAATTAGAATGGATCGTGCGAATGAATTAGAATGGATTGTACGATTGAATTAGAATGGATCATTCAAATGAATTAGAATGGGTCGTGTGAATGAATTAGAATGGATACATTCATGCGAATGAATTAGAATGGATCGTACGAATGAATTAGAATGGACCGTACAAATGAATTAGAATGGATCGTATGAATGAATTAGAGTGGATCATACGAATGAAATAGAATGGATACATTCGTGCGAATGAACTAGAATGGATCGTACGAATGAATTAGAATAGATCCTGCGAATGAATTAGAATGGATCATCTGAATGAATTAGAATGAATAATACGAATGAATTAGAATGGATCATATGAATGAATTAGAATGGATCGATTGAATGAATTAGAATGGATCGTACGAATAAATTAGAATGGATACATTCATGCGAATGAATTAGAATGGATCGTACGAATGAATTAGAATGGATTGTACGAATGAATTAGAATGGATCATACGAATGAATTAGAATGGATACATTCGTGCGAATGAATTAGAATGGATCGTACGAATGAATTAGAATAGATCGTACGAATGAATTAGAATGGATCGTCTGAATGAATTAGAATGAATCATATGAATGAATTAGAATGGATCGTATGAATGAATTAGAATGGTTCGTACGAATGAATTAGAATGCATCATACGAATGAATTAGAATGGATACATTCGTGCGAATGAATTAGAATGGATCGTACGAATGAATTAGAATAGATCGTGTGAATGAGTTAGAATGGATCGTCTGAATGAATTAGAATGGATCGTACGAATGAAGTAGAATGGATCGTACGAGTGAATTAGAATGGATCGTACGAATGAATTAGAATAGATCGTGCGAATGAATTAGAATAGATCGTACGTATGAATTAGAATGGATCGTACGAATGAATTAGAATGGATACATTCTTGCAAATGAATTAGAATGGATTGTACGAATGAATTAGAATTGATCGTTCGAATGAATTAGAATGGATCGTACGAATGAATTAGAATGGATCTTTCGAATGAATTAGAATGGATCGTGTGAATGAATTAGAATGGATACATTCATGCGAATGAATTAGAATGGATCGTACGAATGAATTAGAATGGATCGTACTAATGAATTAGAATGGATCGTATGAATGAATTAGAATGGATCATACGAATGAATTAGAATGGATACATTCGTGCGAATGAATTAGAATGGATCGTACGAATGATTTAGAATGGATCGTGCGAGTGAATTAGAATGGATCGTACGAATGAATTAGAATCGATCATTCGAATGAATTAGAATGGATCGTGCGAGTGAATTAGAATGGATCGTACGAATGAACTAGAATAGATCGTGCGAATGAATTAGAAAGGATCGTGTGAATGAATTAGAATGGATACATCCCTTCGAATGAATAAGAATGGATCGTACGAATGAACTAGAATGGATACATCCCTGCGAATGAATAAGAATGGATCGTACGAATGAACTAGAATGAATACATTCGTGCAAATGAATTAGAATGGATCGTACGAATGAATTAGAATGGATCATACGAATGAATTAGAATGGATATATTTGTGCGAATGAATTAGACTGGATCGTACGAATGAATTAGAATGGATCATCCTAGTGAACTTGAATGGATACATTCGTGCGACTGAATTAGAATAGATCGTACGAATGACTTAGCATGGATCGTGCGAATGAATTAGAATGCATACATTCATGCGAATGAATTAGAATGGATCGTACAAATGAATTAGAATGGATCTTGCGAGTGAATTAGAATGGATCGTATGAATGAATTAGAATAGATCGTGTGAATGAATAAGAATGGATCGTCTAAATGACTTAGAATGAATCATACGAATGAATTAGAATGGATCGTATGAATGAATTTGAATGGATCATGCGAATGAATTAGAATGGTTCGTGCGAAGGAATTAGAATGGAAACATTTGAGCAAATGAATTAGAATGGATCGTACGAATGAATTAGAATGGATAGTACGAATGAATTAGAATAGATTGAACGAATGAATTAGAATGGATACATTGGTGTGAATGAATAAGAATGGATCGTACGAATAAATTAGAATGGATACATTCGTGCGAATAAATTAGAATGAATCTTACTAATGAATTAGAATGGATACATTCATGCGAATGAATTAGAATGGATTGAATTAGAATGAATCGTATGAATGAATAAGAATGGATCGTACGAATAAATTAGAATCGATCGTACGAATGAATTAGAATGGATCATACGAATAAATTAGAATGGATCGTGCGAATGAATTAGAATGGATCGTACGAATGAATTAGAATGGAATGTGTGAATGAGTTAGAATGGATAGTACAAATGAATTAGAATAGATCGTGCGAATGAATTAGAATGGATCGTGCGAATGAATTAGAATGGATCGTGCGAATGAATTAGAATGGATCGTGCGAGTGAATTAGAATGGATCGTACTAATGAATTAGAATGGATCATGCGAATGAATTAGAATGGATCGTACGAATGAATTAGAATAGATCGTACGAATGAATTACAATGGATACATTCGTACGAATGAATTAGAATGGATCATGAGAATGAATTAGAATGGATCGTACAAATATATTAGAATGGATACATTCGTGCGAATGAATTAGAATGGATCGTACGAATGAATTAGAATGGATCGTGCAAATGAATTAGAATGGATACATTCGTGCGAATGAATTAGAATGGATCGCATTAATGAATTAGAATAGATTGTACGAATGAATTAGAATAGATACATTCGTGTGAATGAATTAGAATGGATCGTACGAATGAAATTAAATGGATTGTACGAATGAATTAGAATGGATTGTACGAATAAACTTGAATGGATACATTCGTGCGAATGAATTAGAATGGATCGTCTGTGTGAATTAGAATGGATCGTATGAATGAATTAGAATGGATCGTATTAATGAATTAGAGTGGATCAGACGAATGAATTAGAATGGATCATAGGAATGTAATTCATTCGTACGATCCATTCTAATTCATTCGTACGATCCATTTTAATTCATTCGTATGATCCATTCTAATTCATTCGTACGATCCATTCTAATTCATTCGTATGATCCATTCTAATTCATTCGCATGATCCATTCTAATTCATTCGAACGATCCATTCTAATTCATTCATACGATCCATTCTAATGCATTCGTACGATCAATTCTAATTCATTCGTATGATCCATTCTAATTCATTAGTACGATCCATTCTAATTCACTTGCACGATCCATTCTAATTCATTCACACGATCCATTCTAATTCATTTGCACGATCTATTCTAATTCATTTGTACTATCCATTCTAACTCATTCACACATTCCATTCTAATTCATTCGTACGATCCATTCTAATTCATTCGCACGATCCATTCTAATTTATTCGTACGATCCATTCTAATTCATTCGTACGATCCATTCCAATTCATTTGCACGAATGTATCCATTCTAATTCATTCGTACGATCCATTCTAATTCATTCATACGATCCATTCTAATTCATTCGTACGATCCATTCTAATTCATTCGTACGATCCATTCTAATTCATTCGCACGAATATATCCATTCTAATTCATTCGCACGATCCGTTCTAATTCATTCGAACGATCCATTCTAATTCATTCGCATGAATGTATCTATTCTAATTCATTCGTATGATCTATTCTAATACATTCATACGATCCATTCTAATTCATTCATACGATCCATTCTAATTCATTCGTACGATCCATTCTAATTCATTCGCACGAATGTATCCATTCTAATTCATTCTCACGATCCATTCTAATTCATTCGAATAATCCATTCTAATTCATTCGTACGATCTATTCTAACTCATTCGCACGATCCATTCTAATTCATTCGAATGATCCATTCTAATTCATTCATACAATCCATTCTAATTCATTCGTACGATCCATTCTAATTCATTCGGATCATATGAATGAATTAGAATGGATACATTTGTGCGAATGAATTAGAATGGATCGTACGAATGAATTAGAATAGATCGTGCGAATTAATTTGAATGAATCGTCTGAATGAATTAGAATGAATCATACGAATGAATTAGAATTGATCGTAAGAATGAATTAGAATGGTTCGTACGAATAAATTAGAATGGATCATACGAATGAATTAGAATGGATACATTCGTGCGAATGAATTAGAATGGATTGTACGAATGAATTAGAATAGATCGTGCGAATGAATTAGAATTGATCATCTGAATGAATTAGAATGAATCATACGAATGAATTAGAATGGATCGTATGAATGAATTAGAATGGATCGTGCAAATGAATTAGAATAGATCATACGAATAAATTAGAATGGATACATTTGTGTGAATAAATTAGAATGGATCGTACGAATGAATTAGAATAGATCGTACGAATGCATTAGAATGGATCGTGCGATTGAATTAGAATGGATCATACGAATGAATTAGAATGTTCTAATTTTTTCATATGATCCATTCTAATTCATTTGTACGATCTATTCGAATTCATTCGTACGATCCAATCTTATTCATTCATAGGATCCATTCTAATTCAATCCATTCTAATTCATTCGCATGAATGTATCCATTCTAATTCATTAGTAAGATCCATTCTAATTTATTCGCACGAATGTATCCATTCTAATTCATTCGTACAATCCATTCTAATTCACTCGGACGATCTATCATAATTCATTCGTACGATCCATTCTAATTCATTCGTACGATTCATTCTAATTCATTCGCACGAATGTATCCATTCTAATTCATTCGCACAATCCATTCTAATTTATTCGCACGATCCATTCTAATTCATTCATACGATCCATTCTAATTCATTCATATGATTCATTCTAATTCATTCAGACGATCCATTCTAATTCATTCGCACGATCTATTCTAACTCATTCGTACGATCCATTCTAATTCAATCGCACGATCCATTCTAATTCATTCGTACGATCCATTCTAATTCATTCGCACGTATGTATCCATTCTAATTCATTCGTACGATCTATTCTAATTCAGTCGCACGAATGTATCCATTCTAATTCATTCGTACGATCTATTCTAATTCAGTCGCACGAATGTATCCATTCAGGTTCATTCATACGATCCATTCTAATTCACTCGGATAATCCATTCTAATTCATTCGTACGATCCAGTCTAATTCATTCGCACGAATGTATCCATTCTAATTCATTCGTATGATCCATTCTAATTCATTCGTACGAACCATTCTAATTCATTCATAGGATCCATTCTAATTCATTCGTATGATTCATTCTAATTTATTCAGACGATCCATTCTAATTCATTCGCACGATCTATTCTAATTCATTCGTACGATCCATTCTAATTCATTCGCACGAATGTATCCATTCTAATTATTCGTATTATCCACTCTAATTCATTTGTACGATCCATTCTAATTCACTAGTACGATCCATTCTAATTCATTCGTACGGTCCATTCTAATTCATTTGCACGAATGTATCCATTCTAATTCATTCGCACGATCCATTCTAATTCATTCGAACGATCCATTCTAAGTCATTCGTATGATCCATTCTAATTCACTGGGATGATCCATTCTAATTGATTCTCACGAATCAATCTAATTCATTCGCACGAATGTATCCATTCAAGTTCATTCATACGATCCATTCTAATTCATTAGTACAATCGATTCTATTTCATTCGTACGATCTATTCTAATTCATTCGCACGAATGTATCCATTCTAATTCATTCGTACAATTTATTCTAATTTATTCGTACGATTCATTCGTACGATTCATTCTAATTCATTCGCACGAATGTATCCATTCTAATTCATTTGCACGATCCATTCTAATTTATTTGAACGACCCATTCTAATTCATTCGTACGATCCATTCTAATTCACTCGCACGATCCATTCTAATTCATTCGAACGATCCATTCTAATTCATTCATATGATCCATTCTAATCCATTCGTTCGATCCATTCTAATTCATTCATACGATCCATTCTAATTCATTCGCACGAATGTATCCATTCTAATATATTTGTACGATCCATTCTAATTCATTCGCCCGATCCATTCTAATTCATTCATACGATCCATTCTAATTCATTTGTATGATTCATTCTAATTCATTCAGACGATCCATTCTAATTCATTCGCACAATCTGTTCTAATTCATTCGTACAATCCATTCTAATTCATTCGCACACTTGTATCAATTCAAATTCATTCGCATGATCCACTCTATTTCATTCATACGATCCATTATAATTCATTCGTACGATCCATTCTAGTTCATTCGTACGATCCATTCTAATTCATTCGCACGAATGTATCCATTCTAATTCATTCACATAATCCATTCTAATTCATTCGAACGATCCATTCTAATTCATTCGTACGATCCATTCTAATTCATTCGCACGATCCATTCTAATTCATTCGTATGATCCATTCTAATTCATTCGTACGATCCATTCTAATTCATTCGTACGATCCATTCTAATTCATTCGTATAATCCATTCTAATTCATTCGTACGATCCATTCTAATACATTCGCATAATCTATTCTAATTCATTCGTATGATCCAATCTAATTCATTCGCACGAATGTATCCATTCTAATTAATTCGTACGACCCATTCTAATTCATTCGTACGATCCATTCTAATTCATTTGCACGATCCATACTAATTCATTCCAATGATCCATTCTAATTCATTCGCACGAATGTATCCATTCTAGTTCATTCGTACGGTCCATTCTAATTCATTCGCAAGGATGTATCCATTCTAATTCATTCGCACGATCCATTCTAATTCATTCATACGATCCATTCTAATTCATTTGCATGGATGGATCCATTCATTCGAGTGATACATTCTAATTCGTTCGTACGATCCAGTCTAATTTATTCGTACGAATGTAACCATTCTAATTCGTTCGTACGATCCATTCTAATTCATTCGTACGATCCATTCTAATGCATTCGTAAGATCCATTCTAATTCATTCGTACGATCCATTCTAATTCATTCACACGAATGTATCCATTCTAATTCATTCGTATGATCCATTCTAATTCATTCGTACAATCCGTTCTAATTTATTTATACAATCCATTCTAATTCATTCGTATGAATGTATCCATTCTAATATATTTGTACGATCCATTCTAATTCATTCGCATGATCCATTCTAATTCATTCGTACGATCCATTCTAATTCATTCGTACGACCCATTCTAATTTATTCGTACGAATGTATCCATTCTAATTCATTCGTAGGATCTATTCTAATTCATTCACACGATTCATTCTAATTCTTTCATATTGTCCATTGTAATTAATTTGCACGATCCATTCTAATTCATTCGTACGATCTATTCTAATTCATTCGTACGATCCATTCTAATTCATTCATACGATCCATTCAAATTCATTCGCACGAATCTATCCATTCTAATTCATTAATATGATCCACTCTAATTCATTCGTACGATCCATTCTAATTCATTCAAACGATCCATTCTAATTCATTCATACAATCCATTCTAATTCATTCGCACATTCCATTCTAATTCATTCGCACGATCCATTCTAATTCATTCGCACGATCCATTCTAATTCATTCGCACGATCCATTCTAATTCATTCGTACGATCCATTCTAATTCATTCATACGATCAATTCTAATTCATTCGCACGATCAATTCTAATTCATTCGTTCGATCCATTCTAATTCATTCGTACGATCCATTCTAATTCATTCGTACGAACCATTCTAATTTATTCATACGATCCATTCTAATTCTTTCGTATTATTCATTCTAATTCATTCAGACGATCCATTCTAATTCATTCGCACGATCTATTCTAATTCATTCGTACGATCCAGTCTAATTCATTCGCACGAATGTATCCATTCTAATTCATTCGTACGATCCATTCTAATTCATTCGTGCGATCTATTCTAATTCAGTCACACGAATGTATCCATTGTAATTTATTCGTACGATCCATTCTAATTCATTCGTACGATCCATTCTAATTCATTCGAACGATCCATTCCAATTCATTCAGACGATCCATTCCAATTTATTCGCACGAATGTATCCATTCTAATTCATTCGCACGATCCATTCTAATTCATTCTTACGATCCATTCTAATTCATTCGTACGATCCATTCTAAATCATTCACACGAATGTATCTATTCTAATTTATTCGTAGGATCCATTCGAATTCATTCGCACGATCCATTCTAATTCATTCATACGATCCATTCTAATTTATTAGTATGATTCATTCTAATTCATTCAGACGATCCATTCAAATTCATTCGCATGATCTATTCTAATTCATTCATACGATCCATTCAAATTCATTCGCTGCGAATGAATTAGAATGGATCGTCTGAATGAATTAGAATGAATCATACGAATGAATTAGAATGGATCGTATGAATGAATTAGAATGGATCGTGCGAATGAATTAGAATGGATCGTACGAATGAATTAGAATGGAATGTGCGAATGAATTAGAATGGATCGTATGAATGAATTAGAATGGATCGTTCGAATGAATTTGAATGGATCGTGCGAATGAATTAGAATGGATTGTACGAATGAATTAGAATATAAACATCCATGCGAATGAATTCGAATGGATCGTACGAATGAATTAGAATGGATACATTCATACGAATGAATTAGAATGGATCATGCGAATGAATTAGAATGGATCGTACAAATATATTAGAATGGATACATTCATACGAATGAATTAGAATGGATCATACGAATGAATTAGAATGGATCGTACGAATAAATTAGAATGGATCATGTGAATGAATTAGAATGTATCGTACAAATGAATTAGAGTGGATCATGCGAACGCATTAGAGTGGATCGTACGAATGAACTTAAATGGATACATTCGTGCAACTGAATTAGAATAGATCGTACGAATGAATTTGAATGGATCGTACGAATGAATTAGAATGGATACATTCGTGCGAATGAATTAGAATGAATCGTACAAATGAATTAGAATGGATCATAATGAATTAGAATGGATCATACGAATGAACTAGAATGGATTTTATGAATGAATTAGAATGGATCGTATGAATGAATTAAAATGGATCAAACGAATGAATTAGAATAGATCGTACGAATGAATTAGAATGGATCGTACGAATGAAATAGAATGGATTGTACGAATGAATTAGAATGGATACATCCATGCAAATGAATTTGAATGGATCATACGAATGAATTAGAATGGATCGTGCGAATGAATTAGAATGGATACATTTGTGCGAATGAATTAGAATGGATCGTACGAATGAATTAGAATGGATCGTACGAATGAATTAGAGTTTATCATACGAATGAATTAGAATGGATACATTTGTGCGAATGAATTAGAATGGATCGTCTGAATGAATTAGAATGGATCGTTCGAATGAATTAGAATGGATTGTACGAATGAATTAAAATGGATCGTACGAATGAATTAGAATAGATCATACAACTGAATTAGAATGGATCGTATGAATGAATTAGAATGGATCGTACGAATGAACTAGAATGGATACATTCGTGCGAATGAATTAGAATGGATCGTATCAATGAATTAGAATAGATCGTGCGATTGAATTAAAATGGATCGTCTGAATGAATTATATGAATGAATTATAATGGATCGTATGAATGAATTAGAATGGTTCGTATAAATGAATTAGAATGGATCATACGAATGAATTAGAATGGATATATTCGTATGAATGAATTAGAATGGATACATTCGTGCGAATGAATTAGAATGGATCATACAAATGAATTAGAATAGATCATGCAAATGAATTAGAATGGATCGTCTGAATGAATTAGAATGAATCATACGAATGAATTAGAATGGATCGTATGAATGAATTAGAATGGATCGTGAGAATGAATTAGAATGGATCGTAAGAATAAATTAGAATGGATACATTCGTGTAAATCAATTAGAATGGATCATACGAATGAATTAGAATGGATCGAATGGATCGTGCGATTGAATTAGAATGGATCATACAAATGAATTAGAATGTTCTAATTCATTCACATGATCCATTCTAATTCATTTATACGATCCATTCTAATTCATTCGTATGATCCATTCTTATTCATTCGTACGATCCATTCTAATTCAATCCATTCTAATTCATTCGCACCAATGTGTCCATTCTATTTCATTAGTAAGATCCATTCTAATTTATTCGCACGAATGAATCCATTCTAATTCATTCGTACGATCCATTCTAATTCACTTGGACGATCCTTCATAATTCATTCGTACGATCCATTCTAATTAATTCGCACGAATGTATCCATTCTAATTCATTCGTATAATCTATTTTAATTCATATATACGATCCATTCTAATTCATTCGTGCGATCCATTCTAATTCATTCACACGAATGTATCCATTCTAATTTATTCGCACGATCCATTCTAATTTATTCGTACGAATGTATCTATTCTAATTCATTCGTACGATCCATTCTAATTCATTCACATGATCCATTCTAATTCATTCGTATGATTCATTTTAATTCATTCAGACGAACCATTCTAATTCATTCGCACGATCTATTCTAATTCATTCGTACGATCCATTCTAATTCATTCGCACGAATGTATCCATTCTAATTCATTCGGACGATCCATTCTAATTCATTAGCACGAATGTATCCATTCTAATTCATTCGTACGAATATATCCATTTTAATTCATTCGTACGATCCATTCTAATTCATTAGCACGATCCATTCTAATTCATTCGCACGATCTATTCTAATTCATTCGTACTATCCATTCTAATTCATTCATACGATCCATTCTTATTCATTCGTACGATCTAATCTAATTCATTCGCACGAATGTATCCTTTCTAATTCATTCATACGATCCATTCTAATTTATTTGTACGATCCATTCTAATTCATTCGAACGATCCATTCTAATTCATTCGTACGATCCATTCTAAATCATTCGTATGATCCATTCTAATTCAATCGCACGATCTATTCTAATTCATTCGTATGATCTATTCTAATTCATTCGCACAAATGTATCCATTCTAATTCATTCGTACGATCCATTCTAATTCATTCGTATGATCCATTGTAATTCATTTGCACGATCCATACTAATTCATTCGAACGATCCATTCTAATTCATTCGTATGAATGTATCCATTCTAGTTCATTTATACGGTACATTCTAATTCATTCGCATGGATGTATCCATTCTAATTCATTCGCACGATCCATTCTAATTTATTCGTATGATCCATTCTAATTCATTTGTATGGATGTATCCATTCTAATTCATTCGTACGAAAGTATCCATTCTAATTTATTCGTACGATCCATTCTAATTCACTCGTACGATCCAGTCTAATTCATTCGCACGAATGTATCCATTCTAATTCATTCGCACGATCCATTCTAATTTATTCGTACGATCTATTCTAATTCAGTCGCACGAATGTATCCATTCAAGTTCATTCGTACGATCTATTCTAATTCATTCGCATGATCCATTCTAATTCAGTCACATGAATGTATCCATTCAAGTTCATTCGTACGATCCATTCTAATTCATTCGTACGATCCATTCTAATTCATTCGTACGATCAATTCTAATTCATTCGCATGATCCATTCTAATTCATTCGTACGATCCATTCTAATTTATTCGCACGAATGTATCCATTCTAATTCATTCGTACGAACCATTCTAATTCATTCAGACGATCCATTCTAATTCATTCGCACGATCTATTATAATTCATTCGTACGATCCATTCTAATTCATTCATACGATCCATTCTAATTCATTCATATGATTCATTCTAATTCATTCAGACGATCCATTCTAATTCATTCGCACGATCTATTCTAATTCATTCGTACGATCCATTCTAATTCATTCATACGATCCATTCTAATTCATTCGTATGATCCATTCTAATTCATTCGTACGATCCATTCATTCGCACGAATGTATCCATTCTAATTCATTAGTACGATCCATTCTAATTCACTCTTACGATCGATTCTAATTCATTCGCTCGATCCATTCTAATTCATTCATGATCCATTCTAATTCATTCATACGATCCATTCTAATCCATTCGTATGATTCGTTCTAATTCATTCGTACGATCCATTCTAATTCATTCGTACGATCCATTCTAATTCATTCGTATGATCCATTCTAATTCATTCGCATGATTGTATCTATTCTAATTCATTCGTACGAATGAATTAGAATGGATCGTACGAATGAAATAGAATAGATTGTACGAATGAATTAGAATGGATCATGCGAATGCATTAGATGGATCGTACGAATGAACTTGAATGGATACATTCGGTGACTGAATTAGAATAGATCGTACGAATGAATCAGAATTGATCGTGCGAATGAATTAGAATGGATCGTACGAATGAATTAGAATGGATCATGTGAATGAATTAGAATGGATCGTGTGAATTAATTACAATGGATCATATGAATGAGTTAGAATGGATCGTGCGAATGAATTAGAATGGATCGTACGAATGAAATAGAATGGATTGTACGAATGAATTAGAATGGATCGTACGAATGAATTAGAATGGATCGTACGAATGAATTAGAATGGATCGTGTGAATGAATTAGAATGGATCGTGCGAATTAATTACAATGCATCGTATGAATGAATTAGAATGGATTGTATGAATGAATTAGAATGGATCGTGTGAATGAATTAGAATGGATCATACAAATGAATTAAATGGATCGTATGAATGAATTAGAATGGATCGTATGAATGAATTAGAGTGGATCATACGAATGAATTAGAATGGATACATTCGTGTGAATGAATTAGAGTGGATCATACGAATGAATTAGAATGGATACATTCGTGCGAATGAATTAGAATGGATCGTACGAATGAATAAGAATGGATCGTACGAATGAATTAGAACGAATCATATGAATGAATTAGAATGGATCGTATGAATGAATTAGACTGGATCGTCCGAGTGAATTAGAATGAATCGCACGAATAAATTAGAATGGACACATTCACGCGAATGAATTAGAATGGATCGTACAAATGAATTAGAATGGATCGTACGAATGAATTAGAATAGATCGTGCGAATGAATTAGAATGGATCGTCTGAATGAATTAGAATGAATCGTAAGAATGAATTAGAATGGATCGTACGAATGAATTAGAATGGATCGTACGAATGAATTAGAATGGATACATTCGTGCGAATGAATTATAATGGATCGTACGAATGAATTAGAATGGAATGTGCGAATGAATTAGAATGGATCGTACGAATGAATTAGAATGGATCGTTCGAATGAATTAGAATGGATCATTCGAATAAATTAGAATGGATCGTACGAATGAATTAGAATGGATACATTCGTACAAATGAACTAGAATGGATCATGTGAATGAATTAAAATGTATCATACGAATGAATTAGATTGGATATATTCGTACGAATAAATTAGAATGGATCGTACGAATAAATTAGAATGGATACATCCATGCGAATGAATTAGAATAAATCGCACGAATGAACTAGAATGGATACATTCGTGAATGGATCGTACGAATGAATTAGAATGGATCGTACAAATGCATTAGAATGGATCATACAAATGAATTAGAATGAATCGTGCGAATGAATTAGAATGGATCGTGCGAATGAATTAGAATGGATCATACGAATGAATTTGAATGGATTGTTCGAATGTATCATACGAATGAATTAGAATGGATCGTACGAATGAATTAGAATGGATCGTACGAATGAATTAGAATGGATCGTGCGAATTAATTACAATGGATCATATGAATGAATTCGAATGAATCATACGAATGAATTAGAATGGATCGTATGAATGAATTAGAATTGATCGTACGAATGAATTAGAATTGATCGTACGAATGAATTAGAATGGATCGTACGAATGAATTAAAATGGATCATGCGAATGAATTTGAATGGATCATACGAATGAATTAGACTGGATCGTACGAATGAATTTGAATGGATTGTACGAATGAAATAGAATTGATCGTATGAATGAATTAGAATGGATCATACGAATGAATTAAAATGGATCATGCGAATGAATTAGAATGGATCATATGAATGAATTAGACTGGATCGTACGAATGAATTAGAATGGATCGTGCGAATGAATTAGAATGGATCGTACAAATGAATTAGGATGGATCGTTCGAAAGAATTAGAATGGGTCAAACGAATGAATTAGATTGGATCATGCGAATGAATTAGAATGGAATGTGCGAATGAATTAGAATGGATCGTACGAATAAATTAGAATGGATCGTTCGAATGAATTAGAATGGATCGTTCAAATGAATTATAATGGATCGTACGAATGAATTAGAATAGATCGTGCGAATGAATTAGAATGGATCGTCTGAACGAATAAGAATGAATCATACGAATGAATTAGAATGGATCGTATGAATGAATTAGAATGGATCGTACGAATGAATTAGAATGGATCGTTCGAATGAATCAGAATGGATCGTGCGAATGAATTAGAATAGATAGTACGAATAAATTACAATAGATCATACAAATGAATTAGAATGGATCGTCCGAGTGAATTAGAATGGATCGTACGAATGAATTAGAATCGATACATTCGTGCGAATGAATTAGAATGGATCGTACGAATGAATAAGAATGGTTCGTACGAATGAATTTGAATGGATCGTGCGAATGAATTAGAATGGATCATGTGAATGAATTAGAATGGATCGTGCGAATTAATTACAATGGATCATATGAATGAATTAGAATAGATCGTGTGAATGAATTAGAATGGATCGTACGAATGAGTTAGAATGGATACATTCGTGCGAATGAATTAGAATGGATCGTACGAATGCAGTTTAATGGATACATTCGTGCGAATGAATTAGAATGGATCTTACGAATGAATTAGAATGGATAGTATGAATGAATTAGAATAGATCATACGAATGAATTAGAATGGATCGTCCGAGTGAATTAGAATGGATCGTGCGAATGAATTAGAATGGATCTATTCCTGCGAATAAATTAGAATGGATTGTGCGAATTAATTACAATGGATAATATGAATGAATTAGAATGGATCGTGTGAATGAATTAGAATGGATCGTACGAATGAATTAGAATGGATAAATTCGTGCGAATGAATTAGAATGGATCGTACGAATGAATTAGAATTTATACGTTCGTGCGAATGAATTAGAATGGATCTTACGAATGAATTAGAATGGATCTTACGAATGAATTAGAATAGATAGTATGAATGAATTAGAATAGATCGTACAAATGATTTAGAATGGATCGTACGAAAGAATTAGAATGGATCATGCGAATGAATTAGAATGGATATATTCTTACGAATGAATTAGAATAGATCATACGAATGAATTAGAATGGATCGTACGAATGCATTAGAATGGATCGTATGAACGCATTAGAATGGATAATACGAATGAATTAGAATGGATCGTGTGAATGAAATAGAATGGATCGTGCGAATGAATTAGAATGGATCGTACGAATGAATTAGAATGGATCGTTCGAATGAATTAGAATGGATCGTGCGAATGAATTAGAATGAAAACATTCATGCGAATGAATTAGAATGGATCGTACGAATGAATTAGAATGGATCATACGAATGAATTAGAATGGATCGTACGAATGAATTAGAATGGATCGTACGAATGCATTAGAATGGATCGTACGAATGAATTAGAATAGATCGTACGAATGAATTAGAATGGATTGTGGAAAAGAGTTAGAATGGATCATTCGAATGATTAGAATGGATCGTGCGAATGAATTAGAATAGATACATTCTTGCGAATAAATTAGAATGGATCGTACAAATGAATTAGAATAGATCGTACGAATGAATTAGAATGGATCATATGAATGAATTAGAGTGGATCATGCGAATGAATTAGAATGGATCATACGAATGAATTAGAATGGATAGTGCGAATGAATTAGAATGGATACATTCGTGTGAATGAATTAGAATGGATCATACGAATGAATTCGAATGGATACATCCATGAGAATGAATTAGAATGGATCGTATGAATGAATTTGAATGGATCGTACGAATGCATTAGAATGGATCGTGCGATTGAATTAGAATGGATCATACGAATGAATTTGAATGGATCGTTCGAATGAATTAGAATGGATCGTGCGAATGAATTAGAATTGATACATTCGTGCGAATGAATTAGAATGGATTGCATGAATGAATTAGAGTGGATCATGCGAATGAATTAGAATGGATCGTGCAAATGAATTAGAATGGATCGTACGAATGAATTAGAATAGATCGTACGAATGAATTAGAGATAGATCGTTCGAATGTATTAGAATGGATACATTCGTGCGAAAGAATTAGAATGGATCGTACGAATGAATTAGAATGGATACATCCATGCGAATGAATTAGAATAGATCGTACGAATGAATTAGAATGGATCGTTCGAATGAATTAGAATGGATCATGTGAATGAATTAGAATGGATACATCCATGCAAAAGAATTTGAATGGATCATACGAATGAATTAGAATGAATCGTGTGAATGAATTAGAATGGATCGCGCGAATGAATTAGAATGGATCGTACGAATGAATTTGAATGGATACATTTGTGCGAATGAATTAGAATGGATCAACTTAATGAATTAGAATGGTTAGTACGAATGAATTAGAATGGATCATACGAATGAATTAGAATGGATCGTACGAATAAATTAGAATGGTTCGTGCGAATGAATTAGAATGGAAAGTACAAATGAACTAGGATGGATACATTCGTGCGAATGAATTAGAATGGATCGTGCGAGTGAATTAGAATGGATCCTCCAAATGAAATTGAATGGATCGTACGAATGAATTAGAATGGATCGTGCGAATGAATTAGAATGGATCATGTGAATGAATTAGAATGGATCATGCGAATGAATTAGAATGGATCGTACGTACGAATGAATTAAAATGGATCGTACGATTGAATTAGAATGGATCGTGCGAATAAATTAGAATGGGTCGAACGAATGAATTAGAATGGATCATGCGAATGAATTAGAATGGAATGTGCGAATGAATTAGAATGGATCCTCCGAATAAAATAGAATGGATTGTACAAATGAATTAGAATGGATCGTACGAATGAATTAGAATGGATCGTACGAATGAATTAGATTGGATAATGCGAATGAATTAGAATAGATCGTACAAATGAATTAGAATGGATCGTTCGAATGAATTAGAATGGTTCGTACGAATGAATTAGAATGGATCATACAAATGAATTAGAATAGATCGTACGAATGAATTAGAATGGATCGTTCGAATGAATTAGAATGGATACATTCGTGCGAATGAATTAGAATGAATCGTACGAATGAATTAGAATGGATAAATCCATGCGAATGGATCGTACGAATGAATTAGAATGGATCGTCCGAATGAATTAGAATGGATCGTGTGAATGAATTAGAATGGATCATTCGAATAAATTAGAATGGATCGTGTGATTGAATTAGAATGGATACATTCGTGCGAATGAATTAGAATGGATCGTATGAATGAATTAGAGTGGATGATGCGAATGAATTAGAATGGATCATCCGAATGAATTAGAATGGATCGTACGAATGAATTAGAGTGGATCGTATGAATGAATTAGAATGTATCATGCGAATGAATTACAACGGATCATACAAATGAATTAGAATGGATCGTACGAATGAATTAGATTGGATACATTCGTGTGAATGAATTAGAATGGATCATGCGAATGAATTAGAATAGATCGTACGAATTAATTAGAATGGATCGGACGAATGAATTAGAATGGATCATGCGAATGAATTAGAATGGATCGTCCGAATGAAATAGAATGGATTGTACGAATGAATTAGAATGGATTGTGTGAATGAATTAGAATTGATCATACGAATGAAATAGAATGGATCGTGCGATTGAATTAGAATGGATCGTGCGAAAGAATTAGAACGGATACATCCATGCAAATGAATTAGAATGGGTCGAACGAATGAATTAGAATGGATCGTGCGAATGAATTAGAATGGATCGTCCGAATAAAATAGAATGGATTGTACGAATTAATTAGAATGGCTATATTCGTACGAATGAATTATAATGGATCGTACAAATGAATTAGAATGGATCGTGCGAATGAATTAGAATGGATCGTGCGAATGAATTAGAATGGATCGTACAAATGAATTAGAATAGATCGTACGAATGAATTAGAATGGATCGTTCGAATGAATTAGAATGGGTCGTATGAATGAATTAGAATGGATCATGCGAATGAATTAGAATAGATCGTACGAATGAATTAGAATGGATCGTTCGAATGAATTAGAATGGATACATTCGTGCGAATGAATTAGAATTGATCGTACGAATGAATTAGAATGGATACATCAATGCGAATAAATTAGAATGGATCGTACGAATGAATTAGAATGGATCGTTCGAATGAATTAGAATGGATCATGTGAATGAATTAGAATTGATCGTTCGAATAAATTAGAATGGATCGTGCGATTGAATTAGGATGGATACATTCGTGCGAATAAATTAGAATGGATCGTATGAATGAATTAGTGTGGATCATGCGAATGATTTAGAATGGATCGTCCAAATGAATTAGAATGGATCATACGAATGAATTAAATTGGATCATATGAATGAATTATAATGGATCATGCGAATGAATTAGAATGGATCATATGAATAAATTAAAATGGATCGTACGATTGAATTAAAATGAATCGTACTAATGAATTAGAATGGATTACATTCGTGCGAATGAATTAGAATGGATCATGCGAATGAATTAGAATGGATCATACGAATGAATTAGAATGGATCGTAGGAATGAATTAGAATGGATCATATGAATAAATTAGAATGGATCGTGAATGAATTAGAATGGAGAGAGCGAATGAGTTAGAATAGATCGTACGAATGAATTAGAATGGATCGTGTGAATGAATTAGAATGGATCGTACGAATGCATTAGAATGGATACATTTGTACAATTGAATTAGAATAGATCGTATGAATGAATTAGAATGGATCGTACGAATGAATTAGAATGGATACATTCGTGCAAATGAATTAGAATGGATCGTACGAATGAATTAGAATGGATACATAGATCGTATGAATGAATTAGGATGGATCGTATGAATGAGCTAGAATGGATCGTGCAAATGAATTAGAATAGATCGTACGAATGAATTAGAATGGAAACATTCATGCGAATGAATTAGAATGGATCGTATGAATGAATTGGAATGGATTGTGCAAATGAATTAAAATGGATAGTACGAATGAATTAGAATGGAATGTGTGTATGAATTAGAATGGATCATACGAATGAATTAGATTGGATCGTTCGAATAAAATAGAATGGATCGTGCGAATGAATTAGAATGGATACATTCGTGCGAATGAATTAGAATGGATCGTACAAATGAATTAGAATGGATCGTACGAATGAATTTGAATGGATCGTATGAATGAATTAGAGTGTATCATACAAATGAATTAGAATGGATACATTCGTGCGAATGAATAAGAATAGATCATACGAATGAATTAGAATGGATTGTATGAATGAATTAGAATAGATCATGCGAATGAATTAGAATGGATACATCCATGCGAGTGAATTAGAATGGATCGAACGAATGAATTAGAATGGATCGCACGAATAAATTAGAATGGATCATGCGATTGAATTAGAATGGATCATACAAATGAATTAGAATGGATCGTGTGAATGAATTAGAATGGATCATATGAATGAATTAGAATGGATACATTCGTACGAATAAATTAGAATGGATCGTACGAATGAATTAGAATGGATACGTTCGGGCGAATGAATTAGTACGATCTATTCTAATTCATTCGTACGATCCATTCTAATTCATTTGCACGATACATTCTAATTTATTCGTATGATCCATTCTAATTCATTCTTACAATCCATTCTAATTCATTCGTACGATCCATTCTAATTCATTCGCACGATCCATTCTAATTCATTCGAACAATCCATTCTAATTCATTCGTACGATCCATTCTAATTCATCTGCACGATCTATTCTAATTCATTCGTACGATCTATTCTAATTCATTCATAGAAATGTATCCATTCTAATTCATTCGTACGATCCATTCTAATTCATTCGCACAAATGTATCCATTCTAATTCAGTCGTACGATCCATTCTAATTCACTCGAACGATCCATTTTAATTCATTCATACGATCCATTCTAATTCATTCGTATGATTCATTCTAATTCATTCAGACGATCCATTCTAATTCATTTACATATTCCATTCTAATTCATTCGTAAGATCCATTCCAATTCATTCGAAAGATCCATTCTAATTCATTCGAAGGATCCATTCTAATTCATTCGTATGATCCATTCTAATTCATTTGCACATTCCATTCTAATTCATTCGTACGATCCATTCAAATTTATTCAAATGATCCATTCTAATTCATTCGAATGATCCATTCTAATTCATTCGAATGATCCATTCTAATTCATTCATACGATTCATTCTAATTCATTCGCATATTTCATTCTAATTCATTCGTACGATCCATTCTAATTTATTCGAACGATCCATTCTAATTCATTCGTATGATCCATTCTAATTCATTCGCACATTCCATTCTAATTCATTCGTACGATCCATTCTAATTCAATCGAACGATCCATTCTAATTCATTCATACGATCCATTATAATTCATTCGCACATTCCATTCTAATTCATTCGTACGATCTATTCTAATTCCTTCGAACGATCCATTCTAATTCATTCGAACGATCCATTCTAATTCATTTGTACGATCCATTTTAATTCATTTGCTCATTCCATTTGTACGATCCATTCTAATTCATTCGCACGAATGTGTCCATTCTAATTCATTCGTACGATCCATTCTAATTCATTCCAACGATCCATTCTAATTCATTCACATGATCCATTCTAATTCATTCGTACGATCTATTCTAATTCATTCGCACGATCCATTCTAATTCATTTGTGCGATCTATTCTTATTCAGTCGCACGAATGTATCCATTCAAGTTCATTCGTACGATCCATTCTAATGCATTCGCATGATCCATTCTAATTCATTACTACAATCCATTCTATTTCATTCAAACGATCCATTCTAATTCATTCGTACGAATGAATTAGAATGGATACATTCATGCGAATGAATTAGAATGGATCGTACGAATGAATTAGAATGGATTATGCGAAGGAATTAGAATGGATCGTGCGAATGAATTAGAATGGATCGTACGAATGAATTAGAATGAATCGTACGAATGAATTAGAATGGATCATGCGTATGCATTAGAATGGATCATACGAATGAACTTGAATGGATACATTCGTGCTACTGAATTAGAATAATTCGTACGAATGAATAAAAATAAATCGTGCGAATGAATTAGAATGGATACATTCGTGCGAATGAATTAGAATAGATCGTACGAATGAATTAGAATGTATCATACGAATGAATTAGAATGGATCAAATGAATGAATTAGAATAGATTGTACGAATGAATTAGAATGGATACATTCGTGCGAATGAAAAAGAATGGATCATACGAATGAAATAGAATGGATTGTACGAATGAATTAGAATGGATCGTGCGATTGAATTAGAATGCATCATACGAATGACTTAGAATGGATCGTGTGAATGAATTAGAATAGATCATATGAATGAATAAGAATGGATATATTCGTACGAATAAATTAGAGTGGATCGTACGAATAATTTAGAATCGATCGTACAAATGAATTAGAATGGATACATTTATGCGAATGAATTAGAATGGATCATCTGTATGAATTTGAATGAATCATACGAATGAATTAGAATCGATCGTTTGAATGAATTAGAATGGATCGTTCGAATGAATTAGAATGGATCGTGCGAATGAATTAGAATGGATCGTACGAATGAATTAGAATGGATCGTTCGAATTAATTAGAATAGATCATACGAATGAATCAGAATGGATCGTACGAATGAATCAGAATGGATCGTACAAATGAATTAGAATGGATCATGCGAATGAATTAGAATGGATCGTTCGAATGAATTAGAATGGATCGTGCGAGTGAATTAGAATGGATCATACGAATGAATAAGAATGGATCGAACGAATGATTTAGAATGGATCTTGTGATTGAATTAGAATGGATCATATGAATGAATTAGAATGTTCTAATTCATTCGCACGATCCATTCTTATTCATTTGTACGATCCATTCTAATTCATTCATACGATCCATTCTAATTCATTCGTACGATCCATTCTAATTCATTCGTTCTATCCATTCTAATTCATTCGTACGATCCATTCTAATCCATTCGTACGATCCATTCTAATTCATTTGCACGAATGTATCCATTCTAATTCATTCACATGATCCATTCTAATTCATTCGTATGATCCATTCAAATTCATTTGCATGGATGTATCCATTCTAATTCATTCATACAATCCGTTCTATTTCATTCGTACGATCCATTCAAATTCATTCGTACGAATGAATTAGAATGGATACATTCGTGCGAATGAATTAGAATGGATCGTACGAATGAATTAGAATGGATCGTTTGAATGAATTAGAATGTTCGTGCAAATGAATTAGAATGGATCGTACGAATGAATTAGAATGGATCATACGAATGAATTAGAATGGATCATACGAATGAATTAGAATGGATCATACGAATGAAATAGAATGGATCATATGAATGAATTAGAATGGATCGTGCGAATGAATTAGAATGGATACATTCGTGTGAATGAATTAGAATGGATCGTATGAATGAATTAGAATGGATACATCCATGCGAATGAATTAGAATGGATCGTACGAATGAACTAGAATTGATTCATTCGTGCGAATGAATTAGAATGGACCATACGAATGAATTTGAATGGATCGTACGAATGAATTAGAATGGATCGTGTGAATAAATTAGAATGGGTCGTACGAATGAATTAGAATGGATACATTCGTACGAATAAATTAGAATGGATCGTACGAATGAATTAGAATGGATCGTGCGATTGTATTGGAATGGATCATAAGAATGAATTAGAATGTTCTAATTCATTCGCACGATCCATTCTAATTCGTTTATACGATCCATTCTAATTCATTCGTACGATCCATTCTAATTCATTCGCATGAATGTATCCATTCTAATTTATTCACACGATCCATTCTAATTCATTCATATGATCCATTCAAATTCATTTGCATGGATGTTTCCATTCTAATACTTTCGTACAATCCATTCTATTTCATTCGTACGATCCATTCTAATTCATTTGTACGAATAAATTAGAATGGATACATTCGTGCGAATGTATTAGAATGGATCGTACGAATGAATTAGAATGGATCGTACGAATGAATTAGAATGGATCGTTCGAATAAATTAGAATTGATCGTGCGAATGAATTTGAATGGATCATACTAATGAATTAGAATGGATCAGACGAATGAATTAGAATGGATCATGCGATTCAATTAGAATGGATCATACGAATGAATTAGAATGGATCATGCGAATGAATTAGAATGGATACATTCATGCGAATAAATTAGAATGGATCGTACGAATGAATTAGAATGGATACATCCATGCGAGTGAATTAGAATGGATCGTACGAATGAACTAGAATGGATACATTCGTGCGAATGATTTAGAATGGATCATACGAATGAATTAGAGTGGATCGTACAAATGAATTAGAATGGGTACATCCATGCGAATAAATTAGAATGGATCGTACGAATGAATTAGAATGGATACATTCGTGCGAATGAATTAGAATGGATCAGACGAATGAATTAGAATGGATCGTGTGAATGAATTAGAATGGATCGTACGAATGAATTAGAATGGATTGTACGAATGAATTAGATGGGATCGTTCGAATCAATTAGAATTGATTATACGAATGAATTAGAATGGATCGTACAAATGAATTAGAATGGATCGTGCGAATGAATTCTAATTCATTCGTACGATCCATTCTAATTCATTCACGCGATCCATTCTAATTCATTCATATGATCCATTGTAATTAATTTGCACGATCTATTCTAATTCATTCACATGATCCATTCTAATTCATTCGTACGATCCATTCAAATTCATTCGCACGATCCATTCTAATTCATTCGTACGATCTATTCTAATTCAGTCGCACGAATGTATCCATTCAAGTTCATTCGTTTGATCCATTCTAATGCATTCAAAGGATCCATTCTAATTCATTCATACAATCCATTCTATTTTATTCGTCCGATCCATTCTAATTTATTCGTTCGATCCATTCTAATTCATTCATACGATCCATTCTAATTAATTCGTAAAATCTATTCTCATTCATTCGCACAAATGTATCCATTCTAATTCATTCGTACGATCCATTCTAATGCATTCGTACATTCAATTCTAATTCATTCGTACGATCCATTCTAATTCATTCGAACGATCCATTCTAATTAATTCGCACGATCCATTCTAATTCATTCGATCGATCCATTCTAATTCATTCGTATGATCTATTCTAATTCATTCGCACGAATGTATCCATTCTAATTCATTCGTATGAATGAATTAGAGTGGATCATACGAATGAAATAGAATGGATTATACGAATGAATTAGAATGGATACATCCATGCAAATGAATTTGAATGGATCATACGAATGAATTAGAATGGATTGTGCGAATGAATTAGAATCGATACATTCGTGCGAATGAATTAGAATGGATCGTAAGAATGAATTAGAATGGATCATATGAATGAATTAGAATGGATCTTGCGAATGAATTAGAATGGATCATACGAATGAATTAGAATGGATCGTACGAATGAATTAAATTGGATACATTCTTGTGACTGAATTAGAATAGATCGCACGAATAAATTAGAATGGATCGTGCGAATGAATTAGAATGGATACATTCGTGCGAATGAATTAGATTAGATCGTACGAATGAACTAGAATGGATACATTCGTGCGAATGAATTCGAATGGATCGTTCGAATGAATTAGAATGGATCGTATGAATGAATTAGAATGGAATGTGCGAATGAATTAGAATGGATCGTACGAATGAATAAGAATGGATTGTTCGAATGAATTAGAATGGATTGTACGAATGAATTAGAATGGATCGTACGAATGAACTAGAATGGATACATTCGTGCGAATGAATTAGAATGGATCGTTCGAATGAATTAGAATGGATCATTCGAATGAATTAGAATGGATCGTACGAATGAATTAGAATAGAATGTGAGAAAGAATTAGAATGGATCATACGAATGAATAAGAATGGATCGTTCGAATGAATTAGAATGGATCATACGAATGAATTAGAATGGATCATAAGAATGAATTAGAATGGATCGTATGAATGAATTAGAGTGGATCATACGAATGAATTAGAATAGATCATGCGAATGAATTAGAATGAATCGTCTGAGTGAATTAGAATGAATCAGACGAATGAATCAGAATGGATCGTATGAATGAATTAGAATGGATCGTGCGAATGAATTAGAATGGATCTTACGAATGAATTAGAATGGATCGTTTGAATGAATTAGAATAGATCATACGAATGAATTAGAATAGATTGTATGAATGAATTAGAATGGATCATGTGAATGAATTAGAATGGATCATACGAATGAATTAGACTGGATCGTACGAATGAAATAGAATGGATCGTACGAATGAATTAGAAAGGATCATTCGAATGAATTATAATTGATTGTGCAAATTAATTAGAATGGATTGTATGAAATTAGAATGGATCATATAAATGAATTAGAATGGATCGTGTAAATGAATTAGAATGGAGCGTACGAATGAATTAGAATTGATACATTCGTGCGAATAAATTAGAATTGATCATACGAATGAATTAGAATGGATCGTGCAAATGAATTAGAATGGATCGTGCGAATGTATAAGAATACGATCGTACGAATGAATTAGAATGGATCATACGAATGAATTAGAATGGATCGAACGAATGAATAAGAATGGGTACATTCGTATGAATTAGAATGGATCGAGGAATGAATTAGAATGGATTAGAATGGATCGAGGAATGAATTAGAATGGGTCATAGGAGTGAGTTAGAATGGATCGTTCGAATGAATTAGAATGGATCGTGCGTATTAATTAGAATGGATACATTCGTGCGAATGAATTAGAATGGATCCATTCAAGTTCATTCGTACGATCCATTCTAATTCATTCGCATGATCCATTCTAATTCAGTCGCACGAATGTATCTGTTCATGTTCATTCGTACGATCCATTCTAATTCATTTGCATGATCCATTCTAATTCATTCGTACGATCCATTCTAATTCATTCGTACGATCCATTCTAATTCATTCGCACGATCAATTCTAATTCATTCGCATGATCCATTCTAATTCATTTGTACGATCCATTCTAATTTATTCGCATGAATGTATCTATTCTAATTCATTTGTACGATCTATTCTAATTCATTCACACTATCCATTCTAATTTATTCATATGATCCATTGTAATTAATTCGCATGATCCATTCTAGTTCATTCACATGATCCATTCTAATTCATTCATACGATCCATTCTAATTCAATCGTACGATCCATTCTTATTCATTCGTATGATCCATTCTAATTCATTCGCACGAATGTATCCATTCTAATTCATTCGTACGATCCATTCTAATTTACTCGGATGATCCATTCTAATTCATTCATATAATCTATTCTAATTCATTCGAACTATCCATTCTAATTCATTCGTAATATCCATTCTAATTTATTCGTACGATCCATTCTAATTCATTCATACGATCCATTCTAATTCATTCGTACGAATATATTCATTCTAATTCATTCGTACGATCCATTCTAATTCATTCGCACGATCCAATCTAATTCTTTCGTACGATCCATTCTAATTCATTCGTACGATCCATTACGATCCATTCTAATTCACTCGCACGATCCATTCTAATTTATTCGTACGATCCATTCTAGCTCATTTGTACGATCCATCCTAATTCATTCATACGATCCATTCTAATTTATTCGTATGATGCATTCTAATTCATTCAGACGATCCATTCTAATTCATTCGAACGATCCATTCTATTTCATTCGTACGATCCATTCGAATTCATTCGCACGAATCTATCCATTCTAATTCATTCGTACGATCAAGTCTAATTCATTCGTATGATCCATTCTTATTCATTCGCACGAATATATCGATTCTAGCTCATTCGTACGATCCATCCTAATTCATTCATACGATCCATTCTAATTCATTCGTACGATCTATTCTAATTCATTCATACTATCCATTCTAATTCATTTGTAAGATCCATTCTAATTCATTCGCATGATCTATTCTAATTCATTTACATGGATGTATCCATTCTAATTCATTTGTACGATCCATTCTAATTCATTCGCACGAATACATCCATTTTAATTCATTCGTACGAATGAAATAGAATGGATCGCACGAATGAAATAGAATGGATTGTACGAATGAATTAGAATGGATACATACATGCAAATGAATTTGAATGGATCATACGAATGAATTAGAATGGATCGTATGATCTATTCTAATTCATTCATATGATCCATTCTAATTCATTCGTACGATCCATTCTAATTTATTCGTATGATCCATTCTAATTCATTCACACGAATGTATCCATTCTAATTCAATCGCACGATCCATTCTAATTCATTCACACGATCCATTCTAATTCATTCGTTCGCCCCATTCTAATTCATTCGCACGATCCATTCTAATTCATTCATACGATCCATTCTAATTCGTTCATATGAATCATTCTAATTCATTCAGACGATCCATTCTAATTCATTCGCACGATCTATTCTAATTCATTCGTACGATCCATTCTAATTCATTCATACGATCCATTCTAATTCATTCGTATGATCCATTCTAATTCATTCGTACGATCCATTCCAATTCATTCGCACGAATGTATCCATTCTAATTCATTAGCACAATCCATTCTAATTTATTCGAACGATCCAATCTAATTCAGTCGCACGAATGTATCCATTCACGTTCATTCGTACGATCCATTCTAATTCACTGATACGATCCATTCTAATTCATTCGCTCGATCCATTCTAATTCATTCACGATCCATTCTTATTCATTCATACGATCCATTCTAATCCATTCGTATGATTCATTCTAATTCATTCAGACGATCCATTCTAATTCATTCGTACGATCCATTCTAATTCATTCGTGTGATCCATTCTAATTCATTCGCATGATTGTATCTATTCTAATTCATTCGTACGAATAAATTAGAATGGATCGTACGAATGAAATAGAATGGATTGTACGAATGAATTAGAATGGATCATACGAATGCATTAGATGGATCGTACGAATGAACTTGAATGGATACATTCGTGCGACTGAATTAGAATAGATCGTACGAATGAATTAGAATGGATCGTGCGAATGAATTAGAATGGATCGTACGAATGCATTAAAATGGATCATGTGAATGAATTAGAATGGATCGTGCGAATTAATTACAATGGATCATATGAATGAATTAGAATGGATCGTGCGAATGAGTTAGAATGGATCGTACGAATGAAATAGAATGGATTCTACGAATGAATTAGAATGGATCGTACGAATGAATTAGAATGGATCGTGTGAATGAATTAGAATGGATCATACGAATTAATTACAATGCATCGTATGAATGAATTAGAATGGATCGTATGAATGAATTAGAATGGATCGTATGAATGAATTAGAATGGATCGTGCGAATGAATTAGAATGGATCATACGAATGAATTATAATGGATCGTACGAATGAACTAGAATAGATTGTATGAATGAATTTGAGTGGATCATACGAATGAATTAGAATGGATACATTCGTGTGAATGAATTAGAGTGGATCATACGAATGAATTAGAATGGATACATTCGTGCGAATGAATTAGAGTGGATCGTACGAATGAATAAGAATGGATCGTACGAATGCATTAGAATGGATCGTATGAATGAATTAGAATGAATCATACGAATGAATTAGAATGGATCGTATGAATGAATTAGAATGGATCGTCCGAGTGAATTAGAATGGATCGTACGAATGAATTAAAATGGACACATTCGCGTGAATGAATTAGAATGGATCGTACAAATGAATAAGAATGGATCGTACGAATGAATTAGAATAGATTGTGCGAATGAATTAGAATGGATCGTCTGAATGAATTAGAATGAATCGTACGAATGAATTAGAATGGATCGTACGAATGAATTAGAATGGATCGTACGAATGAATTAGAATGGATACATTCGTGCGAATGAATTAAAATGGATCGTACGAATGAATTAGAATGGAATGTACGAATGAATTAGAATGGATCGTACGAATGAATTAGAATGGATCATGTGAATGAATTAGAATGGATTGTACGAATTAATTACAATGGATCATATGAATGAATTTGAATGGATCGTACGAATCAAATAGAATGGATCGTACGAATGAATTAGAATGGATCGTACGAATGAATTAGAATGGATCGTGTGAATGAATTAGAATGGATCGTGCGAATTAATTACAATGCATCGTATGAATGAATTAGAATGGATCGTATGAATGAATTAGAATGGATCATATGAATGAATTAGAATGGATAGTGCGAATGAATTAGAATGGATCATACGAATGAATTAGAATGGATCGTACGAATGAACTAGAATGGATTGTATGAATGAATTAGAGTGGAACATACGAATGAATTAGAATGGATACATTCGTGTGAATGAATTAAAGTGGATCATACGAATGAATTAGAATGGATACATTCGTGCGAATAAATTAGAGTGGATCGTACAAATGAATAAGAATGGATCGTACGAATGAATTAGAATGGATCGTATGAACGACTTAGAATGAATTAGAATGGATCGTATGAATGAATTAGAATGGATCGTCCGAGTGAATTAGAATGGATCGTACGAATGAATTAGAATGGACACATTCGCGTGAATGAATTAGAATGGATCGTACAAATGAATTAGAATGGATCGTACGAATGAATTAGAATAGATCGTGCGAATGAATTAGAATGGATCGTCTGAATGAATTAGAATGAATCGTATGAATGAATTAGAATGGATCGTACGAATGAATTAGAATGGATTGTACGAATGAATTAGAATGGATCGTACGAATGAATTAGAATAGATACATTCGTGCGAATGAATTAAAATGGATCGTACGAATGAATTAGAATGGAATATGCGAATGAATTAGAATGGATCGTACGAATGAATTAGAATGGATCATTCAAATGAATTAGAATGGATCGTACGAATGAATTAGAATGGATACATTCGTACGAATGAACAAGAATGGATCGTTAGAATGAATTAGTGGATCGTATGAATGAATTAGAATGGATCGTAAGAATGAATCAGAATGGATCGTGTGAATGAATCAGAATGTATCATACGAATGAATTAGAATGGATACATTCGTACTAATAAATTAGAATGGATCGTACGAATGAATTAGAATGGATACATCCATGCGAATGAATTAGAATAAATCGCACGAATAAACTAGAATGGATACATTCGTGAATGGATCTTACGAATGAATTAGAATGGATCGTACGAATGGATTAGAATGGATTGTACGAATGAATTAGAATGGATCGTGCGAATGAATTAGAATGGATCATACGAATGAATTAGAATAGATCGTACGAATGAATTAGAATGGATCATACGAATGAATTAGAATGGATCATGTGAATGAATTAGAATGGATCGTGCGAATTAATTACAATGGATCATATGAATGAATTAGAATGAATCATACGAATGAATTAGAATGGATCGTATGAATGAATTAGAGTGGATCATGCGAATGAATTAGAATGGATCATAAGAATGAATTAGAATGGATCGTACGAATGAATTAGAATGGATCGTACGAATGAAATAGAATGGATCGTACGAATGAAATAGAATGGATTGTACAGATGAATTAGAATTGATCGTACGAATGTATTAGAATGGATCGTACGAATGAATTAGAATGGATCATACGAATGAATTAGACAGGATCGTACGAATGAATTAGAATGGATCGTGCGAATGAATTAGAATGGATCGTACGAATGAATTAGAATGGATCGATCGAATGAATTAGAATGGATCGTTCGAATGAATTAGAATGGATCGTACGAATGAATTAGAATAGATCGTGCGAATGAATTAGAATGGATCATCTGAATGAATTAGAATGAATCATACGAATGAATTAGAATTGATCGTATGAATGAATTAGAAAGGATCGTACGAATGAATTAGAATGGATTGTTCGAATGAATCAGAATGGATCGTGTGAATGAGTTAGAATGGATAGTACGAGTGAATTAGAATAGATCGTACAAATGAATTAGAATGGATCGTTCGAGTGAATTAGAATGGATCGTACGAATGAATTAGAATGGATACATTCGTGCGAATGAATTAGAATGGATCGTACGAATGAATAAGAATGGTTCGTAAGAATGAATTTGAATGGATCGTGTGAATGAATTAGAATAGATCATGTGAATGAATTAGAACGGATCGTGCGGATTAATTACAATGGATCATATGAATGAATTAGAATAGATCGTGTGAATGAATTAGAATGGATCATACGAATGAATTAGAATGGATATATTCGTGCGAATGAATTAGAATGGACCGTACGAATGAAGTAGAATGGATACATTCATGCGAAAGAATTAAAATGGATCTTACGAATGAATTAGAATGGATAGTACGAATGAATTTGAATAGATCACACGAATGAATTAGAATGTATCGTCCGAGTGAATTAGAATAGATCGTGCGAATGAATTAGAATAGATATATTCCTACAAATGAATTAGAATGGATTGTGCGAATTAATTACAATGGACAATATGAATGAATTAGAATGGATCGTGTGAATGAATTAGAATGGATCGTACGAATGAATTAGAATGGATACATTCGTGCGAATGAATTAGAATGGATCGTACGAATGAATTAGAATGGATACGTTCGTGCGAATGAATTAGAATGGATCTTACAAATGAATTAGAATGGATAGTACGAACGAATTAGAATAGATTGTACGAATGAATTAGAATGGATCATACGAAAGAATTAGAATGGATCGTGCGAATGAATTAGAATGGATATATTCATGCGAATGAATTAGAATAGATCATACGAATGAATTAGAATAGATCGTACGAATGCATTAGAATGGATCGTACGAATGCATAAGAATGGATCATACGAATGAATTAGAATGGATCGTGCGAATGAATTAGAATGGATCGTGCGAATGAATTAGAATGGATCGTACGAATGAATTAGAATGGATCGTTCGAATGAATTAGAATGGATCGTGCGAATGAATTAGAATGGATACATTCATGCGAATGAATTAGAATGGATCGTACGAATGAATTAGAATAGATCGTACGAATGAATTAGAATGGATCGTACGAATGAATTAGAATGGATCGTACGAATGCATTAGAATAGATCGTACGAATAAATTAGAATAGATCGTACGAATGAATTAGAATGGATCGTTCGAATGAATTAGAATGGATCGTGCGAATAAATTAGAATGGATCGTACTAATGAATTAGAATGGATCGTACGAATGAATTAGAATGGATCGTATGAATGAATTAGAGTGGATCAGGCGAATGAATTAGAATGGATCATACGAATGAATTAAAATGGATAGTGCGAATGAATTAGAATGGATACATTCGTGTGAATGAATTAGAATGGATCATACGAATGAATTCGAATGGATACATCCACAAGAATGAATTAGAACGGATCGTACGAATGAATTAGAATGGATCGTACGAATGCATTAGAATGGATCGTGCGATTGAATTAGAATGGATCATACGAATCAATTAGAATGGATCGTACGAAAGAATTAGAATGGATCGTGCGAATGAATTAGAATGGATTGTGCGATTGAATTAGAATGGATATATTCCTGCGAATGAATTAGAATAGATCATACGAATGAATTAGAATGGATCGTACGAATGCATTAGAATGGATCGTACGAATGAATTAGAATGGATCGTGCGAATGAATTAGAATGGATCGTGCGAATGAATTAGAATGGATCGTACGAATGAATTAGAATGGATCATTCGAATGAATTAGAATGGATCGTGCGAATGAATTAGAATGGATACATTCATGCGAATGAATTAGAATGGATCGTACGAATGAATTAGAATGGATCGTACGAATGAATTAGAATGGATCATACGAATGAATTAGAATGGATCGAACGAATGAATTAGAATGGATCGTACAAATGAATTAGAATGGATCGTGCGAATGAATTAGAATGGATCGTTCGAATGAATTAGAATGGATGCATTCGTGCGAATGAATTAGAATGGATCGTACGAATGAATTAGAATGGATCGTACGAATGAATTAGAATGGATCGTATGAATGAATTAGAGTGGATCAGGCGAATGAATTAGAATGGATCATACGAATGAATTAGAATGGATAGTGCGAACGAATTATAATGGATACATTCGTGTGAATGAATTAGAATGGATCATACGAATGAATTCGAATGGATACATCCATGAGAATGAATTAGAATGGATCGTACGAATGAATTAGAATGGATCGTACGAATGCGTTAGAATGGATCGTGCAATTGAATTAGAAGGGATCATACGAATGGATTAGAATGGATCGTTCGAATGAATTAGAATGGATCATACGAATAAATTAGAATGGATACATTTGTGCGAATGAATTAGAATGGATCGTATGAATGAATTAGAGTGGATCATGCGAATGAATTAGAATGGATCGTGCGAATGAATTAGAATGGATCATACGAATGAATTAGAATGGATCGTTCGAATGGATCGTACGAATGAATTAGAATGGATCGTACGAATGAATTAGAATGGATCATGTGAATGAATTAGAATTGATCGTGCGAATTAATTACAATGGATCATATGAATGAATTAGAATGAATCATACGAATGAATTAGAATGGATCGTATGAATGAATTAGAGTGGATCATGCGAATGAATTAGAATGGATCATAAGAATGAATTAGAATGGATCGTACGAATGAATTAGAATGGATCTTACGAATGAAATAGAAGAGATCGTATGAATGAAATAGAATGGATTGTACGAATGAATTAGAATTGATCGTACGAATGAATTAGAATGGATCGTACGAATGAATTTGAATGGATCATGCGAATGAATTAGAATGGATCATACGAATGAATTAGACAGGATCGTACGAATGAATTAGAATGGATCGTGCGAATGAATTATAATGGATCGTACGAACGAATTAGAATGGATCGTTCGAATGAATTAGAATGGATCGTTCGAATAAATTAGAATGGATCGTACGAATGAATTAGAATAGATCGTGCGAATGAATTAGAATGGATCATCTGAATGAATTAGAATGAATCATACGAATGAATTAGAATGGATCGTATGAATGAATTAGAATGGATCGTACAAATGAATTAGAATTGATTGTTCGAATGAATCAGAATGGATCGTGCGAATGAATTAGAATGGATAGTATGAGTGAATTAGAATAGATCGTACAAATGAATTAGAATGGATCGTTCGAGTGAATTAGAATTGATCGTACGAATGAATTAGAATGGATAAATTCGTGCGAATGAATTAGAATGGATCGTACGAATGAATAAGAATGGTTCGTACGAATGAATTTGAATGGATTGTGCGAATGCATTAGAATGAATCATGTGAATGAATTAGAACGGGTCGTTCGAATTAATTACAATGGATCATATGAATGAATTAGAATAGATCGTGTGAATGAATTAGAATGGATCATACGAATGAATTAGAATGGATACATTCGTGCGAATGAATTAGAATGGATCGTACGAATGAAGTAGAATGGATACATTCGTGCGAATGAATTAGAATGGATCTTACGAATGAATTAGAATGGATAGTACGAATGAATTAGAATAGATCATACGAATGAATTAGAATGAATCGTCCGAGTGAATTAGAATGGATCGTGCGAATGAATTAGAATGGATATATTCCTACGAATGAATTAGAATGGATTGTGCGAATTAATTACAATGGATATTATGAATGAATTAGAATGGATCGTGTGAATGAATTAGAATGGATCGTACGAATGAATTAGAATGGATACATTCGTGCGAATGAATTAGAATGGATCGTACGAATGAATTAGAATGGATACGTTCGTGCGAATGAATTAGAATGGATCTTACGAATGAATTAGAATGGATAGTACGAATGAATTAGAATAGATCGTACGAATAAATTAGAATGGATCGTACGAAAGAATTAGAATGGATCGTGCGAATGAATTAGAATGGATATATTCCTGTGAATGAATTAGAATAGATCATACGAATAAATTAGAGTGGATCGTATGAATGCATTAGAATGGATCGTGCGATTGAATTAGAATGAATCGTGCGAATGAATTAGAATGGATCGTACGAATGAATTAGAATGGATCGTTCGAATGAATTAGAAAGGATCGTGCGAATGAATTAGAATGGATATATTCCTGCGAATGAATTAGAATGGATCGTACGAATAAATTAGAATGGATTGTACGAATGAATTAGAATGGATCATAAGAATGAATTAGAATGGATCGTACGAATGAATTAGAATGGATCGTACGAATGCATTAGAATAGATCGTACGAATGAATTAGAATAGATCGTACGAATGAATTAGAATGGATCATGCAAATGAATTAGAATGGATCGTTCGAATGAATTAGAATGGATCGTGTGAATGAATTAGAATGGATACATTCGTGCGAATAAATTAGAATGGATCGTACGAATGAATTAGAATTGATCATATGAATGAATTAGAGTGGATCAGGCGAATGAATTAGAATGGATCATACGAATGAATTAGAATGGATAGTGCGAATGAATTAGAATGGATACATTCGTGTGAATGAATTAGAATCGATCATACGAATGAATTCGAATGGATACAACCATGAGAATGAATTAGAATGGATCGTACGAATGAATTAGAATGGATCGTACGAATGCATTAGAATGGATCGTGCGATTGAATTAGAATGGATCATACGAATGAATTAGAATGGATCGTTCGAATGAATTAGAATGGATCGTGCGAATGAATTAGAATGGATACATTCGTGCGAATGAATTAGAATGGATCGTATGAATGAATTAGAGTGGATCATGCGAATGAATTAGAATGGATCGTGCAAATGAATTAAAATGGATCGTACGAATGAATTAGAAGAGATCGTACGAATGAATTAGAGATGGATCGTTCGAATGAATTAGAATGGATACATTCGTGCAAAAGAATTAGAATGGATCGTACGAATGAATTAGAATGGATACATCCATGCGAATGAATTAGAATGGATCGTACGAATGAATTAGAATGGATCGTTCGAATGAATTAGAATAGATCGTGTGAATGAATTAGAATTGATACATCCATGCAAATGAATTTGAATGGATCATACGAATGAATTAGAATGAATCGTGTGAATGAATTAGAATGGATCGTGCGAATGAATTAGAATGGATCGTACGAATGAATTAGAATGGATACATTCGTGCGAATGAATTAGAATAGATCGTACAAATGAACTTGAATGGATAAATTAGAATGGATCGTGCGAATAAATTAGAATGGAAAGTACAAATGAAATAGAATGGATACATTCATGTGAATGAATTAGAATGGATCGTGCGAGTGAATTAGAATGGATCGTCCGAATGAAATAGAATGGATCGTACGAATGAATAAGTAAGGATCGTGCGAATGAATTAGAATGGATCGTGCGAATGAATTAGAATGGATTGTGCGAATGAATTAGAATGAATAGTACGTACGAATGAATTAGAATGGATCGTGCGATTGAATTAGAATGGATCGTGCGAATGAATTAGAATGGATACATCCATGTGAATGAATTAGAATGGGTCGAACGAATGAATTAGAATGGATCGTGCGAATGAATTAGAATGGAATGTGCGAATGAATTAGAATGGATCGTCCGAATGAAATAGAATGGATTGTACGAATGAATTAGAATGGATCGTACGAATTAATTATAATGGATCGTACGTATGAATTAGAATGGATCGTGCGAATGAATTAGAATGGATCGTACGAATGAATTAGATTGGATAATGCGAATGAATTAGAATAGATCATACGAATGAATTAGAATGGATTGTTCGAATGAATTAGAATGAAACGTACGAATGAATTAGAATGGATCATACGAATGAATTAGAATAGATCATACGAATGAATTAGAATGGATCGTTCGAATGAATTAGAATGGATACATTCGTGCGAATGAATTAGAATGGATCGTATGAATGAATTAGAATGGATAAATCCAAGCGAATGAATTAGAATGGATCGTACGAATGAATTAGAATGGATCGTTCGAATGAATTAGAATGGATCGTGTGAATGAATTAGAATAGATCGTTCGAATAAATTAGAATGGATCGTGCGATTGAATTAGAATGGACACATTCGTGCGAATGAATTAGAATGGATCTTATGAATGAATTAGAGTGGATGATGCGAATGAATTAGAATGGATAGTCCGAATGTATTAGAATGGATCGTACGAATGGATTAGAGTGGATCGTATGAACGAATTAGAATGGATCATGCGAATCAATTAGAATGGGTCATGCAAATGAATTAGAATGGATCGTACGAATGAATTAGAATGGATCATGCGAATGAATTAGAATGGATCGTAGGAATGAATTAGAGTGGATCGTACGAATGAATTAGAATGGATCGTGCGAATGAATTAGAATGGATCGTGCGAATGAATTAGAATGGATCGTCCGAATGAAGTAGAATGGATTGTACGAATGAATTAGAATGGATCGTGTGAATGAATTAGAATGGATCATACGAATGAATTAGAATGGATTGTGCGATTGAATTAGAATGGATCGTTCGAATGAATTAGAATGGATACATCCATGCGAATGAATTAGAATGGGTCGAACGAATTAATTAGAATGGATCGTGCGAATGAATTAGAATGGAATGTGCGAATTAATTAGAATGGATCGTCCGAATGAAATAGAATAGATTGTACGAATGAATTAGAATTTATCGTACGAATGATTTATAATGGATCGTACAAATGAATTAGAATGGATTGTGCGAATGAATTAGAATGGATCGTGTGAATGAATTAGAATGGATCGTACGAATGAACTAGATTGGATCATGCGAATGAATTAGAATAGATCGTACGAATGAATTAGAATGGATCGCTCGAATGAATTAGAATAGATCGTACGAATGAATTAGAATGGATCATGCGAATGAATTAGAATAGATCGTATAAATGAATTAGAACGGATCGTTCGAATGAATTAGAATGGATACATTCATGCGAATGAATTAGAATGGATCGTACGAATGAATTAGAATGGATAAATCAATGCGAATAAATTAGAATGGATCATACAAATGAATTAGAATGGATCGTTCGAATGAATTAGAATGGATCGTGCGAATGAATTAGAATGGGTCTTATGAATGAATTAGAGTGGATCAAGCGAATGAATTTGAATGGATCGTCCGAATGAATTAGAATGGATCGTACGAATAAATTAGAATGGATCGTATGAATGAATTAGAATGGATCATGTGAATGAATTAGAATGGATCGTACGAATGAATTAGAATGGATCATATGAATGAATTAGAATGGATCATGTGAATGAATTAGAATGGATCATACGAATGAATTAGAATGGATCGTACGAATGAATTAGAATGGATCGTACGAATGAATTAGAATGGATACATTTGTGCGAATCAATTAGAATGGATCATGCGAATGAATTAGAATGCATCGTACGAATGAATTAGAATGGATCGTAGGAATGAATTAGAATGGATCATACGAATAAATTAGAATAGATCGTGAATGAATTAGAATGGATCAAGCGAATGAATTAGAATAGAGCATACGAATGAATTAGAATGGATCGTGCGAATGAATTAGAATGGATCGTACGAATGAATTAGAATGGATACATTTGTACGAATGAATTAGAATAGATCGTATGAATGAATTAGAATGGATCGTATGAATGAATTAGAATGGATACATTCGTGCGAATGAATTAGAATGGATCGTACGAATGAACGTGAATGGGTACATTCGTACGAATGAATTAAATAGATCGTACGAATGAATTAGAATGGATCGTGCGAATGAATTAGAATAGATACATTCGTGCGAATGAATTAGAATGGATCGTACGAATGAATTAGAATGGATCATATGAATGAATTAGAATGGATCGCACGAATGAATTAGAATGGATCGTCCGAATGAGTTAGAAAGGATCGTACGAATAAATTAGAAGGGATCGTTCGAATGAATTAGAATGGATCATGTGAATGAATTAGAATGGATCGTACGAATGAATTAGAATGGATCATACGAATGAATTCGAATGGATCGTCCGAATGAATTAGAATGGATCGTACAAATGAATTAGAATGGATCGTTCGAATGAATTAGAATGGATCGTACGAATAAATTAGAATGGATCGTGCGAATGAATTAGAATTGATCATACGAATGAATTAGAATGGATCGTTCGAATGAAATAGAATGGATCGTACGAATAAATTAGAATGGATCGTGCGAATGAATTAGAATGGATCGTACGAATAAATTAGAATGGATCGTGCGAATGAATTAGAATGGATCGTAGGAATGAATTAGAATGGATCGTACGAATGAATTAGAATGGATCTTTCGAATGAATTAGAATGGATCGTACGAATAAATTATAATGGATCGTGCGAATGAATTAGAATAGATCATACGAATGAATTAGAATGGATCGTACGAATTAATTAGAATGGATCGTATGAATGAATTAGAACGGATCTTGCGAATGAATTAAAATGGATCGTACGAATGAATTAGAATGGATCGTATGAATGAATTAGAATGGATTGTTCGAATGAATTAGAATGGATCGTACGAATGAATTAGAATGGAATGTGCGAATGAATTAGAATGAATCATACGAATGAATTAGAATGGATCGTGCGAATGAATTATAATGGATCGTTTGAATGAATTAGAATGGATCGTGCGAGTGAATTAGAATTGATCGTACGAATAAATTGGAATGAATCATACGAATGAATTAGAATGGATCATATGAATGAATTAGAATGGATCGTCCAAGTGAATTAGAATGGATCGTACGAAATGAATTAGGATGGATCGTGCGAATAAATTAGAATGGATCGTACGAATGAATTAGAATGGATCGTACGAATGAGTTAGAGTGAATCATACCAATGAATTAGAATGGATCATTCGAATGAATTAGAATGGATCGTGCGATTGAGTTAGAATGGATCATATGAATGAATTACAATGGATCGTGTGAATGAATTTGAATGGATCATTCGTGCGAATGAATTAGAATGGATACATCCATGCGAATGAATTAGAATGGATCGTACGAATGAATTAGAATGGATCTTAGGAATGAATTAGAATGGATCATACGAATGAATTAGAATGGATCGTACGAATGAATTAGAATGGATCATGCGAATGAATTAGAATAGATCGTACGAATGAATTAGAATGGATTATACGAATGAATAAGAATGGATCGTACAAATGAATTAGAATGGATCATACGAATGAATTAGAATGGATCGTATGAATGAATTAGAATAGAATATGCGAATGAATTAGAATGGATCGTACGAATGAATTAGAATGGATTTTACGAATGAATTAGAATGGATCGTGCGAATGAATTACATTGGATCGTACAAATGAATTAGAATGGATACAATTATGCGAATAAATTAGAATGGATCGTACAAATGAATTAGAATGGATCGTACAAATGAATTAGAATGGATCGTATGAATGAATTAGGATGGATCGTACGAATAAGCTAGAATGGATATATTCGTGCGAATGAATTAGAATGAATCGTACGAATGAATTAGAATAGATCGTATGAATGAATTAGAATGGATCATGCGAATGAATTAGAATGGATCATATGAATAAATTAGAATGGATCATTCGAATGAATTAGAATGGGTCGTACGAATGAATTAGAATGGATACATTCGTGCGAATGAATTAGAATGGATCATGCGAATGTGCAGGAATGTATCCATTCTAATTCATTCGTACGATCCATTCTAATTCATTCGCACGATCCATTCAAATTCATTCGGACAATCTATTCTAATTCATTTGTATGATCCATTCAAATTCATTTGCATGGATGTATCCATTCTAATTCATTCGTATAATCCATTCTAATTCATTCGAACAATCCATTCTAATTCATTCGCACATTCCATTCTAATTCATTCGTACGATCCATTCTAATTCATTCGAACGATCAATTCTAATTCATTCGAACGATCCATTCTAATTTATTCGTACGATCCATTTTAATTCATTCGCACGATCCATTCTTATTCATTCACACAATCTATTCTAATTCATTCGTACTATCCATTCTAATTAATTCGAATGATCCATTCTAATTCATTCGAATGATCCATTCTAATTCATTCGTATGATCCATTTTAATTCATTCGCACATTCCATTCTAATTCATTCGTACGACCCATTCTAATTCATTCGAACGATCCATTCTAATTCATTCGAACGATCCACTCTAATTCATTCATATGATCCATTCTAATTCATTCATACAATCTATTCTAATTCATTCGTACGATCCATTCTGATTCATTCGCATGATCCATTATAATTCTTTCGAACGATCCATTCTAATTTATTAGTATGATCTATTCTAATTCATTCGCACATTCCATTCTAATTCATTCGCTCGATCCATTCTACTTCATTCGTACGATCCATTGTAATTCATTCGGATGATCCATTATAATTCATTCATACGATCCATTCTAATTCATTCGCTCGATCCATTCTAATTCATTCACAATCCATTCTAATTCATTCGTACGATCCATTCTAAGCTCATTCGTACGATCCATCCTAATTCATTCATACGATCCATTCTAATTCATTCACGATCCATTCTAATTCATTAGCATGATTGTACCCATTCTAATTCATTCGTACGATCCAATGTAATTCATTCGCACGATCCATTCTAATTCATTCGTACTATCCATTCTAATTCATTCGTAAGATCAATTCTAATTAATTCGCACAATCTATTCTAATTCATTCGTATGATCCATTCTAATTCATTCGCATGATCCATTCTAATACATTCATACGATCCATTCTAATTTATTCGTACGATTCATTCTAATTCATTCGTACGATCCATTCTAATTCATTCGGACGATCCATTCTAATTCATTCGTATGATCCATTATAATTCATTCGTATGATCCATCCTAATTCATTCATACGATCCATTCTAATTCATTCGTACGATCCATTCTAATTCATTCGCATGATCTATTCTAATTCATTCGTACGATCCATTCTAATTCATTCGCACGATCCATTCTAATTCATTCGTACGATCCATTTTAATTCATTCACATGAACCATTCAAATTCATTCGTATGATTCATTCTAATTCATTCGGACGATCTATTCTAATTCATTCGTACTATCCATTCTAATTCATTCGTGCGATCCATTCTAATTCATTCGTACGATCCATTCTAATTCATTCGTATGATCCATTCAAATTCATTTGCATGGATGTATCCATTCTAATTCATTCGTACGATCCATTCTAATTCACTCCGACGATCCATTCACGATCCATTCTAATTCATTCGCATGATTGTATCCATTCTAATTCATTCGTACGATCCAATGTAATTCATTCGCACGATCCATTCTAATTCATTCGTACTATCTATTCTAATTCATTCGTAAGATCCATTCTAATTCATTCGCACGATCTATTCTAATTCATTCGTACGATCCATTCTAATTCATTCGCATGATCCATTCTAATTCATTCATACGATCCATTCTAATTCATTCGTACGATCCATTCTAATTCATTCGGATGATCCATTCTAATTCATTCGTACGATCCATTCTAATTCATTCGCACGATCCATTCTAATTCATTCGTACGATCCATTTTAATTCATTCACATGAACCATTCAAATTCATTCGTATGATTCATTCTAATTCATTCGGACGATCTATTCTAATTCATTCGTACTATCCATTCTAATTCATTCGTGCGATCCATTCTAATTCATTCGTACGATCCATTCTAATTCATTCGTATGATCCATTCAAATTCATTTGCATGGATGTATCCATTCTAATTCATTCGTATGATCCATTCTAATTCACTCCGACGATCCATTCTAATTCTTCCGTACGATCCAGTCTAATTTATTCGTATGATCCATTTTGATTCATTCGTATGATCCTTTCTAATTCATTCAGATGATCCATTCTAATTCATTCATACGATCCATTCTAATTCATTCGTATGATTCATTCTGATTCATTCGGACGATCTATTCTAATTCATTCGTACTATCAATTCTAAGTCATTCGTACGATCCATTCTAATTCTTTTGAACGTTCCATTCTAATTCATTCGCACGAATGTATCCATTATTTGTATGATCCATTCTGATTCATTCATATGATTCTTCCTAATTCATTCAAACGATCCATTCTAATTCTTTCAGACGATCCATTCTATTTCATTCGCACGATCCATTCTAATTCATTCGTACGATCTATTCTAATTCACTCGGACGATCCATTCTAATTCATTCGCACGAATGTATCTATTCTAATTTATTCGTACGATCCATTCTAATTCATTCGTATGATCCATTCTAATTTATTCGAACGATCCATTCTAATTTATTCGTATGATCCATTCTAATTCTCTCGTACGATCCATTCTAATTCATTCGGACGATCCATTCTAATTCATTCGTACGATCCATTCTAATTCTTCGTATGATCCAGTCTAATTCATTCGTACGATCCATTCTAATTCATTCATACGATCCATTCTAATTCATTTGTATGATCCATTCTAATTCATTCGTACGATCCATTCTAATTCATTCACGATCCATTCTAATTCATTCGCATGATTATATCCATTCTAATTCATTCGTACAATCCAATGTAATTCATTCGCATGATCCATTCTAATGAATTCTTACTATCCATTCTAATTCATTTGTAAGATCCATTCTAATTCATTCGCACGATCTATTCTAATTCATTCGTACGATCCATTCTAATTCATTCGCATGATCCATTCTAATTCATTCATATGATCCATTCTACTTTATTCGTACGATCCATTCTAATTTATCGGACGATCTATTCTAATTCATTCGTATGATCCATTCTAATTCATTCGCACGATCCATTCTAATTCATTCGTACGATCCATTCTAATTCATTCACACGATCCATTCTAATTCATTCGTATGATTCATTCTAATTCATTCGGATGATCTATTCTAATTTATTCATACTATCCATTCTAATTCATTCATACGATCTATTCTAATTCATTCGTATGATCCATTCTAATTCATTCGTATGATCCATTCAAATTCATTTGCATGGATGTATCCATTCTAATTTATTCGTACGATCCATTCTAATTCACTCGGACGATCCATTCAAATTCATTCGTACGATCTAGTCTAATTCATTCGTATAATCCATACTGATTCATTCGTATGATCCTTTCTAAATCATTCAGACGATCCATTCTAATTCATTCATACGATCCATTCTAATTCATTCGTATGATTCATTCTAATTCATTCGGATGATGTATTCTAATTCATTCGTATTATCCATTCTAATTCATTCGTACGATCCATTCTAATTCATTCGTACGTTCTATTCTAATTCATTCGCACTAATGTATCCGTTATTCGTATGATCCTTTCTAATTCATTCGTATGATCCTTTCTAATTCATTCAAACGATCCATTCTAATTCATTCGCACGATCCATTCTAATTCATTCGTACGATCTATTCTTATTCACTCGAACGATCCATTCTAATTCATTCGTACGATCCATTCTAGTTCATTCGTATGATCCATTCTAATTCATTCGAACGATCCATTCTAATTTATTCGTACGATCCATTCTAATTCATTCGTACGATCCATTCTAATTCATTTGGACGATCCATTTGAATTCATTCGTACGATCCATTCTAATTCATTCGTATGATCCAGTCTAATTCATTCGTACGATCCATTCTAATTCATTCGTACGATCCATTCTAATTCATTTGAATGGATGTATCCATTCTAATTCATTCGTACGATCCATTCTAATTCATTCGCACGAATGTATCCATTCTAATTCATTTGTACGATCCATTCTAATTCATTCGCTCGATCCATTCTAATTCATTCCCGATCGATTCTAATTCATTCGTACGATCCATTCTAATTCATTCGTACGATCCATTCTAATTCATTCACGATCCATTCTAATTCATTCGTACGATCCATTCTAATTCATTCACGATCCATTCTAATTCATTCGCATGATTGTATCCATTCTAATTCATTTGTACGATCCGATGTAATTCATTCGCATGATCCATTCTAATTCATTCGTACTATCCTTTCTAAATCATTCATAAGATACATTCTAATTCATTCGCACGATCTATTCTAATTCATTCGCACGATCCATTCTAATTCATTTGCACGATCTATTCTAATTCATTCGTACGATCCATTCAAATTCATTTGCACGACCCATTCTAGTTCATTCGCACGATCTATTCTAATTCATTCATACGATCTATTCTAATTCATTCACACGATCCATTCTAATTCATTCGTATGATTCATTTTAATTCATTCGTACGATCTATTCTAATTCATTCGTACGATCCATTCTAATTCATTCGTACGATCCATTCTAATTCATTCGTATGATCTATTCAAATTCATTTGCATGGATGTATCCATTCTAATTCATTCATACGATCCATTCTAATTCATTCATACGATCCATTCTAATTCATTCGCACGAATGTATCCATTCTAATTCATTCGTAGATTCCATTCTAATTCATTCGTACGATCCATTCTAATTCATTCGAACAATCCATTCTAATTCTTTCGAACGATCCATTCTAATTCATTCATACGATCCATTCTAATTCATTCGCATATTCCATTCTAATTCATTCGTACGATCCATTCTAATTCATTCGAACGATCCATTCTAATTCATTCGTACGATCCATTTTAATTCATTCGCACATTCCATTCTAATTCATTCGTACGATCCATTCTAATTCATTCGAACGATCCATTCTAATTCATTCGTACGATCCATTCTAATTCATTCGCACATTCCATTCTAATTCATTCGTACGATCCATTCTAATTCATTTAAACGATCCATTCTAATTCATTCGAACGATCCATTCTAATTCGTTCGAATGATCCATTCTAATTCATTCGTACGATCCATTCTAATTCATTCGCAAGAATGTATCCATTCTAATTCATTCGTACGATCCATTCTAATTCATTCACACGATCCATTCTAATTCATTCACATGATCCATTCTAATTCATTCGTACGATCCATTCTAATTCATTCACATGATCCATTCTAATTCATTCGTACGATCTATTCTAATTCAGTCGCACGAATGTATCCATTCAAGTTCATTCGTACGATCCATTCTAATGCATTCGCATGATCCATTCTAATTCATTCATACAATCCATTCTATTTCATTCGAACGATCCATTCTAATTCATTCATACGAATGAATTAGAATGGATACATTTGTGCGAATGAATTAGAATGGATCATACGAATGAATTAGAATGGATTATGCGAATGAATTAGAATGGATCGTGCGAATGAATTAGAATGGATCGTACGAATGAATTAGAATGTATCGTACGAATGAATTAGAATGGATCATGCGAATGCATTAGAATGGATCATACAAATGAACTTGAATGGATACATTCATGCGACTGAATTAGAATAGATCGTACGAATCAATTAGAATAGACCGTGCGAATGAATTAGAATGGATACATTCGTGCAAATGAATTAGAATGGATCGTACGAATGAATTAGAATGGATCATATGAATGAATTAGAATGGATCATACGAATGAATTAGAATAGATTGTGCGAATGAATTAGAATGGATACATTCGTGTGAATGAATAAGAATGGATCGTACGAATGAAATAGAATGGATTGTACGAATGAATTAGAATGGATCGTGCGATTGAATTAGAATGGATCATACGAATGAATTAGAATAGATACATTCATGCGAATGAATTAGAATGGATCGTCTGAATGAATTAGAATGAATCCTACGAATGAATTACAATGGATCGTCTGAATGAATTAGAATGGATCGTTCGAATGAATTAGAATGGATCGTGCGAATGATTTAGAATGGATCGTACGAATGAATTAGAATGGATCGTTCAAATGAATTAGAATGGATCGTACGAATGAATTAGAATGGATCGTACGAATGAATTAGAATGGATCGTACGAATGAATTAGAATGGATCATGCGAATGAATTAGAATAGATCGTTCGAATGAATTAGAATGGATCATGCGAGTGAATTAGAATGGATCATACGAATGAATAAGAATGGATCGTACGAATGATTTAGAAAGGATCGTGCGATTGAATTAGAATGGATCATACGAATGAATTAGAATGTTCTAATTCATTCGCACGATCCATTCTAATTCATTTGTACGATCTATTCTAATTCATTTGTACGATCCATTCTAATTCATTTGCACGAATGTATCCATTCGAATTCATTTGCACGATCCATTCTAATTCATTCGTATGATCCATTCAAATTCATTTGCATGGATGTATCCATTCTAATTCATTCGTACAATCCATTCTATTTCATTCGTACGATCCATTCAAATTCATTCGTACGAATGAATTAGAATGGATACATTCGTGCGAATGAATTAGAATGGATCGTACGAATGAATTAGAATGGATCGTTCGAATGAATTAGAATCGATCGTGCGAATGAATTAGAATGGATCATACGAATGAATTAGAATGGATCATGCGATTGAATAAGAATGGATCATACGAATGAATTAGAATGGAAAGTGCGAATGAATTAGAATGGATACATTCGTGCAAATGAATTAGAATGGATCGTACGAATGAATTAAAATGGACACATCCATGCGAATGAATTAGAATGGATCATACGAATGAACTAGAATGGATACATTCGTGCGAATGAATTAGAATGGATCATACGAATGACTTTAAATGGATCATACGAATGAATTAGAATGGATCGTGTGAATGAATTAGAATGGATCGTACGAATGAATTAGAATGGATACATTCGTACGAATAAATTAGAATGGATCGTACGAATGAATTAGAATGGATCGTGCGATTGAATTAGAATGGATCATACGAATGAATTAGATTGTTCTAATTCATTCACACGATCCATTCTAATTCATTTGCACAATCCATTCTAATTCATTCGTACGATCCATTCTAATTCATTCGTACGATCCATTCTAATTCATTCGCATGAATGTATCCATTCTAATTCATTCGCACGATCCATTATAATTCATTCGTATGATCCATTCAAATTCATTTGCATGGATGTATCCATTCTAATTCATTCGTACAATCCATTCTATTTCATTCGTACGATCCATTCTAATTCATTCGTACGAATAAATTAGAATGGATACATTCGTGCGAATGTATTAGAATGGATCGTACGAATGAATTAGAATGGATCGTTCGAATAATATAGAATTGATCGTGCGAATGAATTAGAATGGATTGTACGAATGAATTAGAATGGATCATGTGAATGAATTAGAATGGATCATACGATTGAATTAGAATGGATCATACGAATGAATTAGAGTGGATCATGCGAATGAATTAGAATGGATATTCGTGCGAATGAATTAGAATGGATCGTACGAATGAATTAGAATGGATCGCACAAATGTATCCATTCTAATTCATTCCTATGATCCATTCTAATGCATTCGTACGATCCATTCGAATGAATTAGAATGGATTGTGCGAATGAATTAGAATAGATCGTACGAATGAATAAGAATGGATCGTATGAATGAATTAGATTGGATCATACGAATGAATTAGAATGGATCGTACGAATGAATTAGAATGGATCGTACGAATGAATTAGAATGGATCGTACGAATGAAGTAGAATGGACCGTATGAATGAATTAGAATGGATCATGCGAATGAATTAGAATGGATCATACGAATGAATTAGAGAGGATCGTACGAATGAATTAGAATGGATCGTACGAATGAATTAGAATGGATACATTCGTACGAAGGAATTAGAATGGATCATGCGAATGAATTAGAATGGATCGTACGATTGAACGAGAATGCATACATTTGTGCGAATGAATTAGAATGGTCCGTACGAATGAATTAGAATAGATCGTGCGAATGGATTAGAATGGATCTTACGAATGAATTAGAATGGATAATACAAATGAATTAGAATGGATCGTACGAATGAATTAGAATGGATCGTACGAATAAATTACAATGGATCATGTGAATGAATTAGAATGGATACATTCGTACGAATAAATTAGAATGGATCATACGAATGAATTAGAAAGAATCATACGAATGAATTAGAATGGATTGTATGAATGAATTAGAATAGATCGTACGAATGAATTAGAATGGATCGTAAGAATGAATTAGAATGGATCGTACGAATGAATTAGAATGGTTCATACGAATGAATTAGAATGGATCGTATGAATGAATTAGAATGGATACATTCGTACGAATGAATTAGAATGGATCATACGAATGAATTAGAATGGATCGTATGAATAAACTAGAATGGATTGTACGAATGAATTAGAATGGATCTTACGAATAAATTAGAATGGATCGTACGAATGAATTAGAATGGATCATCTGAATGAATTAGAATGAATCATACGAATGAATTAGAATGGATCGTATGAATGAATTAGAATTGATCGTGCGAATGAATTAGAATGGATCTTACGAATGAATTAGAATGGATCGTATGAATGAATTAGAATAGATCGTACGAATGAATTAGAATGGATCGTAAGAATGAATTAGAATTGATACATTCGTGCGAATGAATTAGAATGGATCATCTGAATGAATTAGAATGGATCGTTCGAATGAATTAGAATGGATCGTATAAATGAATTAGAATGGATCGTACGAATGAATTAGAATGGATCGTGCGATTGAATTAGAATGGATCATACGAATGAATTTGAATGGATCGTGTGAATGAATTAGAATGAATCGTACGAATGAATTAGAATGGATACATTCGTACAAATAAATTAGAATGGATCATACGAATGAATTAAAATGAATGCATTCATGCGAATGAATTAGAATGGATCGTACAAATGAATTAGAATAGATCGTGCGAATGAATTAGAATAGATCGTCTGAATGAGTTAGAATGAATCATACAAATGAATTATAATGGATCGTATGAATGAATTAAAATGGTTCGTACGAATGAATTAGAATGGATCATACGAATGAATTAGAATGGATAGATTCGTGCGAATGAATTAGAATGGATCGTACGAATGAATTAGAATAGATCGTGTGAATGAATTAGAATGGATCGTTTGAATTAATTAGAATGAATCATACGAATGAATTAGAATGGATCGTATAAATGAATAAGAATGGATCGTGCGAATGAATTAGAATGGATCATACGAGTAAATTAGAATGGATACATTTGTGTAAATGAATTAGAATGGATCGTAAGAATGATTAGAATGGATCGTACGAATGAATTAGAATGGATCGTATGAATGCATTAGAATGGACACATTCGTGCGAATGAATTAGAACGGATTGTACGAATGAACTAGAATGGATCGTTCGAATGAATTAGTATGGATCGTATGACTGAATTAGAATGGATACATCCATGCAAATAAATTTGAATGGATCATACGAATGAATTAGAATGGATCGTTCGAATGAATTAGAATGGATCGTACGAATGAATTAGAATGGATCGTGCGAGTGAATTAGAATAGATCGTGCGAATGAATTAGAATGGATCGTCTGAATGAATTAGATTGAATCATACGAATGAATTAGAATGGATCGTATGAATGAATAAGAATGGATCGTGCGAATGAATTAGAAGGGATACATTCGTGCGAATGAATTAGAATGGATCGTACGAATGAATTAGAATGGATAGTACGAATGAATTAAAATGGATTGTATGAATGAATTAGAATGGATATATTCGTGCGAATGAATTAGAATGGATCGTACGAATGAATTAGAATGGATCGTACGAATGCATTATAATGGATCGTACGAATGAATTAGAATGGATCGTTCGAATGAATTAGAATGGATCGTGCGAATGAATTAGAATGGATCGTGCGAATGAATTAGAATGGATCGTGCGAATAAATTAGAATGGATCGTACGAATGAATTAGAATGGATCATGTGATTGAATTAGAATGGATCATATGAATAAAGTAGAATAGATCGTGCGAATGAATGAGAATGGATCGTACGAATGAATTAGAATGGATGCACTCGTACGAATGAATTAGAATGGATCGTTCGAATGAATTAGAATGGATCGTGCGAATGAATTAGAATGGATACATTCATGCAAATGAATTAGAATGGATCGTACGAATGAATTAGAATAGATACATCGATCGTATTAATGAATTAGGATGGATCGTACGAATGAGCTAGAATGGATCGTGCGAATGAATTAGAATTGATTGTAAGAATGAATTAGAATGGAAACATTCATGCGAATGAATTAGAATGGATCGTATGAATTAATTAGAATGGATCGTGCAAATGAATTAGAATGGATCATACGAATGAATTAGAATGGATCATTCGAATAAATTAGAATAGATCGTGCGAATGAATTAGAATGGATACATTCGTGCGAATGAATTAGAATGGATCGTACAAATGAATTAGAATGGATCGTACGAATGAATTAGAATGGATCGTATGAATGAATTAGAGTGCATCATACGAGTGAATTAGAATGGATACATTCGTGCGAATGAATTAGAATGGATCGTACGAATGAATTAGAATGGATCGTACGAATGAATTAGAATAGATCGTGCGAATGAATTAGAATGGATATATCCATGCGAATGAATTAGAATGGATCGTACGAATGAATTAGAATGGATCGAACGAATGAAATAGAATGGATCATGCGATTGATTTAGAATGGATCATACGAATGAGTTAGAATGGATCATGTGAATGAATTAGAATGGATCATATGAATGAATTAGAATGGATACATTCGTATAAATAAATTAGAATGGATCGTACGAATGAATTAGAATGGATACATTCGTGCGAATGAATTAGTACGATCTATTCTAATTCATTCGTACGATCCATTCTAATTCATTCGCACGATCCATTCTAATTTATTCGTACGATCCATTCTAATTCATTCATACGATCCATTCTAATTCATTCGTATGATCCATTCTAATTCATTCGCACGATCCATTCTAATTCATTCGTTCGATCCATTCTAATTTATTCGTACGATCCATTCTAATTTATTCGCATGGATGTATCCATTCAAATTCATTCGCACGATCTATTCTAATTCATTCACACAAATGAATCCATTCTAATTCATTCGTACGATCCATTTTAATTCATTTGCACAAATGTATCCATTCTAATTCATTTGTACGATCCATTCTAATTCACTCGGACGATCCATTTTAACTCATTCATACGATCCATTCTAATTCATTCGTATGATTCATTCTAATTCATTCAGACGATACATTCTAATTCATTTGCACATTCCATTCTAATTCATTCGTATGATCCATTCCAATTCATTCGAACGATCCATTCTAATTCATTCGAACGATCCATTCTAATTCATTCGTATGATCCATTCTAATTCATTCGCACATTCCATTCTAATTCATTCGTACGATCCATTCTAATTCATTCGAACGATCCATTCTAATTCATTCGAATGATCCATTCTAATTCATTCGTACGATCCATTCTAATTCATTCGCACATTCCATTCTAATTGATTCGTACGATCCATTCAAATTCATTCGAGCGATCCATTCTAATTCATTCGTACGATCCATTCTAATTCATTCGCACATTCCATTCTAATTCATTCGTACGATCCATTCTAATTCATTCGAATCCATTCTAATTCATTCGAACGATCCATTCTAATTCATTCGTACGATCCATTCTAATTCATTCACACATTCCCTTCTAATTCATTCGTACGATCCATTCTAATTCATTCGAACGATCCATTCTAATTCATTCGAACGATCCATTTTAATTCATTCCTACGATCCGTTCTAATTCATTCGCTCATTCCATTTGTATGATCCATTCTAATTCATTCCCACGAATGTATCCATTATAATTCATTCGTAAGATCCATTCTAATTAATTCAAACGATCCATTCTAATTCATTCACATGATCCATTCTAATTCATTCGTACGATCCATTCTAATTCATTCGTACGATCCCTTCTAATTCATTCGTACGATCTATTCTAATTCAGTCGCACTAATGTATCCATTCAAGTTCATTCGTACGATCCATTCTAATGCATTCGCATGATCCATTCTAATTCATTCGTACAATCCATTCTATTTCATTCGAATGATCCATTCTAATTCATTCGTACGAATGAATTAGAATGGATACATTCGTGCGAATGAATTAGAATGGATCATACGAATGAACTAGAATGGATTATGCGAATGACTTAGAATGGATCATGCGAATGAATTAGAATGGATCGTACGAATGAATTAGAAGGGAACGTACGAATGAATTAGAATGGATCATGCGAAAGCATTAAAATGGATCGTTCGAATGAACTTGAATGGATACATTCGTGCGACTGAATTAGAATAGATTGTACGAATGAATAAAAATGGATCGTGCGAATGAATTAGAATGGATACATTCGTGCGAATGAATTAGAATGGATCGTACAAATGAATTAGAATGGATCATACGAATGAATTAGAATGGATCAAACGAATGAATTAGAATAGATTGTACGAATGAATTAGAATGGATACATTCGTGCGAATGAATAAGAATGGATCGTACGAATGAAATAGAATGGATTGTACGAATCAATTAGGATGGATCGTGCGATTGAATTAGAATGGATCATACGAATGAATTAGAATGGATCGTGTGAATGAATCAGAATGGATCGTACGAATGAATTAGAATGGATACATTCGTACGAAAATATTAGAATGGATCGTACGAATAATTTAGAATGGATCGTACGAATGAATTAGAATGGATACATTAATGCAAATGAATTAGAATGGATCGTTTGAATGAATTAGAATGAATCATACGAATGAATTAGAGTGGATCGTTCGAATGAATTAGACTGGATCGTGCGAATGAATTAGAATGGATCGTACGAATGAATTAGAATGGATCGTTCGAATGAATTAGAATGGATCGTACGAATGAATTAGAATGGATCGTATGAATGAATTAGAATGTTCTAATTCATTCGCACGATCCATTCTTATTTATTTGTACGATCCATTCGTACGATCCATTCTAATTCATTCGTTCTATCCATTCTAATTCATTTGTACGATCCATTCTAATTCATTCGTACGATCCATTCTAATTCATTTGCACGAATGTATCCATTCTAATTCATTAACATGATCCATTCTAATTCATTCGTATGATCCATTCAAATTCATTTGCATGGATGTATCCATTCTAATTCATTCGTCCAATCCATTCTATTTCATTCGTACGATCCATTCAAATTCATTCGTACGAATGAATTTGAATGGATACATTCGTGCTAATGAATTAGAATGGATCGTACGAATGAATTAGAATGAATCGTTCGAATGAATTAGAATGGATCGTGCGAATGAATTAGAATGGATCATGCGAATGAATTAGAATGGATCATGCAAATGAATTAGAATGGATCATACAAATGAATTAGAATGGATCGTGCGAACGAATTAGAATGGATACATTCGTGCGAATGAATTAGAATGGATCGTACGAATGAATTAGAATGGATACATCCATGCGAATGAATTAGAATGGATCGTACGAATGAACTAGAATAGATACATTTGTGCGAATTAATTAGAATGGATCATACGAATGAATTTGAATGGATCGTACGAATGAATTTGAATGGATCGTGTGAATAAATTAGAATGAATGGTACGAATGAATTAGAATGGATACATTCGTATGAATAAATTAGAATGGATCGTACGAATGAATTAGAATGGATCGTGCGATTGTATTAGAATGGATCATACGAATGAATTAGAATGTTCTAATTCATTTGTACTATCCATTCTAATTCTTTTGTACGATCGATTCTAATTCATTTGCACGAATGTATCCATTCTAATTCATTCGCACGATCCATTCTAATTCATTCGTATGATCCATTCAAATTCATTTGCAAGGATGTATCCATTCTAATACTTTCGTACAATCCATTCTATTTCATTCGTACGATCCATTCTAATTCATTTGTACGAATAAATTAGAATGGATACATTCGTGCGAATGTATTAGAATGGATCGTACGAATGAATTAGAATGGATCTTTCGAATAAATTAGAATTGATCGTGCGAATGAATTAGAATGGATCGTACGAATGAATTAGAATGGATCAGACGAATGAATTAGAATGGATCATACGAATGAATTAGAATGGATCATGCGAATGAATTAGAATGGATATATTCATGCGAATGAATTAGAATGGATCGTACGAATGAATTAGAATGGATACATCTATGCGAATGAATTAGAATGGATCGTACGAATCAACTAGAATGGATACATTCGTGCGAAGGAATTAGAATGGTTCATATGAATAAATTAGAGTGGATCGTATGACTGAATTAGAATGGATACATCCATGCGAATGAATTAGAATGGATCATACGAATGAATTAGAATGGATACATTCGTGCGAATAAATTAGAATGGATCATACAAATGAATTAGAATGGTTCGTGTGAATGAATTAGAATGGATCGTACGAATGAATTAGAATGGATCGTTCGAATGAATTAGAATGGATTGTACGAATGAATTAGAATGGATCGTACGAATGAATTAGAATGGATCGTACAAATGAATTAGAATGGATCGTGCGAATGAATTCTAATTCGTTCGTATGATCCATTCTAATTCATTCACACGATCCATTGTAATTCATTCATATGATCGATTGTAATTAAATCGCACGATCTATTCTAATTCCTTCATATGATCCGTTCTAATTCATTCATACGATCCATTCTAATTCATTCGCACGATCCATTCTAATTCATTCGTACGATCTATTCTAATTCAGTCGCACGAATGTATCCATTCAAGTTCATTCGTACGATCCATTCTAATGCATTCACAGGATCCATTCTAATTTATTCGTACAATCCATTCTATTTTATTCGTACGATCCATTCTAATTCATCCGTTCGATCCATTCTAATTCATTCATACGATCCATTCTAATTCATTCATAAAATCTATTCTCATTCATTCGCACAAATGTATCCATTCTAATTCATTCGTACGATCCATTCTAATGCATTTGTACGATCCATTCTAATTCATTTGTACATTCAATTCTAATTCATTCGTACGATCCATTCTAATTCATTCGAACGATCTATTCTAATTAATTCGCACGATTCATTCTAATTCATTCGAACGATCCATTCTAATTCATTCGTACAATCTATTTTAATTCATTCGCACGAATGTATCCATTCTAATTCATTCGTACGAATGAATTAGAATGGATCGTACGAATGAAATAGAATGGATTATATGAATGAATTAGAATGGATACATCCATGCAAATGAATTTAAATGGATCATACGAATAAATTAGAATGGATCGTGCGAATGAATTAGAATGGATACATTCGTGCAAACGAATTAGAATGGATCGTACGAATGAATTAGAATGGATCATACGAATGAATTAGAATGGATCGTGCTAATGAATTAGAATGAATCGTACGAATGAATTAGAATGGATCGTACGAATGAATTGGAATGGATACATTCGTGCGACAGAATTAGAATAGATCGCACGAATGAATTAGAATGGATCGTGCGAATGAATTAGAATGGATACATTCGTGCGAATGAATTAGAATGGATCGTACGAATGAACTAGAATGGATACATTCGTGCGAATGAATTAGAATGGATTGTTCGAATGAATTAGAATGGATCGTATGAATGAATTAGAATGGAATGTGCGAATGAATTAGAATGGATCGTACGAATGAATAAGAATGGATCGTTCGAATGAATTAGAATGGATTGTACGAATGAATTAGAATGGATCGTACGAATGAACTAGAATGGATACATTCGTGCGAATGAATTAGAATGGATCGTTCGAATGAATTAGAATGGATCATTCGAATGAATTAGAATGGATCGTACGAATGAATTAGAATGGAATGTGAGAATGAATTAGAATGGATCGTACGAATGAATAAGAATGGATCGTTCGAATGAATTAGAGTGGATCATACGAATGAATTAGAAAGGATCCCACGAATGAATTAGAATGGATCGTATAAATGAATTAGAGTAAATCATACGAATGAATTAGAATAGATCATGCGAATGAATTAGAATGGATCGTATGAATGAATTAGAATGAATCATACGAATAAATTAGAATAGATCGTGTGAATGAATTAGAATGGATCGTGCAAATGAATTAGAATGGATCTTAAGAATGAATTAGAATGGATCGTATGAATGAATTAGAATAGATCGTACGAATGAATTAGAATAGATTGTATGAATGAATTAGAATGGATCATGCGAATGAATTAGAATGGATCATACGAATGAATTAGACTAGATCGTACGAATGAAATAGAATGGATCGTACGAATGAATTAGAAAGGATCATTCGAATGAATTAGAATTGATTGTGCGAATGAATTAGAATGGATTATATGAAATTAGAATGGATCATATGAATGAATTAGAATGGATCATGTGAATGAATTAGAATGGATCGTACGAATGAATTAGAATTAATACATTCGTACGAATAAATTAGAATTGATCATACGAATGAATTAAAATGGATCATGCGAATGAATTAGAATTGATCGTGCAAATGTATAAGAATATGATCGTACGAATGAATTAGAATGGATCATACGAATGAATTAGAATGGATCGAACGAATGAATAAGAATGGATACATTCGTATGAATTAGAATGGATCATATGAATTAGAATGGATCGAGGAATGAATTAGAATGGATCATACGAATGAATTAGAATGGATCGTTCGAATGAATTAGAATGGATCGTGCGAATGAATTAGAATGGATCGTATGAATGAATTAGTGAGGATCATGCGAATGAATTAGAATGGATACATTCGTGCGAATGATTCATGCGAATGAATTAGAATGGATCGCACGAATGAATTAGAATGGATACATTCGTGCGAATGAATTAGAATGGATCGTACAAATGAATTAGAATGGATCGTGCGATTGAATTAGAATGGATCATACGAATGAATTAGAATGGATCGTGTGAATGAATTAGAATGGATCGTAGGAATGAATTAGAATGGATACATTCGTGCGAATGAATTAGAATGGATCATACGAATGAATTAGAATGGATCGTACGAATGAATTAGAATAGATCGTACGAATGAATTAGACTGGATCGTATGAATGAATTAGAATGGATCATCCGAGTGAATTAGAATGGATCGTACGAATGAACTTGAATGGATCGTATGAATGAATTAGAATGGATCATCTGAATGAATTAGAATGAATCATACGAATAAATTAGAATCGATTTTAGGAATGAATTAGAATGGATCGTGCAATTGAATTATTATAGATCGTGCGAATGAATTAGAATGGATACATCCTTGCGAATGAATTAGAATGGGTCGAACGAATGAATTAGAATAGATCGTGCGATTGAATTAGAATGGAATGTGCGAATGAATTAGAATGGATCGTACGAATGAATTAGAATAGATCGTCTGAATGAATTAGAATGAATCATATGAATGAATTAGAATGGATCGCACGGAATGAATTAGAATAGATTGTACGAATGAATTAGAATGGATACATTCGTATAAATGAATTAGAATGGATCATGCGAATGAATTAGAATGGATCGTATGAATGAATTAGAATGGATCGTGCGAATGAATTAGAATGGATTGTTCGAATGAATTAGAATGGATCGTCCGAGTGAATTAGAATGGATCGTACGAATGAACTTGAATGGATACATTCGTGCGACTGAATTAGAATAGATCGTACGAATGAATTAGAATGGATCGTGCGAATGAATTAGAATGGATCGTGCGAATGAATTAGAATGGATCGTACGAATTAATTAGAATGGATCGTGCGAGTGAATTAGAATAGATCGTACGAATGAATTAGAATGGATCGTACGAATGAATTAGAATAGATCGTATGAATAAATTAGAATCGGTACATTTGTGCGAATAAGTTAGAATGGATCGTACGAATAAAATAGAATGGATAGTACGAATGAATTGGAATGGATACATTCGTGCGAATGAATTAGAATGGATCGTGCGAATGATTTAGAATGGATCATTCGAATGAATTTGAATGGATCGTGCGAATGAATTAGAATGGATACATTCGTGCGAATGAATTTGAATGGATCATACAAATGAATTAGAATAGATCGTATGAATGAATTAGAATAGATCATGCGAATGAGTTAGAATTGATCATACAAATGAATTAGAATGGATTGTATGGATAAATTAGAATGAATCATACGAATGAATTAGAATGGATCGTACGAATGAATTAGAATGAATCATACGAATGAATTAGAATGAATCGTACGGAATGAATTATAATAGATCGTATGAATGAATTAGAATGGATCGTATGAATGAATTAGAATGGATTAGAAGGGATTGTACGAATGAATTAGAATGGATCATACAAATGAATTAGAATTGATCGTATGAATGAATTAGAATAGATCGTACGAATGAATTAGAATGGATCGTATGAATGAATTAGAATGGATCATGCGAATGAATTAGAATGGATCATATGAATGAATTAGAATGGATCGTACAAATGAATTAGAATGGATACATTTGTGCGAATGAGTTAGAATGGATCGTACGAATGAATTAGAATGGATCATACAAATGAATTAGAATGGATCGTACGAATGAATTAGAATGGATCGTACGAATGAATTAGAATGGATACATTTGTACGAATGAGTTATAATGGATCGTACAAATAAATTAGAATGGATCATACAAATGAATTAGAATGGATCGTACGAATGAATTAGACTGGATCGTACGAATGAATTAGACTGGATCGTCCGAGTGAATTAGAATGGATCGTCCGAATGAATTAGAATGGATTGTACGAATGAATAAGAATGGATTGTACAAATGAATTAGAATGGATTGTGCGAATGAATTAGAATGGATCGTGCGAATGAATTAGAATGGATACATTCGTGCGAATGAATAAGAATGGATCGTGCGATTGAATTAGAATGGATCATACGAATGAATTAGAATGGATCATGTGAATGAATTAGAATGGATCCTACGAATGAGTTAGAATGTATACATACGTGTGAATGAATTAGAATGGATCGTACGATTGAATTTGAATGGATACATCCATGCGAATGAATTAGAATGGGTCGTACGAATGAATTAGAATGGATCAAATGAATGAATTAGACTGGATCATACGAATGAATTAGAATGGATCGTGCGAATGAATTGGAATGGATACATTCGTGCGAATGAATTAGAATGGATCGTATAAATGAATTAGAATGGATACATTCGTGCGAATGAATTAGAGTGGATCATACGAATGAATTAGAATAGATCGTGCGAATGAATTAGAATGGATCGTCTGAATGAATTAGAATGAATCATACGAAAAAATTAGAATGGATCTTATGAATGAATTAGAATGGATCGTGCGAATGAATTAGAATGGATCTTACGAATGAATTAGAATGGATCGTATGAATGAATTAGAAAAGATCGTACGAATGAATTAGAATAGATCTTATGAATGAATTAGAATGCATCATGCGAATGAATAAGAATGGATCATATGAATAAATTAGAATGGATCGTACGAATTAATTAGAATGGATACATTTGTGCGAATGAGTTAGAATGGATCGTACGAATAAATTAGAATGGATCATACGAATGAATTAGAATGGATCGTACAAATGAATTAGAATGGATACATTCGTGCGAATGAGTTAGAATGGATCATACGAATGAATTAGAATGGATCATACAAATGAATTAGAATAGATTGTACGAATGAATTTGAATGGATCGTACGAATTAATTAGACTGGATCGTACGAATGAATAAGAATGGATCGTCCGAATGAATTAGAATGGATCGTGCGAATGAATTAGAATGGATCGTGCGAATGAATTTGAATGAATTAGAATGTAAGAATGGATAGTACAAATGAATTAGAATGGATCGTACGAATGAATTAGAAAAGATTGTACGAATGAATTAGAATGGATCGTTCGAATGAATTAGAACGAATCGTACAAATGAATTAGAATGGATACATTCGTATGAATGATTTAGAATGGATCGTCCGAATGAATTAGCATGGATCGTACGAATAAATTAGAATGGATCGTATGAATAAATTTGAATGGATCATTCGAATGAATTAGAATGGATCGTACGAATGAATTAGAATGGATCGTGCGAATGAATTAGAATGGATCGTGCGAATGAATTAAAATGGATCGTACGAATGAATTAGAATGGGTCATACGAATGAATTAGAATGAATCATATTAATGAATTAGAATGGATCATACGAATGAATTAGAATAGATCGTGCAAATGAATTAGATTGAATCTTACGAATGAATAAGAATAGATCGTATGAATGAATTAGAATGGATCGTATGAATGAATTAGAGTGGATCGTACGAATGAATTAGAATGGATCATACGAATGAATTAGAATGGATTGTGCTAATGAATTAGAATGGATCATACGAATGAATTAGAATGGATCGTTCGAATGAATTAGAATAGATCGTACGAATGAATTAGAATGGATCGTCCGAGTGAATTTGAATGGATCATGCGAATGAATTAGAATGGATTATACGAATGAATTAGAATGGATACATTCGTGCGAATAAATTAGAATGGATCGTACGAATAAATTAGAATGGATCGTACGAATAAATTTGATTGGATCGTATGAATAAATTAGAATGGATCATGCGAATGAATTAGAATGGATCGTCTGAGTGAATTAGAATGGATCGTACGAATGAATTATAGTGGATCGTACGAATGAATTAGAGTGGATCGTACGAATGAATTGGAATGGGTCGTACGAATGAATTAGAATGAATCATAAGAATGAATTAGAATGGATCGTGTAAATGAATTAGAATGGATTGTACGAATGAATTAGAATGGATCATACGAATGAATTAGAATGGATCGAGCGAATGAATTAGAATATATCGTTCAAATGAATTAGTACGATCCATTCTAATTCATTCGTTCAATCCATTCTAATTCATTCGTACGATCCATTCTAATTCATTCGTACGATCCATTCTAATTCATTTGCACGAATGTATCCATTCTAATTCATTAACATGATCCATTCTAATTCATTCGTATGATCCACTCAAATTCATTTGCATGGATGTATCCATTCTAATTCATTCGTACAATCCATTCTATTTCATTCGTACGATCCATTCAAATTCATTCGTACGAATGAATTAGAATGGATACATTCGTGCGAATGAATTAGAATGGATCGTACGAATGAATTAGAATGGATCATTCGAAAGAATTAGAATGGATCGTGCGAATGAATTAGAAAGGATCGTACGAATGAATTAGAATGGATCATGTGAATGAATTAGAATGGATCATACGAATGAATTAGAATGGATCGTACGAATGAATTAGAATGGATACATTCGTGCGAATGAATTAGAATGGATCATACGAATGAATTATAATGGATACATCCATGCGAATGAATTAGAAAGGATCGTACGAATGAACTAGAATGGATACATTCGTGTGAATGAATTAGAATTGATCATACGAATGAATTTGAATGGATCGTACGAATGAATTAGAATGGATCGTCTGAATAAATTAGAATGAATCGTACGAATGAATTAGAATGGATCGTGCGATTGTATTAGAATGGATCATACGAGTGAATTAGAATGTTCTAATTCATTCGTACGATCCATTCTAATTCATTCGTACGATCCATTCTAATTCATTCGCATGAATGTATCCATTCTAATTCATTCGCACGATCCATTCTAATTCATTCGTATGATCCATTCAAATTCATTTGCATGGATGTATCCATTCTAATACTTTCGTACAATCCATTATATTTCATTCGTACGAATAAATTAGAATAGATACATTCGTGCGAATGTATTAGAATGGATCGTACGAATGAATTAGAATGGATCGTTCGAATAAATTAGAATTGATCGTGCGAATGAATTAGAATGGATCGTACGAATGAATTAGAATGGATCAGACGAATGAATTAGAATGGATCATGTGATTGAATTAGAATGGATCATACGAATGAATTAGAATGGATCATGCGAATGAATTAGAATGGATACATTCATGCGAATGAATTAGAATGGATCGTACGAATGAATTAGAATGGATACATCCATGCGAATGAATTAGAATGGATCGTACGAATGAACTAGAATGGATAAATTCGTGCGAATGAATTAGAATGGATCATACGAATGAATTAGAGTGGATCGTACGAATGAATTAGAATGGATACATCCATGCGAATGAATTAGAATGGATCGTACGAATGAATTAGAATGGATACATTCGTGCGAATAAATTACAATAGATCATACGAATGAATTAGAATGGATCGTGTGAATGAATTAGAATGGATCGTACGAATGAATTAGAATGGATTGTACAAATGAATTAGAATGGATCGTTCGAATGAATTAGAATGGATTGTACGAATGAATTAGAATAGATTGTACGAATGAATTAGAATGGATCGTACAACTGAATTAGAATGGATCGTGCGAATGAATTCTAATTCATTCGTACGATCCATTCTAATTCATTCACACGATCCACTCTAATTCATTCATATGATCGATTGTAATTAATTCGCACGATCTATTCTAATTCATTCACATGATCCGTTCTAATTCATTCGTACGATCCATTTTAATTCATTCGCACGATCCAGTCTAATTCATTCGTACGATCTATTCTAATTCAGTCGCACGAATGTATCCATTCAAGTTCATTCGTACGATCCATTCTAATGCATTCACAGGATCCATTCTAATTCATTCGTACAATCCATTCTATTTCATTTGTACGATCCATTCTAATTCATCCGTTCGATCCATTCTAATTCATTCATACGATCCATTCTAATTTATTCGTAAAATCTATTCTCATTCATTCGCACAAATTCTAATTCATTCGTACGATCCATTCTAATGCATTCGTACGATCCATTCTAATTCATTCGTACATTCAATTCTAATTCATTCGTACGATCCATTCTAATTCATTCGAACGATCCATTCTAATTAATTCGCACGATCCATTTTAATTCATTCGAACGATCCATGCAAATGAATTTGAATGGATCATACGAATGAATTAGAATGGATCGTGCGAATGAATTAGAATGAATACATTCGTGCGAATGAATTAGAATGGATCGTACGAATGAATTAGAATGGATCGTGCTAATGAATTAGAATGGATCGTACGAATGAATTAGAATGGATCGTACGAATGAATTAGAATGGATACATTCGTGCGACTGAATTAGAATAGATCACACGAATGAATTTGAATGGAACGTGCGAATGAGTTAGAATGGATCGTACGAATGAACTAGAATGGATACATTCGTGCGAATGAATTAGAATGGATCGTTCGAATGAATTAGAATGGATCGTATGAATGAATTAGAATGGAATATGCGAATGAATGAGAATGGATCGTACGAATGAATAAGAATGGATCGTTCGAATGAATTAGAATGGATTGTACGAATGAATTAGAATGGATCGTATGAATGAACTAGAATGGATACATTCGTGCGAATGAATTAGAATGGATCGTTCGAATGAATTAGAATGGATCATTCGAATGAATTTGAATGGATCGTATGAATGAATTAGAATGGAATGTGAGAATGAATTAGAATGGATCGTACGAATGAATAACAATGGATCGTTCGAATGAATTAGAATGGATCATACGAATGAATTAGAATGGATCATCTGAATGAATTAGAATGGATCGTATAAATGAATTAGAGTGGATCATACGAATGAATTAGAATGGATCATCTGAATGAATTAGAATGAATCATACGAATGAATTAGAATGGATTGTATGAATGAATTAGAATGGATCGTGCGAATGAATTAGAATGGATCTTACGAATGAATTAGAATGGATCTTATGAATGAATTAGAATAGACTGTATGAATGAATTAGAATGGATCATGCAAATGAATTAGAATGGATCATGCAAATGAATTAGAATGGATCGTACGAATGAAATAGAATGGATCGTACGAATGAATTAGAAAGGATCATTCGAATGAATTAGAATTGATTGTGCGAATGAATTAGAATGGATTATATGAAATTAGAATGGATCATATGAATGAATTAGAATGGATCGTGTGAATGAATTAGAATGGATCGTACGAATGAATTAGAATTGATACATTCGTGCGAATAAATTAGAATGGATAATACGAATGAATTAGAATGGATCGTGCGAATGTATAAGAATATGATCGTACGAATGAATTAGAATGGATCATACGAATGAATTAGAATGGATCGAATGAATGAATAAGAATGGATACATTCGTATGAATTAGAATGGATCGTATGAATTAGAATGGATCGAGGAATGAATTATAATGGATCATACGAATGAATTAGAATGGATCGTTCGAATGAATTAGAATGGATCGTGCGAATGAATTAGAATGGATACATTCGTGCGAATGAATTAGAATGGATCGTATGAATGAATTAGAGAGGATCATGCGAATGAATTAGAATGGATACATTCGTGCGAATGATTGGTGCGAATGAATTAGAATGGATCGTACGAATGAATTAGAATGGATCGTACGAATGAATTAGAATGGATACATTCGTGCGAATGAATTAGAATGGATCGTACAAATGAATTAGAATGGATCGTGCGATTGAATTAGAATGGATCATACGAATGAATTAGAATGGATCGTGTGAATGAATTAGAATGGATCGTAGGAATGAATTAGAATGGATACATTCGTGCGAATGAATTAGAATGGATCATACGAATGAATTAGAATGGATCGTACGAATGAATTAGAATAGATCGTACGAATGAATTAGACTGGATCGTACGAATGAATTAGAATGGATCATCCGAGTGAATTAGAATGGATCGTACGAATGAACTTGAATGGATCGTATGAATGAATTAGAATGGATCGTCTGAATGAATTAGAGTGAATCATACGAATAAATTAGAATGGATTTTACGAATGAATTAGAATGGATCGTGCAATTGAATTATTGTAGATCGTGCGAATGAATTAGAATGGATACATCCTTGTGAATGAATTAGAATGGGTCGAATGAATGAATTAGAATGGATCGTGCGATTGAATTAGAATGGAATGTGCGAATGAATTAGAATGGATCGTACGAATGAATTAGAATGGATCTTCTGAATGAATTAGAATGAATCATACGAATGAATTAGAATGGATCGTACGGAATGAATTAGAATGGATTGTACGAATGAATTAGAATGGATACATTCGTATGAATGAATTAGAATGGATCATGCGAATGAATTAGAATGGATCGTATGAATGAATTAGAATGGATCGTGCGAATGAATTAGAATGGATTGTACGAATGAATTAGAATGGATCGTCCGAGTGAATTAGAATGGATCGTACGAATGAACTTGAATGGATACATTCGTGCGACTGAATTAGAATAGGTCGTATGAATGAATTAGAATGGATCGTGCGGATAAATTAGAATGGATACATTCGTGCGAACGAATTAGAATGGATCGTATGAATGAATTAGAATGGATCGTGCGAGTGAATTAGAATGGAAGGTACGAATGAATTAGAATGGATCGTACGAATGAATTAGAATGGATCATACGAATGAATTAGAATGGATCGTATGAATAAATTAGAATCGATACATTTGTGCGAATGAGTTAGAATGAATCATACGAAGGAAATAGAATGGATAGTACGAATGAATTAGAATGGATACATTCGTGCGAATGAATTAGAATGGATCGTACGAATGATTTAGAATGGATCATTCGAAGGAATTAGAATGGATCGTGCGAAAGAATAAGAATGGATACATTCGTGCGAATGAATTAGAATGGATTATACAAATGAATTAGAATAGATCGTATGAATGAATTAGAATGGATCATGCGAATGAGTTAGAATGGATCATACAAATGAATTAGAATGGATTGTATGGATAAATTAGAATGAATCATACGAATGAATTAGAATGGATCGTACGAATGAATTAGAATGAATCATACGAATGAATTAGAATGGATCGTACGGAATGAATTAGAATAGATCGTATGAATGAATTAGAATGGATCGTATGAATGAATTAGAATGGATTGTACGAATGAATTAGAATGGATCAAACGAATGAATTAGAATTGATCGTATGAATGAATTAGAATAGATCGTACGAATGAATTAGAATGGATCGTATGAATAAATTAGAATGGATCATGCGAATGAATTAGAATGGATCATATGAATGAATTTGAATGGATCGTACAAATGAATTAGAATGGATACATTTGTGCGAATGAGTAGAATGGATCGCACGAATGAATTAGGATGGATCATACGAATGATTAGAATGGATCGTACGAATGAATTAGAATGGATACATTTGTGCGAATGAGTTAGAATGGATCGTACGAATGAATTAGAATGGATCATACAAATAAATTAGAATGGATCGTACGAATGAATTAGACTGGATCGTACGAATAAATTAGACTGGATCGTCCGAGTGAATTAGAATGGATCGTCCTAATGAATTAGAATGGATCGTACGAATGAATAAGAATGGATTGTACAAATGAATTAGAATGGATCGTGCGAATGAATTAGAATGGATCGTGCGAATGAATTAGAATGGATACATTCGTGCGAATTAATTAGAATGGATCGTGCGATTGAATTAGAATGGATCATACGAATGAATTAGAATGGATCGTGTGAATGAATTAGAATGGATCCTACGAATGAGTCAGAATGTATACATACGTGCGAATGAATTAGAATGGATCGTACGATTGAATTTGAATGGATACATCCATGCGAATGAATTAGAATGGGTCGTACGAATGAATTAGAATGGATCAAATGAATGAATTAGACTGGATCATACGAATGAATTAGAATGGATCGTGCGAATGAATTGGAATGGATACATTCGTACGAATGAATTAGAATGGATCGTATAAATGAATTAGAATGGATACATTCGTGCGAATAAATTAGAGTGGATCATACGAATGAATTAGAATAGATCGTGCGAATGAATTAGAATGGATCGTCTGAATGAATTAGAATGAATCATACAAAAAAATTAGAATGGTCTTATGAATGAATTAGAATGGATCGTGCGAATGAATTAGAATGGATCTTACGAATGAATTAGAATGGATCGTATGAATGAATTAGAAAAGATCGTACGAATGAATTAGAATAGATCTTATGAATGAATTAGAATGCATCATGCGAATGAATAAGAATGGATCATATGAATAAATTAGAATGGATCGTACGAATTAATTAGAATGGATACATTTGTGCGAATGAGTTAGAATGGATCGTACGAATAAATTAGAATGGATCATACGAATGAATTAGAATGGATCGTACGAATGAATTAGAATGGATACATTCGTGCGAATGAGTTAGAATGGATCATACGAATGAATTAGAATGGATCGTACAAATGAATTAGAATAGATTGTACGAATGAATTTGAATGGATCGTACGAATTAATTAGACTGGATCGTACGAATGAATAAGAATGGATCGTCCGAATGAATTAGAATGGATCGTGCGAATGAATTAGAATGGATCGTGCGAATGAATTTGAATGAATTAGAATGTTAGAATGGATAGTACAAATAAATTTGAATGGATCGTACGAATGTATTAGAATAGATTGTACGAATGAATTAGAATGGATCGTTCGAATGAATTAGAAAGAATCGTACAAATAAATTAGAATGGATACATTCGTATGAATGATTTAGAATGGATCGTCCGAATGAATTAGCATGGATCGTACGAATAAATTAGAATGGATCGTATGAATAAATTTGAATGGATCATTCGAATGAATTAGAATGGATAGTACGAATGAATTAGAATGGATCGTGCGAATGAATTAGAATGGATCGTACGAATGAATTAGAATGGGTCGTACGAATGAATTAGAATGAATCGTATTAATGAATTAGAATGGATCATACGAATGAATTAGAATAGATCGTGCAAATGAATTAGATTGAATCTTACGAATGAATAAGAATAGATCGTACGAATGAATTAGAATGGATCGTATGAATGAATTAGAGTGGATCGTACGAATGAATTAGAATGGATCATACGAATGAATTAGAATGGAATATGCTAATGAATTAGAATGGATCGTACGACTGAATTAGAATGGATCGTTCGAATGAATTAGAATGGATCGTACGAATGAATTAGAATGGATCGTCCGAGTGAATTGGAATGGATCATGCGAATGAATTAGAATGGATTATACGAATGAATTAGAATGGATACATTCGTGCGAATAAATTAGAATGGATCGTACGAATGAATTAGAATGGATCGTACGAATAAATTTGATTGGATCGTACGAATAAATTAGAATGGATCATGCGAATGAATTAGAATGGATCGTCCGAGTGAATTAGAATGGATCGTACGAATGAATTATAGTGGATTGTACGAATGAATTAGAGTGGATCGTACGAATGAATTGGAATGGATCGTACGAATGAATTAGAATGAATCATAAGAATGAATTAGAATGGATCGTGTGAATGAATTAGAATGGATTGTACGAATGAATTAGAATGGATCATACGAATGAATTAGAATGGATCGAGCGAATGAATTAGAATAGATCGTTCAAATGAATTAGAATGGATCGTACGAATGAATTAGAATGGATCATACGAATGAATTAGAATGTTCTAATTCATTCTCACGATCCATTCTTATTCATTTGTACAATCCATTCTAATTCATTCATACGATCCATTCTAATTCATTCGTACGATCCATTCTAATTCATTCGTTCAATCCATTCTAATTCATTCGTACGATCCATTCTAATTCATTCGTACGATCCATTCTAATTCATTTGCACGAATGTATCCATTCTAATTCATTAACATGATCCATTCTAATTCATTCGTATGATCCATTCAAATTCATTTGCATGGATGTATCCATTCTAATTCATTCGTACAATCCATTCTATTTCATTCGTACGATCCATTCAAATTCATTCGTACGAATGAATTAGAATGGATACATTCGTGCGAATGAATTAGAATGGATCGTACGAATGAATTAGAATGGATCATTCGAATGAATTAGAATGGATCGTGCGAATGAATTAGAATGGATCGTACGAATGAATTAGAATGGATCATTTGAATGAATTAGAATGGATCATACGAATGAATTAGAATGGATCATGCGAATGAATTAGAATGGATACATTCGTGCGAATGAATTAGAATGGATCGTACGAATGAATTAGAATGGATACATCCATGCGAATGAATTAGAATGGATCGTACGAATGAACTAGAATGGATACATTCGTGTGAATGAATTAGAATGGATCATACGAATGAATTTGAATGGATCGTACGAATGAATTAGAATGGATCGTCTGAATAAATTAGAATGAATCGTACGAATGAATTAGAATGGATCGTGCGATTGTATTAGAATGGATCATACGAGTGAATTAGAATGTTCTAATTCATTCGTACGATCCATTCTAATTCATTCATACGATCCATTCTAATTCATTCGCATGAATGTATCCATTCTAATTCATTCGCATGATCCATTCTAATTCATTCGTACGATCCATTCAAATTCATTTGCATGGATGTATCCATTCTAATACTTTCGTACAATCCATTATATTTCATTCGTACGATCCATTCTAATTCATTCGTATGAATAAATTAGAATGGATACATTCATGCGAATGTATTAAATGGATCGTACGAATGAATTAGAATGGATCGTTCGAATAAATTAGAATTGATCGTGCGAATGAATTAGAATGGATCATACGAATGAATTAGAATGGATCAGACGAATGAATTAGAATGGATCATGTGATTGAATTAGAATGGATCATACGAATGAATTAGAATGGATCATGCGAATGAATTAGAATGGATACATTCATGCGAATGAATTAGAATGGATCGTACGAATAAATTAGAATGGATACATCCATGCGAATGAATTAGAATGGATCGTACGAATGAACTAGAATGGATAAATTCGTGCGAATGAACTAGAATGGATACATCCATGCGAATAAATTAGAATGGATCGTACGAATGAATTAGAACGGATACATTCGTGCGAATAAATTACAATGGATCATACGAATGAATTAGAATGGATCGTGTGAATGAATTAGAATGGATCGTACGAATGAATTAGAATGGATTGTACGAATGAATTAGAATGGATCGTTCGAATGAATTAGAATGGATTGTACGAATGAATTAGAATAGATTGTACGAATGAATTAGAATGGATCGTACAAATGAATTAGAATGGATCGTGCGAATGAATTCTAATTCATTCGTACGATCCATTCTAATTCATTCACACGATCCATTCTAATTCATTCATATGATCGACTGTAATTAATTCGCACGATCTATTCTAATTCATTCACATGATCCGTTCTAATTCATTCGTACGATCCATTCTAATTCATTCGCACGATCCAGTCTAATTCATTCGTACGATCTATTCTAATTCAGTCGCACGAATGTATCCATTCAAGTTCATTCGTACGATCCATTCTAATGCATTCACAGGATCCATTCTAATTCATTCGTACAATCCATTCTATTTCATTTGTACGATCCATTCTAATTCATTCGTTCGATCCATTCTAATTCATTCATACGATCCATTCTAATTCATTCGTAAAATCTATTGTCATTCATTCGCACAAATGTATCCATTCTAATTCATTCGTACGATCCATTCTAATGCATTCGTACGATCCATTCTAATTCATTCGTACATTCAATTCTAATTCATTCGTACGATCCATTCTAATTCATTCGAACGATCCATTCTAATTAATTCGCACGATCCATTCTAATTCATTCGAACGATCCATTCTAATTCATTCACACGAATGTATCCATTCTAATTCATTCGTACGAATGAATTAGAATGGATCGTACGAATGAAATAGAATAGATTATATAAATGAATTAGAATGGATACATCCATGCAAATGAATTTGAATGGATCATACGAATGAATTAGAATGGATCGTGCGAATGAATTAGAATGAATACATTCGTGCAAATGAATTAGAATGGATCGTACAAATGAATTAGAATGGATCGTGCTAATGAATTAGAATGGATCGTACGAATGAATTAGAATGGATCGTACGAATGAATTAGAATGGATACATTCGTGCGACTGAATTAGAATAGATCACACGAATGAATTAGAATTGAACGTGCGAATGAATTAGAATGGATACATTCGTGCGAATGAATTAGAATGGATCGTACGAATGAACTAGAATGGATACATTCATGCGAATGAATAAGAATGGATCGTTCGAATGAATTAGAATGGATCGTATGAATGAATTAGAATGGAATGTGCGAATGAATGAGAATGGATCGTACGAATGAATAAGAATGGATCGTTCGAATGAATTAGAATGGATTGTACGAATGAATTAGAATGGATCGTACGAATGAACTAGAATGGATACATTCGTGCGAATGAATTAGAATGGATCATTCGAATGAATCAGAATGGATCATTCGAATGAATTTGAATGGATCGTACGAATGAATTAGAATGGAATGTGAGAATGAATTAGAATGGATCGTACGAATGAATAAGAATGGATCGTTCGAATGAATTAGAATGGATCATACGGATGAATTAGAATGGATCATACGAATGAATTAGAATGGATCGTATAAATGAATTAGAGTGGATCATACGAATGAATTAGAATGGATCATCTGAATGAATTAGAATGAATCATACGAATGAATTAGAATGGATCGTATGAATGTATTAGAATGGATCGTGCGAATGAATTAGAATGGATCTTACGAATGAATTAGAATGGATCGTATGAATGAATTAGAATAGATCGTACAAATGATTTAGAATAGACTGTATGAATGAATTAGAATGGATCATGCAAATGAATTAGAATGGATCATACGAATGAATTAGACTAGATCGTACGAATGAAATAGAATGGATCGTACGAATGAATTAGAAAGGATCATTCGAATGAATTAGAATTGATTGTGCGAATGAATTAGAATGGATTATATGAAATTAGAATGGATCATATGAATGAATTAGAATAGATCGTGTGAATGAATTAGAATGGATCGTACGAATGAATTAGAATTGATACATTCGTGCGAATAAATTAGAATGGATCATACGAATGAATTAGAATGGATCGTGCGAATGAATTAGAATGGATCGTGCGAATGTATAAGAATATGATCGTACGAATGAATTAGAATGGATCATACGAATGAATTAGAATGGATCGAATGAATGAATAAGAATGGATACATTCGTATGAATTAGAATGGATCGTATGAATTAGAATGGATCGAGGAATGAATTAGAATGGATCATACGAATGAATTAGAATGGATCGTTCGAATGAATTAGAATGGATCGTGCGAATGAATTAGAATGGATACATTCGTGCGAATGAATTAGAATGGATCGTATGAATGAATTAGAGAGGATCATGCGAATGAATTAGAATGGATACATTCGTGCGAATGATTGGTGCGAATGAATTAGAATGGATCGTACGAATGAATTAGAATGGATCGTACAAATGAATTAGAATGGATACATTCTTGCGAATGAATTAGAATGGATCGTACAAATGAATTAGAATGGATTGTGTGATTGAATTAGAATGGATCATACGAATGAATTAGAATGGATCATGTGAATGAATTAGAATGGATCGTAGGAATGAATTAGAATGGATACATTCGTGCGAATGAATTAGAATGGATCATACGAATGAATTAGAATGGATCGCACGAATGAATTAGAATAGATCGTACGAATGAATTAGACTGGATCGTACGAATGAATTAGAATGGATCATCCGAGTGAATTAGAATGGATCGTACGAATGAACTTGAATGGATCGTATGAATAAATTAGAATGGATCGTCTGAATGAATTAGAGTGAATCATACGAATAAATTAGAATGGATTTTACGAATGAATTAGAATGGATCGTGCAATTGAATTATTATAGATCGTGCGAATGAATTAGAATGGATACATCCTTGCGATTGAATTAGAATGGGTCAAACGAATGAATTAGAATGGATCGTGCGATTGAATTAGAATGGAATGTGCGAATGAATTAGAATGGATCGTACGAATGAATTAGAATGGATCGTCTGAATGAATTAGAATGAATCATACGAATGAATTAGAATCGATCGTACGGAATGAATTAGAATGGATTGTACGAATGAATTAGAATGGATACATTCGTATGAATGAATTAGAATGGATCATGCGAATGAATTAGAATGGATCGTATGAATGAATTAGAATGGATCGTGCGAATGAATTAGAATGGATTGTACGAATGAATTAGAATGGATCGTCCGAGCGAATTAGAATGGATCGTATGAATGAACTTGAATGGATACATTCGTGCGACTGAATTAGAATAGGTCGTATGAATGAATTAGAATGGATCGTGCGAATGAATTAGAATGGATACATTCATGCGAATGAATTAGAATGGATCGTATGAATGAATTAGAATGGATCGTGCGAGTGAATTAGAATGGATCGTACGAATGAATTATAATAGATCGTACGAATGAATTAGAATGGATCGTACGAATGAATTAGAATGGATCGTATGATTAAATTAGAATCGAAACATTTGTGCGAATGAGTTAGAATGAATCATACGAAGGAAATAGAATGGATAGTACGAATGAATTAGAATGGATACATTCGTGCCAATGAATTAGAATGGATCGTACGAATGATTTAGAATGGATCATTCGAATGAATTAGAATGGAACGTGCGAAAGAATAAGAATGGATACATTCGTGCGAATGAATTAGAATGGATTATACAAATGAATTAGAATAGATCGTATGAATGAATTAGAATGGATCATGCGAATGAGTTAGAATGGATCATACAAATAAATTAGAATGGATTGTATGGATAAATTAGAATGAATCATACGAATGAATTAGAATGGATCGTACGAATGAATTAGAATGAATCATACGAATGAATTAGAATGGATCGTACGGAATGAATTAGAATAGATCGTATGAATGAATTAGAATGGATCGTATGAATGAATTAGAATGGATTGTACGAATGAATTAGAATGGATCCAACGAATGAATTAGAATTGATCGTATGAATGAATTAGAATAGATCGTACGAATGAATTAGAATGGATCGTATGAATAAATTAGAATGGATCATGCGAATGAATTAGAATGGATCATATGAATGAATTTGAATGGATCGTACAAATGAATTAGAATGGATACATTTGTGCGAATGAGTAGAATGGTTCGTACGAATGAATTAGGATGGATCATACGAATGAATTAGAATGGATCGTACGAATGAATTAGAATGGATACATTTGTGCGAATGAGTTAGAATGGATCGTACGAATGAATTAGAATGGATCATACAAATGAATTAGAATAGATCGTACGAATGAATTAGACTTGATCGTACGAATGAATTAGACTGGATCGTCCGAGTGAATTAGAATGGATTGTCTGAATGAATTAGAATGGATCGTACGAATGAATAAGAATGGATTGTACAAATGAATTAGAATAGATCGTGCGAATGAATTAGAATGGATCGTGCGAATGAATTAGAATGGATACATTCGTGCGAATGAATTAGAATTGATCGTGCGATTGAATTAGAATGGATCATACGAATGAATTAGAATGGATCGTGTGAATGAATTAGAATGGATCCTACGAATGAGTTAGAATATATACAAACGTGCGAATGAATTAGAATGGATCGTACGATTGAATTTGAATGGATACATCCATGCGAATGAATTAGAATGGGTCGTACGAATGAATTAGAATGGATCAAATGAATGAATTAGACTGGATCATACGAATGAATTAGAATGGATCGTGCGAATGAATTGGAATGGATACATTCGTGCGAATGAATTAGAATGGATCGTATAAATGAATTAGAATGGATAATTTGTGCGAATGAATTAGAGTGGATCATACGAATGAATTAGAATAGATCGTGCGAATGAATTAGAATGGATCGTCTGAATGAATTAGAATGAATCATACGAAAAAATTAGAATGGATCTTATGAATGAATTAGAATGGATCGTGCGAATGAATTAGAATGGATCTTACGAATGAATTAGAATGGATCGTATGAATGAATTAGAAAAGATCGTAAGAATGAATTAGAATAGATTTTATGAATGAATTAGAATGCATCATGCGAATGAATAAGAATGGATCATATGAATAAATTAGAATGGATCGTACGAATTAATTAGATTGGATACATTTGTGCGAATGAGTTAGAATGGATCGTACGAATAAATTAGAATGGATCATACGAATGAATTAGAATGGATCGTACGAATGAATTAGAATGGATACATTCGTGCGAATGAGTTAGAATGGATCATACGAATGAATTAGAATGGATCGTACAAATGAACTAGAATAGATTGTACGAATGAATTTGAATGGATCGTACGAATTAATTAGACTGGATCGTACGAATGAATAAGAATGGATCGTCCGAATGAATTGGAGTGGATCGTGCGAATGAATTTGAATGAATTAGAATGTTAGAATGGATAGTACAAATGAATTAGAATAGATCGTACGAATGAATTAGAATAGATTGTACGAATGAATTAGAATGGATCGTTCGAATGAATTAGAACGAATCGTACAAATGAATTAGAATGGATACATTCGTATGAATGATTTAGAATGGATCGACCGAATGAATTAGCATGGATCGTACGAATAAATTAGAATGGATCGTATGAATAAATTTGAATGGATCATTCGAATGAATTAGAATGGATCGTACGAATGAATTAGAATGGATCGTGCGAATGAATTAGAATGGATCGTGCGAATGAATTAAAGTGGATCGTACGAATGAAATAGAATGGGTCGTACGAATGAATTAGAATGAATCGTATTAATGAATTAGAATGGATCATACGAATGAATTAGAATAGATCGTGCAAATGAATTAGATTGAATCTTACGAATGAATAAGAATAGATCGTACGAATGAATTAGAATGGATCGTATGAATGAATTAGAGTGGATCGTACGAATGAATTAGAATGGATCATACAAATGAATTAGAATCGAATATGCTAATGAATTAGAATGGATCGTACGAATGAATTAGAATGGATCGTTCGAATGAATTAGAATGGATCGTACGAATGAATTAGAATGGATCGTCCGAGTGAATTGGAATGGATCATGCGAATGAATTAGAATGGATTATACGAATGAATTAGAATGGATACATTCATGCGAATAAATTAGAATGGATCGTACGAATGAATTAGAATGGATCGTACGAATAAATTTGATTGGATTGTACGGATAAATTAGAATGGATCATGCGAATGAATTAGAATGGATCATCCGAGTGAATTAGAATGGATCGTACGAATGAATTAGAATGAATCATAATAATGAATTAGAATGGATCATGTGAATGAATTAGAATGGATTGTACGAATGAATTAGAATGGATCATACGAATGAATTAGAATGGATCGAGCGAATGAATTAGAATAGATCGTTCAAATGAATTAGAATGGATCGTACGAATGAATTAGAATGGATCATACGAATGAATTAGAATGTTCTAATTCATTCTCACGATCCATTCTTATTCATTTGTACGATCTATTCTAATTCATTCATACGATCCTTTCTAATTCATTCGTACGATCCATTCTAATTCATTCGTTCAATCCATTCTAATTCATTCGTACGATCCATTCTAATTCATTCGTACGATCCATTCTAATTCATTTGCACGAATGTATCCATTCTAATTCATTAACATGATCCATTCTAATTCATTCGTATGATCCATTCAAATTCATTTGCATGGATGTATCCATTCTAATTCATTCGTACAATCCATTCTATTTCATTCGTACGATCCATTCAAATTCATTCGTACGAATGAATTAGAATGGATACATTCGTGCGAATGAATTAGAATGGATCGTACGAATGAATTAGAATGGATCATTCGAATGAATTAGAATGGATCGTGCGAATGAATTAGAATGGATCGTACGAATGAATTAGAATGGATCATGTGAATGAATTAGAATGGATCATACGAATGAATTAGAAGGGATCGTGCGAATGAATTAGAATGGATACATTTGTGCGAATGAATTAGAATGGATCGTACGAATGAATTAGAATGGATACATCCATGCGAAAATGGATCGTACGAATGAACTAGAATGGATACATTCGTGTGAATGAATTAGAATGGATCATACGAATGAATTTGAATGGATCGTACGAATGAATTAGAATGGATCGTCTGAATAAATTAGAATGAATCGTACGAATGAATTAGAATGGATCGTGCGATTGTATTAGAATGGATCATACGAGTGAATTAGAATGTTCTAATTCATTCGTACGATCCATTCTAATTCATTCGTACGATCCATTCTAATTCATTCGCATGAATGTATCTATTCTAATTCATTCGCACGATCCATTCTAATTCATTCGTATGATCCATTCAAATTCATTTGCATGGATGTATCCATTCTAATACTTTCGTACAATCCATTATATTTCATTCGTACGATCCATTCTAATTCATTCGCACGAATAAATTAGAATGGATACATTCATGCGAATGTATTAGAATGGATCGTACGAATGAATTAGAATGGATCGTTCGAATAAATTAGAATTGATCGTGCGAATGAATTAGAATGGATCATACGAATGAATTAGAATGTATCAGACGAATGAATTAGAATGGATCATGTGATTGAATTAGAATGGATCATACGAATTAATTAGAATGGATCATGCGAATGAATTAGAATGGATACATTCATGCGAATGAATTAGAATGGATCGTACGAATGAATTAGAATGGATACATCCATGCGAATGAATTAGAATGGATCGTACGAATGAACTAGAATGGATAAATTCGTGCGAATGAATTAGAATGGATCATACGAATGAATTAGAGTGGATCGTACGAATGAATTAGAATGGATACATCCATGCGAATAAATTAGAATGGATCGTACGAATGAATTAGAACGGATGCATTCGTGCGAATAAATTACAATGGATCATACGAATGAATTAGAATGGATCGTGTGAATGAATTAGAATGGATCGTACGAATGAATTAGAATGGATTGTACGAATGAATTAGAATGGATCGTTCGAATGAATTAGAATGGATTGTACGAATGAATTAGAATAGATTGTACGAATGAATTAGAATGGATCGTACAAATGAATTAGAATGGATCGTGCGAATGAATTCTAATTCATTCGTACGATCCATTCTAATTCATTCACACGATCCATTCTAATTCATTCATATGATCGATTGTAATTAATTCGCACGATCTATTCTAATTCATTCACATGATCCGTTCTCATTCATATGTACGATCCATTCTAATTCATTCGCACGATCCAGTCTAATTCATTCGTACGATCTATTCTAATTCAGTCACACGAATGTATCCATTCAAGTTCATTCGTACGATCCATTCTAATGCATTCACAGGATCCATTCTAATTCATTTGTACAATCCATTCTATTTCATTTGTACGATCCATTCTAATTCAGCCATTCGATCCATTCTAATTCATTCATAAGATCCATTCTAATTCATTCGTAAAATCTATTCTCATTCATTCGCACAAATGTATCCATTCTAATTCATTCGTACGATCCATTCTAATGCATTCGTACGATCTATTCTAATTCATTCGTACATTCAATTCTAATTCATTCGTACGATCCATTCTAATTCATTCGAACGATCCATTCTAATTAATTCGCACGATCCATTCTAATTCATTCGAACGATCCATTCTAATTCATTCACACGAATGTATCCATTCTAATTCATTCGTACAAATGAATTAGAATGGATCGTACGAATGAAATAGAATAGATTATATAAATGAATTAGAATGGATACATCCATGCAAATGAATTTAAATGGATCATACGAATGAATTAGAATGGATCGTGCGAATGAATTAGAATGAATACATTCGTGCGAATGAATTAGAATGGATCATACGAATGAATTAGAATGGATCGTGCTAATGAATTAGAATGGATCGTACGAATGAATTAGAATGGATCGTACGAATGAATTAGAATGGATACATTCGTGCGACTGAATTAGAATAGATCACACGAATGAATTAGAATGGAACGTGCGAATGAATTAGAATGGATACATTCGTGCGAATGAATTAGAATGGATCGTACGAATGAACTAGAATGGATACATTCGTGCGAATGAATTAGAATGGATCGTTCGAATGAATTAGAATGGATCGTATGAATGAATTAGAATGGAATGTGCGAATGAATGAGAATGGATCGTACGAATGAATAAGAATGGATCGTTCGAATGAATTAGAATGGATTGTACGAATGAATTAGAATGGATCGTACGAATGAACTAGAATGGATACATTCGTGCGAATGAATTAGAATGGATCGTTCGAATGAATTAGAATGGATCATTCGAATGAATTTGAATGGATCGTACGAATGAATTAGAATGGAATTTGAGAATGAATTAGAATGGATCGTACGAATGAATAAGAATGGATTGTTCGAATGAATTAGAATGGATTATACGAATGAATTAGTATGGATCATACGAATGAATTAGAATGGATCGTATAAATGAACTAGAGTGGATCATACGAATGAATTAGAATGGATCATCTGAATGAATTAGAATGAATCATACGAATGAATTAGAATGGATCATATGAATGAATTAGAATGGATCATGCGAATGAATTAGAATGGATCTTACGAATGAATTAGAATGGATCGTATGAATGAATTAGAATAGATCGTACAAATGAATTAGAATAGACTGTATGAATGAATTAGAATGGATCATGCAAATGAATTATAATGGTTCATACGAATGAATTAGACTAGATCGTACGAATGAAATAGAATGGATCGTACGAATGAATTAGAAAGGATCATTCGAATGAATTAGAATTGATTGTGTGAATGAATTAGAATGGATTATATGAAATTAGAATGGATCATATGAATGAATTAGAATGGATCGTGTGAATGAATTAGAATGGATCGTACGAATGAATTAGAATTGATACATTCGTGCGAATAAATTAGAATAGATCATACGAATGAATTAGAATGGATCGTGCGAATGAATTAGAATGGATCGTGCGAATGTATAAGAATATGATTGTACGAATGAATTAGAATGGATCATACGAATGAATTAGAATGGATCGAATGAATGAATAAGAATGGATACATTCGTATGAATTAGAATGGATCGTATGAATTAGAATGGATCGAGGAATGAATTAGAATGGATCATACGAATGAATTAGAATGGATCGTGCGAATGAATTAGAATGGATCGTATGAATGAATTAGAGAGGATCATGAGAATGAATTAGAATAGATACATTCGTGCGAATGAATTAGAATGTATCGTACAAATGAATTAGAATGGATCGTGCGATTGAATTAGAATGGATCATACGAATGAATTAGAATGGATCGTGTGAATGAATTAGAATGGATCGTAGGAATGAATTAGAATGGATACATTCGTGCGAATGAATTAGAATGGATCATACGAATGAATTAGAATAGATCGTACGAATGAATTAGACTGGATCGTACGAATGAATTAGAATGGATCATCTGAGTGAATTAGAATGGATTGTACGAATGAACTTGAATGGATCGTATGAATGAATTAGAATGGATCGTCTGAATGAATTAGAGTGAATCATACGAATAAATTAGAATGGATTTTACGAATGAATTAGAATGGATCGTGCAATTGAATTATTATAGATCGTGCGAATGAATTAGAATGGATACATCCTTGCGAATGAATTAGAATGGGTCGAACGAATGAATTAGAATGGATCGTGCGATTGAATTAGAATGGAATGTGCGAATGAATTAGAATGGATCGTACGAATGAATTAGAATCGATCGTCTGAATGAATTATAATGAATCATACGAATGAATTAGAATGGATCGTACGGAATGAATTAGAATGGATTGTACGAATGAATTAGAATGGATACATTTGTATGAATGAATTAGAATGGATCATGCGAATGAATTAGAATGGATCGTATGAATGAATTAGAATGGATCGTGCGAATGAATTAGAATGGATTGTACGAATGAATTAGAATGGATCGTCCGAGTGAATTAGAATGGATCGTACGAATGAACTTGAATGGATACATTCGTGCGACTGAATTAGAATAGGTCGTATGAATGAATTAGAATGGATCGTGCGAATGAATTAGAATGGATACATTCATGCGAATGAATTAGAATGGATCGTATGAATGAATTAGAATGGATCGTGCGAGTGAATTAGAATGGATCGTACGAATGAATTATAATCGATTGTACGAATGAATTAGAATGGATCGTACGAATGAATTAGAATAGATCGTATGAATAAATTAGAATCGATACATTTGTGCGAATGAGTTAGAATGAATCATACGAAGGAAATAGAATGGATAGTACGAATGAATTAGAATAGATACATTCGTGCGAATGAATTAGAATGGATCGTACGAATGATTTAGAATGGATCATTCGAATGAATTAGAATGGATCGTGCGAAAGAATAAGAATGGATACATTCGTGCGAATGAATTAGAATGGATTATACAAATGAATTAGAATAGATCGTATGAATGAATTAGAATGGATCATGCGAATGAGTTAGAATGGATCATACAAATGAATTAGAATGGATTGTATGGATAAATTAGAATGAATCATACGAATGAATTAGAATGGATCGTACGAATGAATTAGAATGAATCATACGAATGAATTAGAATGAATCGTACGGAATGAATTAGAATAGATCGTATGAATGAATTAGAATGGATCGTATGAATGAATTAGAATGGATTGTACGAATGAATTAGAATGGATCAAACGAATGAATTAGAATTGATCGTAAGAATGAATTAGAATAGATCGTACGAATGAATTAGAATGGATCGTATGAATAAATTAGAATGGATCATGCGAATGAATTAGAATGGATCATATGAATGAATTTGAATGGATCGTACAAATGAATTAGAATGGATACATTTGTGCGAATGAGTAGAATGGATCGTACGAATGAATTAGGATGGATCATACGAATGAATTAGAATGGATCGTACGAATGAATTAGAATGGATACATTTGTGCGAATGAGTTAGAATGGATCGTACGAATGAATTAGAATGGATCATACAAATGAATTAGAATGGATCGTACGAATGAATTAGACTGGATCGTATGAATGAATTAGACTGGATCGTCCGAGTGAATTAGAATGGATCGTCCGAATGAATTAGAATGGATCGTACGAATGAATAAGAATGGATTGTACAAATGAATTAGAATGGATCGTGCGAATGAATTAGAATGGATCGTGCGAATGAATTAGAATGGATACATTCGTGCGAATGAATTAGAATGGATCGTGCGATTGAATTAGAATGGATCATACGAATGAATTAGAATGGATCGTGTGAATGAATTAGAATAGATCCTACGAATGAGTTAGAATGTATACATACGTGCGAATGAATTAGAATGGATCGTACGATTGAATTTGAATGGATACATCCATGCGAATGAATTAGAATGGGTCGTACGGATGAATTAGAATGGATCAAATGAATGAATTAGACTGGATCATACGAATGAATTAGAATGGATCGTGCGAATGAATTGGAATGGATACATTCGTGCGAATAAATTAGAATGGATCGTATAAATGAATTAGAATGGATACATTCGTGCGAATGAATTAGAGTGGATCATACGAATGAATTAGAATAGATCGTGCGAATGAATTAGAATGGATCGTCTGAATGAATTAGAATGAATCATACGAAAAAATTAGAATGGATCTTATGAATGAATTAGAATGGATCGTGCGAATGAATTAGAATGGATCTTACGAATGAATTAGAATGGATCGTATGAATGAATTAGAAAAGATCGTACGAATGAATTAGAATAGATCTTATGAATGAATTAGAATGCATCATGCGAATGAATAAGAATGGATCATATGAATAAATTAAAATGGATCGTACGAATTAATTAGAATGGATACATTTGTGCGAATGAGTTAGAATGGATCGTACGAATAAATTAGAATGGATCATACGAATGAATTAGAATGGATCGTACGAATGAATTAGAATGGATACATTCGTGCGAATGAGTTAGAATGGATCATACGAATGAATTAGAATGGATCGTACAAATGAATTAGAATAGATTGTACGAATGAATTTGAATGGATCGTACGAATTAATTAGACTGGATCGTACGAATGAATAAGAATGGATCGTCCGAATGAATTAGAATAGATCGTGCGAATGAATTAGAATAGATCGTGCGAATGAATTTGAATGAATTAGAATGTTAGAATGGATAGTACAAATGAATTAGAATGGATCGTACGAATGAATTAGAATAGATTGTACGAATGAATTAGAATGGATCATTCGAATGAATTAGAACGAATCGTACAAAAGAATTAGAATGGATACATTCGTATGAATGATTTAGAATAGATCGTCCGAATGAATTAGCATGGATCGTACGAATAAATTAGAATGGATCGTAGGAATAAATTTGAATAGATCATTGAATGAATTAGAATGGATCGTACGAATGAATTAGAATGGATCGTGCGAATGAATTAGAATGGATCGTGCGAATGAATTAAAATGGATCGTACGAATGAATTAGAATGGGTCATACGAATGAATTAGAATAAATCGTATTAATGAATTAGAATGGATCGTACGAATGAATTAGAATGGATCGTACGAATGAATTAGAATGGATCGTACGATTGAATCTTACGAATGAATAAGAATAGATCGTACGAATGAATTAGAATGGATCGTATGAATGAATTAGAGTGGATCGTACGAATGAATTAGAATGGATCATACGAATGAATTAGAATGGAATATGCTAATGAATTAGAATGGATCATACGAATGAGTTAGAATGGATCGTTCGAATGAATTAGAATGGATCGTACGAATGAATTAGAATGGATCGTCCGAGTGAATTGGAATGGATCATGCGAATAAATTAGAATGGATTATACGAATGAATTAGAATGGATACATTCGTGCGAATAAATTAGAATGGATCGTACGAATGAATTAGAATGGATCGTACGAATAAATTTGATTGGATCGTACGAATAAATTAGAATGGATCATGCGAATGAATTAGAATGGATCGTCCGAGTGAATTAGAATGGATCGTACGAATGAATTATAGTGGATCGTTCGAATGAATTAGAGTGGATCGTACAAATGAATTAGAATGGATCGTACGAATGAATTAGAATGAATGATAAGAATGAATTAGAATGGATCGTGTGAATGAATTAGAATGGATTGTACGAATGAATTAGAATGGATCATACGAATGATTTAGAATGGATCGAGCGAATGAATTAGAATAGATCGTTAAAATGAATTAGAATGGATCGTACGAATGAATTAGAATGGATCATACGAATGAATTAGAATGTTCTAATTCATTCTCACGATCCATTCTTATTCATTTGTATGATCCATTCTAATTCATTCATACGATCCATTCTAATTCATTCGTACGATCCATTCTAATTCATTCGTTCAATCCATTCTAATTCATTCGTACGATCCATTCTAATTCATTCGTAGGATCCATTCTAATTCATTTGCACGAATGTATCCATTCTAATATATTAACATGATCCATTCTAATTCATTCGTATGATCCATTCAAATTCATTTGCATGGATGTATCCATTCTAATTCATTCGTACAATCCATTCTATTTCATTCGTACGATCCATTCAAATTCATTCGTACGAATGAATTAGAATGGATACATTCGTGCGAATGAATTAGAATGGATCGTACGAATGAATTAGAATGGATCATTAAAATGAATTAGAATGGATCGTGCGAATGAATTAGAATGGATCGTACGAATGAATTAGAATGGATCAAGTGAATGAATTAGAATGGATCATACGAATGAATTAGAATGGATCGTGTGAATGAATTAGAATGGATACATTCATGCGAATGAATTAGAATGGATTGTACGAATGAATTAGAATGGATACATCCATGCGAATGAATTAGAATGGATCGTACGAATGAACTAGAATGGATACATTCGTGTGAATGAATTAGATTGGATCATACGAATGAATTTGAATGGATCGTACGAATGAATTAGAATGGATCGTCTGAATAAATTAGAATGAATCGTACGAATGAATTAGAATGGATCGTGCGATTGTATTAGAATGGATCATACGAGTGAATTAGAATGTTCTAATTCATTCGTACGATCCATTCTAATTCATTCGTATGATCCATTCTAATTCATTCGCATGAATGTATCCATTCTAATTCATTCGCACGATCCATTCTAATTCATTCGTATGATCCATTCAAATTCTTTTGCATGGATGTATCCATTCTAATACTTTTGTACAATCCATTATATTTCATTCGTACGATCCATTCTAATTCATTCGCACGAATAAATTAGAATGGATACATTCATGCGAATGTATTAGAATGGATCGTACGAATGAATTAGAATGGATCGTTCGAATAAATTAGAATTGATCGTGCGAATGAATCAGAATGGATCATACGAATGAATTAGAATGGATAAGACGAATGAATTAGAATGGATCATGTGAATGAATTAGAATGGATCATACGAATGAATTAGAATGGATCATGCGAATGAATTAGAATGGATACATTCATGCGAATGAATTAGAATGGATCGTACGAATGAATTAGAATGGATACATCCATGCGAATGAATTAGAATGGATCGTACGAATGAACTTGAATGGATAAATTCGTGCGAATGAATTAGAATGGATCATACGAATGAATTAGAGTGGATCGTACGAATGAATTAGAATGGATACATCCATGCGAATAAATTAGAATGGATCGTACGAATGAATTAGAACGGATACATTCGTGCGAATAAATTACAATGGATCATACGAATGAATTAGAATGGATCGTGTGAATGAATTAGAATGGATCGTACGAATGAATTAGAATGGATTGTACGAATGAATTAGAATGGATCGTTCGAATGAATTAGAATGGATTGTACGAATGAATTAGAATAGATTGTACGAATGAATTAGAATGGATCGTACAAATGAATTAGAATGGATCGTGCGAATGAATTCTAATTCATTCGTACGATCCATTCTAATTCATTCACACGATCCATTCGAATTCATTCATATGATCGATTGTAATTAATTCGCACGATCTATTCTAATTCATTTACATGATCCGTTCTAATTCATTCGTACGATCCATTCTAATTCATTCGCACGATCCAGTCTAATTCATTCGTACGATCTATTCTAATTCAGTCGCACGAATGTATCCATTCGAGTTCATTCGTACGATCCATTCTAATGCATTCACAGGATCCATTCTAATTCATTCGTACAATCCATTCTATTTCATTTGTACGATCCATTCTAATTCATCCGTTCGATCCATTCTAATTCATTCATACGATCCATTCTAATTCATTCGTAAAATCTATTCTCATTCATTCGCACAAATGTATCCATTCTAATTCATTCGTACGATCCATTCTAATGCATTCGTACAATCCATTCTAATTCATTCGTACATTCAATTCTAATTCATTCGTACGATCCATTCTAATTCATTCGAACGATCCATTCTAATTAATTCGCACGATCCATTCTAATTCATTCGACCGATCCATTCTAATTCATTCGCACGAATGTATCCATTCTAATTCATTCGTACGAATGAATTAGAATGGATCGTACGAATGAAATAGAATAGATTATATAAATGAATTAGAATGGATACATCCATGCAAATGAATTTGAATGGATCATACGAATGAATTAGAATGGATCATGCGAATGAATTAGAATGAATACATTCGTGCGAAAGAATTAGAATGGAACGTACGAATGAATTAGAATGGATCGTGCTAATGAATTAGAATGGATCGTACGAATGAATTAGAATGGATCGTACGAATGAATTAGAATGGATACATTCGTGCGACTGAATTAGAATAGATCACACGAATGAATTAGAATGGAACGTGCGAATCAATTAGAATGGATACATTCGTGCGAATGAATTATAATGGATCGTACGAATGAACGAGAATGGATACATTCGTGCGAATGAATTAGAATGGATCGTTCGAATGAATTAGAATGGATCGTATGAATGAATTAGAATGGAATGTTCGAATGAATTAGAATGGATCGTACGAATGAATAAGAATGGATATTTCGAATGAATTAGAATGGATTGTACGAATGAATTAGAATGGATCGTACGAATGAACTAGAATGGATACATTCGTGCGAATAAATTAGAATGGATCGTTCGAATGAATTAGAATGGATCATTGAAATGAATTTGAATGGATCGTACGAATGAATTAGAATGGAATATGAGAATGAATTAGAATGGATCGTATGAATGAATAAGAATGGATCGTTCGAATGAATTAGAATGGACCATACGAATGAATTAGAATGGATCATACGAATGAATTAGAATGGATCGTATAAATGAATTAGAGTGGATCATACGAATGAATTAGAATGGATCATCTGAATGAATTAGAATGAATCATACGAATGAATTAGAATGGATCGTATGAATGAATTAGAATGGATCGTGCGAATGAATTAGAATGGATCTTACGAATGAATTAGAATGGATCGTATGAATGAATTAGAATAGATCGTACAAATGAATTAGAATAGACTGTATGAATGAATTAGAATGGATCATGCAAATGAATTAGAATGGATCATACGAATGAATTAGACTAGATCGTACGAATGAAATAGAATGGATCGTACGAATGAATTAGAAAGGATCATTCGAATGAATTAGAATTGATTGTGCGAATGAATTAGAATGGATTATATGAAATTAGAATGGATCATATGAATGAATTAGAATGGATCGTGTGAATGAATTAGAATGGATCGTACGAATGAATTAGAATTGATACATTCGTGCGAATAAATTAGAATAGATCATACGAATGAATTAGAATGGATCGTGTGAATGAATTAGAATGGATCGTGCGAATGTATAAGAATATGATCGTACGAATGAATTAGAATGGATCATACGAATGAATTAGAATGGATCGAATGAATGAATAAGAATGGATACATTCGTATGAATTAGAATGGATCATATGAATTAGAATGGATCGAGGAATGAATTAGAATGGATCATACGAATGAATTAGAATGGATCATTCGAATGAATTAGAATGGATCGTGCGAATGAATTAGAATGGATACATTCGTGCGAATGAATTAGAATGGATCGTATGAATGAATTAGAGAGGATCATGCGAATGAATTAGAATGGATACATTCGTGCGAATGATTGGTGCGAATGAATTAGAATGGATCGTACGAATGAATTAGAATGGATCGTGCGAATGAATTAGAATGGATACATTCGTGCGAATGAATTAGAATGGATCGTACAAATGAATTAGAATGGATCGTGCGATTGAATTAGAATGGATCATACGAATGAATTAGAATGGATCGTGTGAATGAATTAGAATGGATCATAGGAATGAATTAGAATGGATATATTCGTGCGAATGAATTAGAATGGATCATACGAATGAATTAGAATGGATCGTACGAATGAATTAGAATATATCGTACGAATGAATTAGACTGGATCGTACGAATGAATTAGAATGGATCATCCGAGTGAATTAGAATGGATCGTACGAATGAACTTGAATGGATCGTATGAATGAATTAGAATGGATCGTCTGAATGAATTAGAGTGAATCATACGAATAAATTAGAATGGATTTTACGAACGAATTAGAATGGATCGTGCAATTGAATTATTATAGATCGTGCGAATGAATTAGAATGGATACATCCTTGCGAATGAATTAGAATGGGTCGAACGAATAAATTAGAATGGATCGTGCGATTGAATTAGAATGGGAATGTGCGAATGAATTAGAATGGATCGTATGAATGAATTAGAATGGATCGTCTGAATGAATTAGAATGAATCATACGAATGAATTAGAATGGATCGTACGAAATGAATTAGAATGGATTGTACGAATGAATTAGAATGGATACATTCGTATGAATGAATTAGAATGGATCATGCGAATGAATTAGAATGGATCGTATGAATGAATTAGAATGGATCGTGCGAATGAATTAGAATGGATTGTACGAATGAATTAGAATGGATCGTCCGAGTGAATTAGAATGGATCGTACGAATGAACTTGAATGGATACATTCGTGCGACTGAATTAGAATAGGTCGTATGAATGAATTAGAATGGATCATGCGAATGAATTAGAATGGATACATTCGTGCGAATGAATTAGAATGGATCGTATGAATGAATTAGAATGGATCGTGCGAGTGAATTAGAATGGATCGTACGAATGAATTAGAATGGATCGTACGAATGAATTAGAATGGATCGTACGAATGAATTAGAATGGATCGTATGAATAAATTAGAATCGATACATTTGTGCGAATGAGTTAGAATGAATCATACGAATGAAATAGAATGGATAGTACGAATGAATTAGAATGGATACATTCGTGCGAATGAATTAGAATGGATCGTACGAATGATTTAGAATGGATCATTCGAATGAATTAGAATGGATCGTGCGAATGAATAAGAATGGATACATTCGTGCGAATGAATTAGAATGGATTATACAAATGAATTAGAATAGATCGTATGAATGAATTAGAATGGATCATGCGAATGAGTTAGAATGGATCATACAAATGAATTAGAATGGATTGTATGGATAAATTAGAATGAATCATACGAATGAATTAGAATGGATCGTACGAATGAATTAGAATGAATCATACGAATGAATTAGAATGGATCGTACGGAATGAATTAGAATAGATCGTTTGAATGAATTAGAATGGATCGTATGAATGAATTAGAATGGATTGTACGAATGAATTAGAATGGATCGTATGAATGAATTATAATGGATTGTACGAATGAATTAGAATGGATCAAACGAATGAATTAGAATTGATCGTATGAATGAATTAGAATAGATCGTACGAATGAATTAGAATGGATCGTATGAATAAATTAGAATGGATCATGCGAATGAATTAAAATGGATCATATGAATGAATTTGAATGGATCGTACAAATGAATTAGAATGGATACATTTGTGCGAATGAGTAGAATGGATCGTACGAATGAATTAGGATGGATCATACGAATGAATTACAATGGATCGTACGAATGAATTAGAATGGATACATTTGTGCGAATGAGTTAGAATGGATCGTACGAATGAATTAGAATGGATCATACAAATGAATTAGAATGGATCGTACGAATGAATTAGACTGGATCGTACGAATGAATTAGACTGGAACGTCCGAGTGAATTAGAATGGATTGTCCGAATGAATTAGAATGGATCGTACGAATGAATAAGAATGGATTGTACAAATGAATTAGAATGGATCGTGTGAATGAATTAGAATGGATCGTGCGAATGAATTAGAATGGATACATTCGTGCGAATGAATTAGAATGGATCGTGCGATTAAATTAGAATGGATAAATTCTAATTCAATCACATGATCCATTCTAATTCATTCGAACAATCCATTCGAATGCATTCGTACGATCCATTCTAATTCATTCACACGATCCATTCTAATTCATTCACATTATCCATTCTAACATTCTAATTCATTTGAATGATCCGTTTTAATTCATTCACGATCCATTCTAATTCATTCGTACGATCCATTCTAATGCATTCGTATGATCCATTCTAATACATTCGCATGATCCATTCTAATTCATTCGCACTATCCATTCTAATTCATACGAATGTATCCATTCTAATTCATTCGTACGATCCATTCAAATTCATTCGCACAAATGTATCCATTCTAATTCATAAGCACAATCCATTCTAATTCATTCAAATGATCCATTCTAATTCATTCGCACGATCCATTCTAATTGATTCGAATGATCGATTCTAATTTATTCGTACGATCCATTCTAATTCATTCGTATGATCCATTCTAATTCATTTGCATGATCCATTCTAATTCATTCGAATGATCCATTCTAATTTATTCGTACGATCCATTCTAATTCATTCTTACGATCCATTCTAATTCATTCGTATGATCCATTCTAATTCATTCGAACGATTCATTCTAATTTATTCGTACGATTCATTCTAATTCATTTGTACAATCTATTCTAATTCATTCGTACGATCCATTCTAATTCATTTGTACTATCCATTCTAATTCACTCGGATGATCCATTCTAATTCATTCGTTCGATCCATTCTAATTCATTCGCACGATCTATTCTAATTCATTCATACGATCCATTCTAATTCATGCGTATGATCCATTCTAATTCATTCATATAATCCATTCTAATTCATTTGAATGATCCATTCTAATTTATTTGTATAATCCATTCTAATTCATTCCGATGATCCATTCTAATTCATTTGTACGATCCCTTCTAATTCATTCGTATGATCCATTCTAATTCATTCGAACGATCCATTCTAAGTTATTCGTACGATCCATACTAATTCATTCGTACAATCTATTCTAATTTATTCCTACGATCCATTCTAATTCATTTGTACTATCCATTCTAATTCATTCGCACGATCCATTCTAATGCATTCGTACGATCCATTCTAATTCATTCGCACGATCCATTCTAATTCATTCGTACGATCCATTCTAGTTCATTCGCATGATCCATTCTAATTCATTCGTATGATCCATTCTAATTCATTCATACGATCTATTCTAATTCACTTGTACTATCCATTCTAATTCATTTGTATGATCCATTCTAATTCATTCACACGATCCATTCTAATTCATTCGTACGATCCATTCTAATTTATTCACACGATCCATTCTAATTCATTCGCATGATCCACTCTAATTCATTCATACGATCCATTCTAATTCATACGAATGTATCCATTCTAATTCATTCATTCGATCCATTCTCATTCAATCATGTGATTCATTCTAATTCATTCAGACGATCCATTCTAATTCATTCGAACGATCCATTCTAATTCATTCGCACGATCCATTCTAATTCATTCATACGATCCATTCTAATTCATTCGTACAATCCATTCTAAGTAATTCATACGATCCATTCTAATTCATTCGTATGATCCATTCTAATTCATTCGTAGAATCCATTCTAACTCATTCGTACGATCCATTCTAATTCATTCACACGAATGTATCCATTCTAATTCATTCGCTTGATCCATTCTAATTAATTTGTATGATTCATTCTAATTTTTTTAGACGATCCATTCTAATTCATTCGCACAATCCATTCTAATTCATTCGCACGATCCATTCTGATTCATTCATACGATCCAGTCTAATTAATTCGTACGATCCATTCTAATTCATTCGTACGACCCATTCTAATTCATTTGCATGGATGTATCTATTATAATTCATTCGTACGTTCCATTCTAATTCATTCGTACTATCGTATTCTAATTCATTCGTACGATCCATTCTAATTCATTCGGACGATCCATTCTAATTCATTCGCTCGGTCCATTCTAATTCATTCGTATGATCTATTCTAATTCATTCACACGATCCATTCTAATTCATTCATACGATCCATTCTAATTCATTCGTACGATCCATTCTAATTCATTCGTATGATCCATTCTAATTCATTCGCACAATCCATTCGAATTCATTCGTACGATCCATTCTAATTCATTCGTACGATCCATTCTAATTCATTCGCATGAATGTATCGATTCTAATTCATTCGCACGATCCATTCTAATTAATTCGTATGATTCATTCTAATTCATTCAGACGATCCATTCTAATTCATTCGCACGATCCATTCTAATTCATTCGCACGATCTATTCTGATTCATTCGTACGATCCATTCTAATTCATTCGAACGATCCATTCTAATTCATTCGGACGATCCATTCTAATTCATTCGTACGATCCAGTCTAGTTAATTCTTACGATCCATTCTAATTCATTCGTACGACCCATTCTAATTCATTTGCATGGATGTAACTATACTAATTCATTCGTACGATCCATTCTTATTCATTCGGACGGTCCATTCTAATTCATTCGAACGATCTATTCTAATTTATTCGTATGATCCATTTTAATTCATTCGGACGATCCATTCTAATTCATTCGTACGATCTATTCTAATTCATTCGGACGATCCATTCTAATTCATTCATACGATCCATTCTAATTCATTCGGACGATCCATTCTAATTTATTCGGACGATCTATTCTAATTCATTCGTACGATCCATTCTGATTCATTCGTATGATCGATTCTAATTCATTCGCTCGATCCAATCTAATTCATTCGTATGATCCGTTCTAATTCATTCGTACAATCCATTCTAATTCATTCACATGATCCATTCTAATTCATTCGTATGATTCATTCTAATTCATTCGTACGATCCATTCTAATTCATTCGTACGATCCACTCTAATTCATTCGTACGATCCATTCTAATTCACTCGGACGATCCATTCTAATTCATTCGCATGATCCATTCTAATTTATTCGTACGATCCAATCTAATTCATTTGTACGATCCATTCTAATTCATTTGTACGATCCATTCTAATTTATTCGCACGAATGTACCCATTCTAATTCATTCGTATGATCCATTTTAATTCATTCGCATGATCCATTCTAATTCACTCAGACGATCCATTCTAATTCATTCGTACAATCCATTCTAATTCATTCGAACGATCAATTCTAATTCATTCGTACGATCCATTCTAATTCATTCGCACATTCCATTCTAATTCATTCGTATGATCCATTCTAATTCATTCGTACGATCCACTCTAATTCATTCATACGATCCATTCTAATTCATTCGTACGATCTATTCTTACACATTCGTAAGATCCATTCTAATTCATTTGCATGATCTATTCTAATTCATTCGTATGATCCATTCTAATTCATTAATACGATTCATTCTAATTCATTCGTATGACCCATTCTAATTCATTCGTACGATCCATTCTAATTCATTCGCACGATCCATTCTAATTCATTCATACGATCCATTCTAATTCATTCGAACGATCCATTCTAATTTATTCATACGATCCATTCTAATTTATTCGTACAATCCATTCTAATTCATTCGGACGATCCATTCTAAATCATTCATACGAATGTATCCATTCTAATTCATTTGTACGATTCATTCTAATTCATTCGAACGATCCATTCTAATTCATTCGTACAATCTATTCTAATTCATTCGTACGATTCATTCTAATTCATTTGTACTATCCATTCTAACATTCTAAATCATTCTAATTCATTCGCACGATCCATTCTAATTCATTCGCACGATCCATTCTAATTCATTCGGACAATCCATTCTTATTCATTCGTACGATCGAGTCTAATTAATTCGTATGATCCATTCAAATTCATTCATACAATCTATTCTAATTCATTCGTACGATCCATTCTAATTCATTCGTATGATCCATTCTAACTCATTCGCACAAATGTATCCATTCTAATTCATTCATACGATCCATTCTAATTCATTCGTATGATCCATTCTAATTTATTCGTACGATCCATTCTAACTCATTCGCACAAATGTATCCATTCTAATTAATTCGTACGATCCATTCTAATTTATTCGTATGATCCATTCTTATTCATTCGCATGATGCATTCTAATTCATTTATAAGATCTATTCTAATTCATTCGTACGATCTTTTCTAATTCATTCATACAATCCATTCTAATTCATTCGTAAGATCCATTTTAATTCATTCGCACGATCCATTCTAATTCATTCATAAGATCCATTCTAATTTTTTCGTATGATTCATTCTAATTCATTTAGATGATTCATTCTAATTCATTCGCACGATCTATTCTAATTCATTCGTATAATCCACTCTAATTCATTCGCATGAATGTATCCATTCTAATTCATTTGTATGATCCATTCTAATTCATTCGCACGAATGTATCCATTCTAATTCATTCGCACGATCCATTCTAATTCATTCGTATGATCCAGTCTAATTCATTCATTTGATCCGTTCTAATTCATTCATACGTCCCATTCTAATTCATTCGCATGGATGTATCCATTCAAATTCAATCATACGATCCATTCTAATTCATTCGCACGAATGTATACATTCTAACTCATTCGTATGATCCATTCTAATTCATTCACACGATCCATTCTAATTCATTCGTATGATCCATTCTAATTCAATCGCACGATCCATTCTAATTCATTCGCACGAATGTATCCATTCTAATTCATTCGCACGATCCATTCTAATTCATTCGCATGATCCATTCTAATTCATTTGTACAATCCATTCTTATTCATTCGTACGATCCATTGTAATTCATTCGGACGATCCATTCTAATTCACTCGGACGATCCAGTCTAATTCATTCGTACGATCCAGTCTAATTCATTCGTACGATCCATTCTAATTCATTTGTATGATCCATTCTAATTCATTCGTACGATCCATTCTAACTCATTCGCACAAATATATCCATTCTAATTCATTCGTACGATCCATTCTAATTCATTCGTATGATCCATCCTAATTCATTCGTACGATCCATTCTACTCATTCGCACAAATGTATCCATTCTAATTCATTTGTACGATCCATTCAAATTCATTCATATGATCCATTCTAATTCATTCGCATGATCCATTCTAATTTATTCATATGATCCATTCTAATTCATTCGTACGATCTATTCTAATTCATTCATACGATCAATTCTAATTCATTCGTTTGATCCATTCTAATTCATTCGTACAATCCATTCTAATTCATTCATACGATCCATTCTTATTCATTCATAGGATCTATTCTAATTCATTCTGTACGATCCATTCTAATTCATTCGTATGATTCATTCTAATTCATTCGTATGATTCATTCTAATTTATCCATACAATCCATTCTAATTCATTTGTATGATCCATTCTAACTCATTCGCATGATCCATTCTAATTCATTCATACGATCTATTCTAATTCATTTGTATAATCCATTCTAATTCATTCGCACGAATGTATCCATTCTTATTCATTCGCACGATCCATTCTAATTCATTCGAATGATCCATTCTAAATCATTCGTACGATTCATTCTAATTCATTGGCACGAATGTATCCATTCTAATTCATTCGTACTATCCATTCTATTTCATTCGTATGATTCATTCTAACTCATTCGCACAAATGTATCGATTCTAATTTATTCATACGATCCATTCTAATTCATTCGTACGATCCATTCTAATTCATTCGTACGATCCATTCTAATTCATTCGTACGATCCATTCTAATTCACTCGCACGATCCATTCTAATTCATTCATATGATCCATTCTAATTCATTCGCACGAATGTATCCATTCTAATTCATTCGCACGATCCATTCTAATTCATTCATACGACCTATTCTAATTCAGTCGCACGAATGTATCCATTCAAGCTCATTCGTACGATCCATTCTAATTCACTCGGACGATCCATCCTAATTCATTCGTACAATCCATTCTAATTCATTCGCACGATCCATTCTAATTCATTCATACGATCCATTCTAATTCATTCGCATGATCCATTCTAATTCATTCATACGAATGTATCCATTCTAATTCATTCGTATAATCCATTCTAATTCATTCCGTACGATCCATTCTAATTCATTCGTATGATTCATTCTAATTCATTCAGACGATCCATTCTAATTCATTCGTACGATCCATTCAAATTCATTCGCACATTCCCATTCTAATTCAATCGCACGATCCATTCGAATTCATTCGTTAGACCCATTCTAATTCATTCGCAAGGATGTATCCATTCTAATTCATTCGCACGATCTATAATAATTCAATTGCACGATCCATTCTAATTCAATCGTAAAATCCATTCTAATTTATTCGTATGATTCACTCTAATTCATTCAGACGATCCATTCTAATTCATTCATACGATCCATTCAAGTTCATTCGTACGATCCATTCTAATTCACTCGGATGATCCATTCTAATTCATTCGTACGATCCAGTCTAATTCATTCGTACGATCTATTCTAATTCATTCGTACGATCCATTCTAATTCATTCGTATGATCCATTCTAATTCATTCCCACGAATGTATCCATTCTAATTCATTCCTACGATCCATTCTAATTCATTCACACGATCCATTCTAATTCATTCGTATGATCCATTCTAATTCAATCGCACGATCCATTCTAATTCATTTGTACGATCCATTCTAATTCATTCACACGAATGTATCCATTCTAATTCATTCGAACGATCCATTCTAATTCATTCGTACGATCCATTCTAATTCATTTGCACCAATCATTCGCACGAATGTATCCATTCTAAATCATTCGCATGATCCTCTCTAATTCATTCATACGATCCATTCTAATTCATTCGCACGAATGTATCCATTCTAATTCATTCGCACGATCCATTCTAATTCATTCGAACGATCCATTCTAATTCATTCGTATGATCCATTCTAATTGATTCCTTGATCCATTCTAATTCATACGATCCATTCTAATTCATACGAATGTATCCATTCTTATTCATTCATTCGATCCATTCTAATTCATTCATATGATCCATTCTAATTCATTCGTACGATCATATTCTTATACATTCGCACGATCTATTCTAATTCATTCGCACGATCCATTCTAATTCATTCGTATGATCCATTCTAATTTATTCGCACGAATGTATCAATTCTAATTCATTCGTACGATCCATTCTAATTCATTCACACGATCCATTCTAATTCATTCATATGATCCATTCTAATTTCATATAATCCATTCTAATTGATTCGCACAATCAATTCTAATTCATTCGAATGATCCTTTCTAATTCATTTGTACGATCCATTCTATTTCATTCGTACGATCTAGTCTAATTCATTTGTATGATCCATTCTAATTCATTTGCATGATCCATTCTAATTCATTCATACAGTCTATTCTAATTCATTTGTACGATCTATTCTAATTCATTCATACGATCCATTCTAATTCATTCGTAAGATCCATTCTAATTCATTCGCACGATCCATTCTAATTCATTCATACGATCCATTCTAATTCATTCGTATGATTCATTCTAATTCATTCAGATGATCCATTCTAATTCATTCGTATGATCCACTCTAATTCATTTATACGATCCATTCTAATTCATTCGTATGATCCATTCTAATTCATTCGTATGATCCATTCTAATTCATTCGAACGATCCATTCTTATTCATTCGTACGATCCATTCTAATTCATTCTCACATTCCATTCTAATTCATTCGTACGATCCATTCAAATTCATTCGAATGATCCATTCTAATTCATTCGAACGATCCATTCTAATTCATTCGCACGAATGTATCCATTCTAGTTTATTCGTACGATCCATTCTAATTCATTCGTACAATCCATTCTAATTCATTCGAACGATCCATTCTTATTCATTCGTACGATCCATTCTCATTCATTCGCACATTCCATTCTAATTCATTCATACGATCCATTCTAATTCATTCGAACGATCCATTCTAATTCATTCGCACGAATGTATCCATTCTAGTTCATTCGTACGATCCATTCTAATTCATTCGCACGAATGTATCCATTCTAATTCATTCGCACGTTCCATTCTAATTCATTCGTGTGATCTATTCTAATTCAGTCACACGAATGTATCCATTCTAATTCATTCGTACGATCCATTCTAATTCATTCGTACAATCCATTCTAATTCATTAGCACGATCTATTCTAATTCATTCGTACGATCCATTCTAATTCATTCGCACGAATGTATTCATTCTAATTCATTCGCACGATCCATTCTAATTCATTCGTATGATCCATTCAAATTCATTTGCATGGATGTATCCTTTCTAATTCATTTATATAATCTATTCTATTTCATTCGTACGATCCATTCTAATTCATTCGTACGAATGAATTAGAATGGATACATTCGTGCGAATGAATTAGAATGGATCGGTCGAATGAATTAGAATGGATCGTGCGAATTAATTAGAATGGATCGTTCGAATGAATTAGAATGGATCGTACGAATGAATTAGAATTGAATGTAGAATGAATTAGAATGGATCGTACGAATGCATTAGAATGGATCGTACGAATGAATTAGAATGGATACATTTGTGCGAATGAATGAGAATAGATTTTACGAATGAATTAGAATGGATCGTATGAATGAATTAGAATGGATCGAACGGATGAATTAGAATGGATCGTACAAATGAAATAGAATGGATTGTACGAATGAATTAGAATGGATCCTGTTAATGCATTAGAATGGATCGTACGAATGAACTTGAATGGATACATTCGTGCGACTGAATTAGAATAGATCGTACGAATGAATTAGACTGGATCGTGCGAATGAATTAGAATGGATCGTACGAATGAATTAGAACGGATCATGTGAATGAATTAGAATAGATCGTGCGAATTAATTACAATCGATCATATGAATGAATTAGAATGGATCGTGTGAATGAATTAGAATGGATCGTACGAATGAATTAGAATTCATTCGCACGATCCATTCTAATTCATTTGTACGATCCATTCTAATTCATTCGTACAATCTATTCTAATTCACTCGTACAATCCATTCTAATTCATTCGAACGATCCATTCTAATTCATTCGTACAATCCATTCTAATTCATTCGTACGATCCATTATAATTCATTCACACGATCCATTCTAATTCATTTGTATGATCCATTGTAATTTATTCGCACGAATGTATCTGTTCTAATTCATTCGTACGATCCATTCTAATTTATTCACATGGATGTATCCATTCTAATTCATTCGTACGATCCACTCTAATTCATTTGTATGATCCATTCTAATTCATTCGCACGAATTTATCCATTCTAGTTCATTCGTACGATCCATTCTAATTCATTCGCATGGATGTATCCATTCTAATTCATTCGTACGATCCATTCTAATTCATTCGCATGAATATATCCATTCTAATTCATTCGCAAGATCCATTCTAATTCATTCGTATGATCCATTCTAATTCAATCACATGATCCATTCTAATTCATTCGTCTGATCCATTCTAATTCATTCGTATGATCCATTTTAATTCATTCGCACGATCAATTCTAATTTATTCGAACGATCCATTCTAATTCATTCGTACGATCCATTCTAATACATTCGCATGAATGTATCCATTCTAATTTATTCGTGCGAATGAATTAGAATGGATCGTACGAATGAAATATAATGGATTGTACAAAAGTATTAGAATAGATACATCCATGCAAATGAATTTGAATGGATCATACGAATGAATTAGAATGGATTGTGCGAATGAATTAGAATGGATACATTCATGCGAATGAATTAGAATGGATCGTACGAATGAATTAGAATGGATCGTACGAATGAATTAGAACATTCTAATTCACTCGTATGATCCATTCTAATGCAATCGCACGATCCATTCTAATTCATTCGTACGATTCATTCTAATTTATTCAGACGATCCATTCCAATTCATTCGTACGATCCATTCAAATTCATTCGTATAATCCATTCTAATTCATTCACACGAATGTATCCATTCTAGTTCATTCGTACGATCCATTCTAATTCATTCGCATGGATGTATCCATTCTAATTCATTCACACGATCCATTCTAATTCATTCGTATGATCCATTCTAATTCAATCGCACGATCCATTCTAATTCATTCGCACGAATGTATCCATTCTAATTCATTCGCACGATCCATTCTAATTCATTCGCACGATCCATTCTAATTCATTTGTACAATCCATTCTTATTCATTCATACGATCCATTCTAATTTATTCGGACGATCCATTCTAATTCACTCGGACGATCCAGTCTAATTCATTCGTACGATCCAGTCTAATTCATTCGTATGATCCATTCTAATTTATTTGTATGATCCATTCTAATTCATTCGTACGATCCATTCTAACTCATTCGCACAAATGTATCCATTCTAATTCATTCGTACGATCCATTCTAATTCATTCGTATGATCCATCCTAATTCATTCGTACGATCCATTCTACTCATTCGCACAAATGTATCCATTCTAATTCATTTGTACGATCCATTCAAATTCATTCATATGATCCATTCTAATTCATTCGCATGATCCATTCTAATTTATTCATACGATCCATTCTAATTCATTCGTACGATCTATTCTAATTCATTCATACGATCAATTCTAATTCATTCGTTTGATCCATTCTAATTCATTCGTACAATCCATTCTAATTTATTCATACGATCCATTCTAATTCATTCATACAATCTATTCTAATTCATTCCGTACGATCCATTCTAATTCATTCGCATGATTCATTCTAATTCATTCGTATGATTCATTCTAATTTATCCATACAATCCATTCTAATTCATTTGTATGATCCATTCTAACTCATTCGCATGATCCATTCTAATTCATTCATACGATCTATTCTAATTCATTTGTATAATCCATTCTAATTCATTCGCACGAATGTATCCATTCTTATTCATTCGCACGATCCATTCTAATTCATTCGAATGATCCATTCTAAATCATTCGTACGATCCATTCTAATTCATTCGCACGAATGTATCCATTCTAATTCATTCGTACTATCCATTCTATTTCATTCGTATGATTCATTCTAACTCATTCGCACAAATGTATCGATTCTAATTTATTCATACGATCCATTCTAATTCATTCGTACGATCCATTCTAATTCATTCGTACGATCCATTCTAATTCACTCGCACGATCCATTCTAATTCATTCATACGATCCATTCTAATTCATTCGCACGAATGTATCCATTCTAATTCATTCGCACGATCCATTCTAATTCATTCATACGACCTATTCTAATTCAGTCGCACGAATGTATCCATTCAAGCTCATTCGTACGATCCATTCTAATTCACTCGGACGATCCATTCTAATTCATTCGTACAATCCATTCTAATTCATTCGCACGATCCATTCTAATTCATTCATACGATCCATTCTAATTCATTCGCATGATCCATTCTAATTCACTCATACGAATGTATCCATTCTAATTCATTCGTATAATCCATTCTAATTCATTCCGTACGATCCATTCTAATTCATTCGTATGATTCATTCTAATTCATTCAGACGATCCATTCTAATTCATTCGTACGATCCATTCTAATTCATTCGCACATTCCCATTCTAATTCAATCGCACGATCCATTCTAATTCATTCGTTCGACCCATTCTAATTCATTCGCAAGGATGTATCCATTCTAATTCATTCGCACGATCTATAATAATTCAATTACACGATCCATTCTAATTCATTCGTAAAATCCATTCTAATTTATTCGTATGATTCACTCTAATTCATTCAGACGATCCATTCTAATTCATTCATACGATCCATTCAAGTTCATTCGTACGATCCATTCTAATTCACTCGGATGATCCATTCTAATTCATTCGTACGATCCAGTCTAATTCATTCGTACGATCTATTCTAATTCATTCGTACGATCCATTATAATTCATTCGTATGATCCATTCTAATTCATTCGCACGAATGTATCCATTCTAATTCATTCCTACGATCCATTCTAATTCATTCACACGATCCATTCTAATTCATTCGTATGATCCATTCTAATTCAATCGCACGATCCATTCTAATTCATTTGTACGATCCATTCTAATTCATTCACACGAATGTATCCATTCTAATTCATTCGCACGATCCATTCTAATTCATTCGTACGATCCATTCTAATTCATTCGCACCAATCATTCGCACGAATGTATCCATTCTAATTCATTCGCATGATCCTCTCTAATTCATTCATACGATCCATTCGAATTCATTCGCATGAATGTATCCATTCTAATTCATTCGCACGATCCATTCTAATTCATTCGAACGATCCATTCTAATTCATTCGTATGATCCATTCTAATTCATTCCTCGATCCATTCTAATTCGTACGATCCATTCTAATTCATACGAATGTATCCATTTTTATTCATTCATTCGATCCATTCTAATTCATTCGTATGATCCATTCTAATTCATTCGTACAATCATATTCTTATACATTCGCACGATCCATTCTAATTCATTCGCACGATCCATTCTAATTCATTCGTATGATCCATTCTAATTTATTCGCACGAATGTATCAATTCTAATTCATTCGTACGATCCATTCTAATTCATTCACACGATCCATTCTAATTCATTCATATGATCCATTCTAATTTCATATAATCCATTCGAATTCATTCACACAATCAATTCTAATTCATTCGAATGATCCTTTCTAATTCATTCATACGATCCATTCTATTTCATTCGTACGATCTAGTCTAATTCATTCGTATGATCCATTCTAATTCATTTGCATGATCCATTCTAATTCATTCATACAGTCTATTCTAATTCATTTGTACCATCTATTCTAATTCATTCATACGATCCATTCTAATTCATTCGTAAGATCCATTCTAATTCATTCGCACGATCCATTCTAATTCATTCATACGATCCATTCTAATTCATTCATATGATTCATTCTAATTCATTCAAATGATCCATTCTAATTCATTCGTATGATCCACTCTAATTCATTTATACGATTCATTCTAATTCATTCGTATGATCCATTCTAATTCATTCGTATGATCCATTCTAATTCATTCGTATGATCCATTCTAATTCATTCGAACGATCCATTCTTATTCATTCGTACGATCCATTCTAATTCATTCTCACATTCCATTCTAATTCATTCGTACGATCCATTCAAATTCATTCGAATGATCCATTCTAATTCATTCGAACGATCCATTCTAATTCATTCGCACGAATGTATCCATTCTAGTTCATTCGTACGATCCATTCTAATTCATTCGTACAATCCATTCTAATTCATTCGAACGATCCATTCTTATTCATTCGTACGATCCATTCTCATTCATTCGCACATTCCATTCTAATTCATTCATACGATCCATTCTAATTCATTCGAACGATCCATTCTAATTCATTCGCACGAATGTATCCATTCTAGTTCATTCGTACGATCCATTCTAATTCATTCGCACGAATGTATCCATTCTAATTCATTCGCACGTTCCATTCTAATTCATTCGTGTGATCTATTCTAATTTCGTCGCACGAATGTTTCCATTCTAATTCATTCGTACGATCCATTCTAATTCATTCGTACGATCCATTCTAATTCATTAGCACGATCCATTCTAATTCATTCGTACGATCTATTCTAATTCATTCGCACGAATGTATTCATGCTAATTCATTCGCACGATCCATTCTAATTCATTCGTATGATCCATTCAAATTCATTTGCATGGATGTATCCATTCTAATTCATTTATATAATCTATTCTATTTCATTCGAACGATCCATTCTAATTCATTCATACGAATGAATTAGAATGGATACATTCGTGCGAATGAATTAGAATGGATCGTTCGAATGAATTAGAATGGATCGTGCGAATTAATTAGAATGGATCGTTCGAATGAATTAGAATGGATCGTACGAATGAATTAGAATTGAATGTACGAATGAATTAGAATGGATCGTACGAATGCATTAGAATGGATCGTACGAATGAATTAGGATGGATACATTTGTGCGAATGAATGAGAATAGATTTTACGAATGAATTAGAATGGATCGTATGAATGAATTAGAATGGATCGAACGGATGAATTAGAATGGATCGTACAAATGAAATAGAACGGATTGTACGAATGAATTAGAATGGATCCTGTGAATGCATTAGAATGGATCGTACGAATGAACTTGAATGGATACATTCGTGCGACTGAATTAGAATAGATCGTACGAATGAATTAGAACGGATCATGTGAATGAATTAGAATAGATCGAGCGAATTAATTACAATCGATCATATGAATGAATTAGAATGGATCGTGTGAATGAATTAGAATGGATCGTTAGAATGAATTAGAATTCATTCGCACGATCCATTCTAATTCATTTGTACGATCCATTCTTATTCATTCGTACAATCTATTCTAATTCATTCGTACAATCCATTCTAATTCATTCGAACGATCCATTCTAATTCATTCGTACAATCCATTCTAATTCATTCGTACGATCCATTCTAATTCATTCACACGATCCATTCTAATTCATTCGTATGATCCATTGTAATTTATTCGCACGAATGTATCCGTTCTAATTCATTCGTACGATCCATTCTAATTTATTCGCATGGAATTATCCATTCTAATTCATTCGTACGATCCACTCTAATTCATTCGTATGATCCATTCTAATTCATTCAAACGAATTTATCCATTCTAGTTCATTCGTACGATCCATTCTAATTCATTCGCATGAATGTATCCATTCTAATTTATTCGTACGAATGAATTAGAATGGATCGTACAAATGAAATATAATGGATTGTATGAAAGTATTAGAATGGATACATCCATGCAAATGAATTAGAATGGATCATACGAATGAATTAGAATGGGTCGTGCGAATGAATTAGAATGGATACATTCATTCGAATGAATTAGAATGGATCGTACGAATGAATTAGAATGGATCGTACGAATGAATTAGAACATTCTAATTCACTCGTATGATCCATTCTAATACAATCGCACGATCCATTCTAATTCATTCGTACGATCCATTCAAATTCATTCGTATGATCCATTCTAATTCATTTACACGAATGTATCCATTCTAGTTCATTCGTACGATCCATTCTAATTCATTCGCATGGATGTATCCATTCTAATTCATTCGTACGATCCATTCTAATTCATTCGCACGAATGTATCCATTCTAATTCATTCGCACGATCCATTCTAATTCATTCGTATGATCCATTCTAATTCATTCACATGATCCATTCTAATTCATTCGTACGATCCATTCTAATTCATTCGCACGATCCATTCTAATTCATTCGAATGATCCATTCTAATTCATTCGTACGATCCATTCTAATTCATTCGCACGAATGTATCCATTCTAATTCATTCGTACGAATGAATTTGAATGGATCGTACGAATGAAATAGAATGGATTGTACGAATGAATTAGAATGGATACATCCATGCAAATGAATTTGAATGGATCATACGAATGAATTAGAATGGATCATGTTAATGAATTAGAATGGATACATTCGTGCAAATGAATTAGAATGGATCGTACGAATGAATTAGAATGGATCGTACGAATGAATTAGAATGGATTGAACGAATGAATTAGAATGGATCGTACGAATGAATTAGAATGGATCGTATGAATGAATTAGAATGGATCGTACAAATGAATAAGAATGGATCGTGAGAATGAATTAGAACATTCTAATTCATTCGTATGATCCATTCTAATTCATTCGTACGATCCATTCTAATTCATTTGAACGATCTATTCTAATTCATTCGCTCGATCCATTCTAATTCATTCGTATGATCCATTCTAATTCATTCGTACAATCCATTCTAATTCATTCACACGATCCATTCTAATTCATTCTTATGATTCATTCTAATTCATCCGTACGATCCATTCCAATTCATTCGTACGATCCACTCTAATACATTCGTACGATCCACTATAATTCATTCGTACGATCCATTCTAATTCACTCGAACGATCCATTCTAATTCATTCGCTTGATCCATTCTAATTTATTCGTACGATCCAATCAAATTTATTCGTACGATCCATTCTAATTCATTCGTATGATCCATTCTAATTTATTCGCACGAATGTATCCATTCTAATTCATTCGTATAATCCCTTCTAATTCATTCGCATGATCCATTCCAATTCACTCGGACGATCCATTCTAATTCATTCGTACGATCCATTCTAATTCATTCGAACGATCCATTCTAATTCATTCGTACGATCCATTCTAATTCATTAGCATATTCCATTCTAATTCATTCGTATGATCCATTCTAATTCATTCGTACGATCCACTCTAATTCATTCATACGATCCATTCTAATTCATTCGTACGATCTATTCTTATTCATTCGTAATATTCAATCTAATTCATTTGCACGATCTATTCTAATTCATTCGTATGATCCATTCTAATTCATTAATACGATTCATTCTAATTCATTCGTACGACCCATTCTAATTCATTCGTACGATCCATTTTAATTCATTCGCACGATCCATTCTAATTCATTCGCACGATCCATTCTAATTCATTCGTACGATCCATTTTAATTCATTCGAATGATCCATTCAAATTTATTCATACGATCCATTCTAATTTATTCGTACGATCCATGCTAATTCATTCGGACGATCCATTCTAAATCATTCATACGAATGTATCCATTCTAATTCATTTGTACGATTCGTTCTAATTCATTCGAACGATCCATTCTAATTCATTCGTACGATCTTTTCTAATTCATTCGTACGATCCATTCTAATTCATTTGTACTATCCATTCTAACAATCTAATTCATTCAAATTCATTCGCACGATCCATTCTAATTCATTCACACGATCCATTCTAATTCATTCGGACGATCCATTCTTATTCATTCGTACGATCCAGTCTAATTAATTCGTACGATCCATTCAAATTCATTCGTACAATCTATTCTAATTCATTTGTACGATCCATTCTAATTCATTCGTATGATCTATTCTAACTCATTCGCACGAATGTATCCATTCTAATTCATTCGTACGATCCATTCTAATTCATTCGTATGATCCATTCTAATTTATTCGTACGATCCATTCTAACTCATTCGCACAAATGTATCCATTCTAATTAATTCGTACGATCCATTCTAATTTATTCATATGATCCATTCTTATTCATTCGCATGATGCATTCTAATTCATTCATAAGATCTATTCTAATTCATTCGTACGATCTTTTCTAATTCATTCATACGATCCATTCTAATTCATTCGTAAGATCCATTCTAATTCATTCGCACGATCCATTCTAATTCATTCATAAGATCCATTCTAATTTTTTCGTATGATTCATTCTAATTCATTCAGACGATCCATTCTAATTCATTCGCACGATCTATTCTAATTCATTCGTATGATCCACTCTAATTCATTCGCACGAATGTATCCATTCCAATTCATTCGCACGATCCATTCTAATTCATTCGTATGATCCAGTCTAATTCATTCATTTGATCCATTCTAATTCATTCACATGATCCATTCTAATTCATTCGTATGATCCATTCTAATTCAATCGCACGATCCATTCTTATTCATTCGCACGAATGTATCCATTCTAATTCATTCGCACGATCCATTCTAATTCATTCGCACAATCCATTCTAATTCATTTGTACAATCCATTCTTATTCATTCGTACAATCCATTCTAATTCATTCGGACGATCCATTCTAATTCACTCGGACGATCCAGTCTAATTCATTCGTACGATCCATTCTAATTCATTCGTACGATCCATTCTAATTCATTTATATGATCCATTCTAATTTATTCGTACGATCCATTCTAACTCATTCGCACAAATGTATCCATTCTAATTCATTCGTACGATCCATTCTAATTCATTCGTACGATTCATTCTAATTCATTTGTATGATCCATTCTAATTCATTCGTACGATCCATTCTAACTCATTCGCACAAATGTATCCATTCTAATTCATTTGTACGATCCATTCTAATTCATTCATATGATCCATTCTAATTCATTCGCATGATCCATTCTAATTCATTCATACGATCCATTCTAATTCATTCGTACGATCTATTCTAATTCATTCATACGATCAATTCTAATTCATTCGTATGATCCATTCTAATTCATTCGTACAATCCCTTCTAATCCATTCTAATTCATTCATACGATCCATTCTAATTCATTCCGTACGATCCATTCTAATTCATTCGTATGATTCATTCTAATTCATTCGTACGATCTATTCTAATTCATTCGTATGATTCATTCTAATTTATCCATACAATCCATTCTAATTCATTTGTATGATCCATTCTAACTCATTCGCATGATCCATTCTAATTCATTCATACAATCTATTCTAATTCATTTGTATGATCCATTCTAATTCATTCGCACGAATGTATCCATTCTAATTCATTCGCACGATCCATTCTAATTCATTCGAATGATCCATTCTAAATCATTCGCACGATCCATTCTAATTCATTCGCACGAATGTATCCATTCTAATTCATTCGTACTATCCATTCTATTTCATTCGTACGATCCATTCTAACTTATTCGCACAAATGTATCGATTCTAATTTATTCATACGATCTATTCTAATTCATTCGTACGATCCATTCTAATTCATTCGTACGATCCATTCTAATTCACTCGCACGATCCATTCTAATTCATTCGTACGATCCATTCTAATTCATTCGCACGATCCATTCTAATTCATTCGCACGATCCATTCTAATTCATTCGTACGATCTATTCTAATTCAGTCGCACGAATGTATCCATTCAAGTTCATTCGTACGATCCATTCTAATTCACTCGGACGATCCATTCTAATTCATTCGAACAATCCATTCTAATTCATTCGAACAATCTATTCTAATTCACTCGGACGATCCATTCTAATTCATTCGCATGATCCATTCTAATTCATTTATACGAATGTATCCATTCTAATTCATTCGTACAATCCATTCTAATTCATTCCGTGCGATCCATTCTAATTCATTCATATGATTCATTCTAATTCATTCAGACGATCCATTCTAATTCATTCGTACGATCCATTCTAATTCATTCGCACATTCCATTCCAATTCAATCGCACGATCTATTCTAATTCATTCGTTCGACCCATTCTAATTCATTTGCAAGGATGTATCCATTCTAATTCATTCGCACGATCTATAATAATTCAATTGCACGATCCATTCTAATTCATTCGTAAAATCCATTCTAATTTATTCGTATGATTCATTCTAATTCATTCAGACGATCCATTCTAATTCATTCATACGATCCATTCAAGTTCATTCGTACGATCCATTCTAATTCACTCGGATGATCCATTCTAATTCATTCGTGCGAAGTAAGATCCATTCTAATTCATTCGTATGATCCATTCTAATACAATCGCACGATCCATTCTAATTCATTCGTACGATCCATTCTAATTTATTCGTACGAATGTATCCATTCTAATTCATTCGTACGATTCATTCTAATTTATTCACACGATCCATTCAAATTCATTCGTACGATCCATTCAAATTCATTCGTATGATCCATTCTAATTAATTCGCACGAATGTGTCCATTCTAGTTCATTCGTACGATCTATTCTAATTCATTCGCATGGATGTATCCATTCTAATTCATTCGTACGATCCATTCTAATTCATTCGCACGAATGTATCCATTCTAATTCATTCGCACGATCCATTCTAATTCATTTGTATGATCCATTCTAATTCATTTGCATGATCCATTCTAATTCATTCGTATGATCCATTCTAATTCATTCGCACTATCCATTCTAATTCATTCGAACGATTCATTCTAATTCATTCGTACGATCCATTCTAATTCATTCGCACGAATGTATCCATTCTAATTCATTCGTACGAATGAATTTGAATGGATCGTACGAATGAAATAGAATGGATTGTACGAATGAATTAGAATGGATACATCCATACAAATGAATTTGAATGGATCATACGAATGAATTAGAATGGATCATGTTAATGAATTAGAATGGATACATTCGTGCAAATGAATTAGAATGGATCGTACGAATGAATTAGAATGGATCGTACGAATGAATTAGAATGGATAGAACGAATGAATTAGAATGGATCGTACGAATGGATCGTACAAATAAATAAGAATGGATCGTGCGAATGAATTAGAACATTCTAATTCATTCATACGATGCATTCTAATTCATTCGTATGATCCATTCTAATTCATTCGAACGATCCATTCTAATTCATTCGTACGATCCATTCTAATTCATTCGCACGATCCAGTCTAATTCATTCGAACGATCCACTCTAATTTATTCGTATGATTCATTCTAATTCATTCAGACGATCCATTCTAATTCATTTGCATTAATGTATCCATTCTAATTCATTCGTACGATCCATTCTAAATTATTCGTACGATCCATTCTAATATTTTCGTACGAATGTATCCATTCTAATTCATTCGTACGATCCATTCTAATTCATTCACACGATCCATTCTAATTCATTCATATGATCCATTCTAATTCAATCGCACGATCCATCCTAATTGATTCGTACAATCCATTCTATTTCATTCGTACAATCCATTCTTATTCATTCGCACGAATGTATCCATTCTAATTCATTCGTACAATCTATTCTAATTCATTCGTTTGATCCATTCTAATTCATTCGTACGATCCATTCTAATTCATTCGCACGAATGTATCTATTCTAATTCATTCGCACGATCCATTTTTATTCATTCGTACAATCTATTCTAATTCAGTCACACGAATGTATCCATTCAAGTTCATTCGAACGATCCATTCTAATGCATTCGCATGATCCATTCTAATTCATTCGTACGTTCCATTCTAATTCATTCGTACTATCCATTCTAATTCATTCGCATGATCCATTCTAATTCATTCGCATAATCCATTCTAGTTCATTCGTACGATCCATTCTAATTCATTCGCACAAATGTATCCATTCTAATTCATTCGTACGAATGAATTAGAATGGATCGTTCGAATGAAATAGAATGGATTGTACGAATGAATTAGAATGGATCATGCGAATGCATTAGAATGGATCGTACGAATGAACTGGAATGGATACATTAGTGCAACTGAATTAGAATAGATCGTACGAATGAATTAGAAGGGATCGTACGAATGAATTAGAATGGATCGTACGAATGAATTAGAATGGATCATGTGAATGAATTAGAATGGATCGTTTGAATGAATTAGAATGGATCGTACGAATGAATTATAATGGATACATTCGTGGGAATGAATTAGAATGGATCATACAAATGGAATGAGCGAATGAATTAGAATGGATCGTAGGAATGAATTAGAATGGATCGTTCGAATGAATTAGAATGGATCGTTCGAATGAATTAGAATGGATCGTACGAATGAATTAGAATGGAATGTGTGAATGAATTAGAATGGATCGTACGAATGAATTAGAATGGATCGTTCGAATGAATTAGAATGGATTCGAATGAATTAGAATGGATCGTACGAATGAATTAGAATGGAATGTGCGAATGAATTAGAATGGATCGTACGAATGAATTGGAATGGATCGTTCGAATGAATTTGAATGGATCGTACGAATCAATTAGAATGGAATGTGCGAATGAATTAGAATGGATCGTACGAATGAATTAGAATGGATCATTCGAATGAATTAGAATGAATCGTTCGAATGAATTAGAATGGATCGTACGAATGAATTAGAATGGAATGTGCGAATGAATTAGAATGGATCATACGAATGAATTAGAATGGATCGTTCGAATGAATTAGAATGGATCGTTCAAATGAATTGGAATGGATCATACGAATGAATTAGAATGGAATGTGCAAATGAATTAGAATGTATCGTCTGAATGAATTAGAATGAATCATACGAATGAATTAGAATGGATCGTATGAATGAATTAAAATGGATCGTCCGAGTGAATTAGAATGGATCGTACGAATGAATTAGAATGGATACATTTGTGCAAATGAATTAAAATGTATCGTACGAATGAATTAGAATGGATTCATTTGTGTGAATGAATTAGAATAGATCGTGCGAATGAATTAGAATGGATACATCCATGCGAATAAATTAGAATGGATCGTACGAATGAATTAGAATGGATTGAACGAATGAATTAGAATGGATCGTGCGAATGAATTAGAATGGATCATACGAATGAATTAGAATGGATCGTATGAATGAATTAGAATGGATCGTGCGAATGAATTAGAATGGATCGTACAAATGAATTAGGATGGATCGTTCGAAAGAATTAGAATGGGTCGAACGAATGAATTAGATTGGATCATGCGAATGAATTAGAATGGATCGTACGAATGAATTAGAATGGATCGTGCGAATGAATTAGAATGGATCGTACGAATGAATTAGAATAGATCGTACTAATTCATTCGCACGAATGTATCCATTCTAATTCATTCGTACGATCCATTCTAATTTATTTATACGAATGTATCCATTCTAATTCATTCGTATGATCCATTCTAATTCATTCACATGATCCATTCTAATTCATTCGTATGATCCATTCTAATTCAATCGCATGATCCATTCTATTTCATTCGTTCGATCCATTCTAATTCATTCGTACGATCCATTCTAATTCATTCGCATGGATGTATCCATTCTAATTCATTTGCACGATCTATTCAAATTCATTCGTACGATCCATTCTAATTCATTCGTACGATCCATTCTAATTCATTTGTACGATCCATTCTAATTCATTCGCACGAATGTATCCATTCTAATTCATTCGCACGATCTATTCTAATTCATTCGAACGATCCATTCTAATTCATTCGTATGATCCATTCTAATTCATTCACACATTCCATTCTAATTCATTCGTACTATCCATTCTAATTCATTTGCACGATCCATTCTAATTAATTCATACGATCCTTTCTAATTCATTCGCATGAATGTTTCCATTCTAATTCATTCTTACAATCAATTCTAATTCATTCGCACGATCCATTCTAGCTCATTCGTACGATCCATCCTAATTCATTAATACGATCGATGTATCTATTCTAATTCATTCGCACGATCCATTCTAATTCATTCGCACGATCCATTCTAATTCATTCGAACGATCCATTCTAATTCATTCGTACGAATGCATCCATTCTAATTCATTCGTACGATCCATTCTCATTCATTCGCACGATCTATTCTAATTTATTCATATGATCCATTCTAATTCAATCACATGATCCATTCTAATTCATTCGTACGATCCATTCTAATTTATTCGCACGATCTATTTTAAATCATTCGTATGATCCATTCTAATTCATTCGCACGATCCATTCTAATTCATTCGAACGATCCATTCTAATTCATTCGTACGATCCATTCTAATGCATTCGTACGATCCATTCTAATTCATTCGTACGATCCATTCTAATTCATTCGTACGATCCATTCTAATTCATTCGCACGAATATATCCATTCTAATTCATTCATACAATCCATTTTAATTCATTCGTACTATCCATTCTAATTCATTCGTACGATCCATTCTAATTCATTCGCACGAATGTATCCCTTCTAATTCATTCGCACGATCCATTCTAATTCATTCGCACGATCCATTCTAATTCATTCATACGATCCATTCTAATTCAATCGTATGATTCAATCTAATTCATTCAGACGATCCATTCTTATTCATTCGCACGATCTATTCTAATTCACTCGCACGATCCATTCTAATTCATTCGTACGATCCATTCTAATACATTCGAACGATCCATTCTAATTCATTCGTATGATCCATTCAAATTTTTTTGCATGGATGTATCCATTCTAATTCAGTCATACGATCCATACTAATTCATTCGAACGATCCATTCTAGTTCATTCGTACGATCCATTCTAATTCATTCGCTCGAATGTATCCATTCTAATGCATTCATACGATCCATTCTAATTCATTCGTACGATCCATTCTAATCATTCTTACGATCCATTCTAATTCATTTACACAAATGTATCCATTCTAATTTACTCGTATGATCCATTCTAATTCATTCGCACGATCCATTCTTATTCATTTATACGATCCATTCTAATTCATTCGTATGATTCATTCTAATTAATTCAGACGATCCATTCTAATTCATTCACACGATCTATTCTAATTCATTCGTACGATCCATTCTAATTCATTCGCACGAATCTATCCATTCTAATTCATTCGTATGATCCATTCTAATTCATTCGTATGAACCATTTTAATTCATTCATACGATCCATTTTAATTCATTTGTATGATTCATTCTAACTCATTCAGACGATCTATTCTAATTCATTCGCACGTTCTATTCTAATTCATTTGTACGATCCATTCTAATTCATTCGCATGAATGCATTCATTCTAATTCATTCGTATGATCCATTCTAATTTATTTGTACGAATGTATCCATTCTAATTCATTCGTACGATTCATTCTAATTCATTCACACGATCCATTCAAATTCATTCGTATGATCCATTCTAATTCAATCGCACGATCCATTCTAATTCATTCGTACGATCCATTCTAATTCATTTGTACGATCCATTCTAATTCATTCGAACGATCCATTTTAATTCATTCAGATGATCCATTCTAATTCATTCGCACGAATGTATCAATTCTAATTCATTCTTACGATCCATTCTAATTCATTCGTACGATCTATTCTAATTCATTCATACGATCCATTCTAATTCATTCGTAAGATCCATTCTAATTCATTCGCACGATCAATTCTAATTCATTCATACGATCCATTCTAATTCATTCGTATGATTCATTCTAATTCATTCAGATGATCCATTCTAATTCATTCGTACGATCCATTCTAATTCATTCGTAAGATCCATTCTAATTCATTCGTACAATCCATTCTAGTTCATTCATACGATCCATTCTAATTCATTCGTATGATCCATTCTAATTCATTCGTACGAATGTATCCATTCTAATTCATTCATACGATCCATTCTAATTCATTCATATGAACCATTCTAATTCATTCGTACGATCCATTCTAATTCATTCTTACGATCCATTCTAATTCATTAGTACAATCTATTCTAATTCATTCATATAATCTATTCTAATTCATTCGTATGATTCATTCTAATTCATTCGTATGATCCATTCTAATTTATTCGTACGAATGTATCCATTCTAATTCATTCGCATGATCCATTGTAATTTATTCGTACGATCCATTCTAATTCATTCGTACGATCCATTCTAATTCATTTGTATTATCCATTCTAATTCATTCGTAAGATCCATTCTAATCCATTCGCACGATCTATTCTAATTCATTCGTACGAACCATTCTAATTCATTCGCACAAATGTATGCATTCTCGTTCAATCGTACGATCCATTCTAATTCATTCGCATGATCCATTCTAATTCATTCGTACGAATGTATCCATTCTAATTCATTCGTACGATCCATTCTAATTCATTCGTACGATCCTCTCTAATTCATTCGTATGAACCATTCTAATTCATTCGCATGATCCATTCTAATTCATTCGTACGGTCCATTCTAATTCATTCGTACGATCCACTCTAATTCATTCGTACGATCTATTCTAATTCATTCGTATGATCCAATCTAATTCATTCATACAATCCATTCTTATTCATTCGTACGATCTATTCTAATTCATTCGCACAATCCATTCTAATTCATTCGAATGGATCGTACGAATGCATTAGAATGGATCATAGGAATGAATTAGAATGGATACATTTGTGCGATCCATTCTAATTCATTCGTACGATCCATTCTAATTCATTCGCACGAATATCCATTCTAATTCATTCGCATGATCCATTCTAATTCATTCGTATGATCCATTCTAATTCAATCGTATGATCCATTCTAATTCATTCACATGATCCATTCTAATTCATTCGTACAATCCATTCTAATTCATTCGCACGATCAATTCTATATTATTCGAACGATCCATTCTAATTCATTCGTACGATCCATTCTAATATATTCGCACGAATGTATCTATTCTAATTTATTCGTACGAATGAATTAGAATGGATCGTACGAATGAAATAGAATGGATTGTACGAATGAATTAGAATGGATACATCCATGCAAATGAATTTGAATGGATCATACGAATGAATTATAATGGATCGTGTGAATGAATTAGAATGGATACATTCATGCGAATGAATTAGAATGGATCGTACGAATGAATTAGAATGGATCGTACGAATGAATTAGAATGGATCGTACAAATGAATTAGAATGGATCGTGCGAATGAATTAGAACAATCTAATTCATTCGTATGATCCATTCTAATTCAATCGCACGATCCATTCTAATTCATTCGTACGATCCATTCTAATTTATTCGTACGAATGTATCCATTCTAATTCATTCGTACGATCCATTCTAATTCATTTACACGATCCATTCTAATTCATTCGTATGATCCATTTAAAGTCATTCGTATGATCCATTCTAATTCATTCGCACGAATGTATCCATTCTAGTTCATTCGTATGATCCATTCTAATTCATTCGCATGGATGTGTCCATTCTAATTCATTCGTACGATCCATTCTAATTCATTCGCACGAATGTATCCATTCTAATTCATTCGCACGATCCATTCTAATTCATTCGTATGATCCATTCTTATTCAATCACATGATCCATTCTAATTAATTCGTATGATCCATTCTAATTCATTCGCACGATCGATTCTAATTCATTCGAACGATCCATTCTAATTCATTCGTACGATCCATTCTAATTCATTCGCACGAATGTATCCATTCTAATTCATTCGTACGAATGAATTTGAATGGATCGTACGAATGAAATAGAATGGATTGTATGAATGAATTAGAATGGATACATCCATGCAAATGAATTTGAATGGATCATACGAATGAATTAGAATGGATCGTGCGAATGAATTAGAATGGATACATTCGTGCAAATGAATTAGAATGGATCGTACAAATGAATTAGAATGGATCGTGCGAATGAATTAGAACATTCTAATTCATTCGTATGATCCATTCTAATTCAATCGCACGATCCTTTCTAAATCATTCGTACGATCCATTCTTATTCATTCGTATGATCCATTCTAATTCACTCGCACGATCCATTCTAATTCATTCGAACGATCCATTCTAATTCATTCACACGATCCATTCTAATTCATTTGTACGATCCATTCTAATTCATTTGTACGATCCATTCTAATTCATTCGTACGATCCATTCTAATTCATTTGAACGATCCATTCTAATTCATTCGTACGATCCATTCTAAATCATTCGCACGATCCATTCTAATTCATTCGAACGATCCATTCTAATTCATTCAGACGATCTATTGTAATTCATTCGTAGGATTCATTCTAATTCATTCAGACGATCCATTCTAATTCATTCGCATGAATGTATCTATTCTAATTCATTCGTATGATCAATTCTAAATTATTCGTACGATCCATTCTAATTTATTCGTACGAATGTATCCATTCTAATTCATTCGTACGATCCCTTCTAATTCATTCACACGATCCATTCTAATTCATTCGTATGATCCATTCTAATTCAATCGCACGATCCATTCTAATTCATTCGTACAATCCATTCTATTTCATTCGTACGATCCATTCTTATTCATTCACACGAATGTATCCATTCTAATTCATTCGCACAATCTATTCTAATTCATTCGTATGATCCATTCTAATTCATTCATATGATCCATTCTAATTCATTCATACGATCCATTCTAATTCATTTGCACGAATGTATCCATTCTAATTCATTCACACGGTCTATTCTAATTGATTCGTACGATCTATTCTAATTTAGTCACACGAATGTATCCATTCAAGTTCATTTGTATGATCCATTCTAATGCATTCGCATGATCCATTCTAATTCATTCGTACGATACATTCTAATTCATTCGTACGATACATTCTAATTCATTCGTACGATCCATTCTAATTCATTCGCACGATCCATTCTAATTCATTCGCATAATCCATTCTAATTCATTCGTATGATCCATTCTAATTCATTCGCACAAATGTATCCATTCTAATTCATTCGTATGAATGAATTAGAATGGATCGTTCGAATGAAATAGAATGGATTGTACGAATGAATTAGAATGGATCATGCGAATGCATTAGAATGGATCGTACGAATGAACTTGAATGGATACATTTGTGCGACTGAATTAGAATAGATCGTACGAATGAATTAGAATGGATCATGTGAATGAATTAGAATAGATCGTACGAATGAATTAGAATGGATCATGTGAATGAATTAGAATGGATCGTGTGAATGAATTAGAATGGATCGTACGAATGAATTAGAATGGATACATTCTTGCGAATGAATTAGAATGGATCGTACGAATGAATTAGAATAGATCATTCGAACGAATTAGAATGGATCGTTCGAATGAATTAGAATGGATCGTTTAAATGAATTAGAATGGATCGTACGAAAGAATTAGAATGGAATGTGCGAATGAATTAGAATGGATCGTACGAATGAATTAGAATGGATCGTTCGAATGAATTAGAATGGATCGTACGAATGAATTAGAATGGAATGTGCGAATGAATTAGAATGGATCGTACGAATGAATTAGAATGGATCGTTCGAATGAATTAGAATGGATCGTACGAATGAATTAGAATGGAATATGCGAATGAATTAGAATGGATCGTATGAATGAATTAGAATGGATCGTTCGAAAGAATTAGAATGGATTGTTCGAATGAATTAGAATGGATAGTACGAATGAATTAGAATGGAATCTACGAATGAATTAGAATGGATACATTCGTGCGAATGAATTAGAATGGATCGTATGAATGAATTAGAATGGATCGTATGAATGAATTAGAATGGATACATCCATGCAAATGAATTTGAATAGATCATACGAATGAATTAGAATGGATCGTACGAATGAATTAGAATGGATCGTACGAATGAATTAGAATAGATCGTACGAATGAATTTGAATGAATCATACGAATGAATTAGAATGGATCGTGTGAATGAATTAGAATAGATCGTATGAATGAATTAGAATAGATCGTGCGAATGAACTAGAATGGGTCGTGCAAATGAATTTGAATGGATCGTACGAATGAATTAGAATAGATCGTGCAAATGAATTAAAATGGATCGTGCGAATGAATTAGAATAGATCGTGCGAATGAATTAGAATGTATCTTATGAATGATTTAGAAAGGATAGTACGAATGAATTAGAATGGATCGTGCGAATGAATTACATCGGATCGTACAAATGAATTAGAATGGATACAATCATGCGAATGAATTAGAATGGATCGTGAATGAATTAGAATGGATCGTACGAATGAATTAGAATGGATCGTGAATGAATTAGAATGGATCGTGCGAATGAATTAGAATGGATCGTACGAATGAATTAGAATGGATCGGGAAAGAATTAGAATGGATCGAGCGAATAAATTAGAATGGATCGTACGAATGAATTAGAATGGATACATTCGTGCGAATGAATTAGAATGGATCGTACGAATGAATTAGAATGGATACATCCATTCGAATGAATTAGAATGGATCGTACGAATGAATTAGAATGGATCGTACGAATGAATTAGACTGGATCATACGAATGAATTAGAATGGATCGTACGAATGAATTCGAATGGATCGTCCAAATGAATTAGAATGGATCGTACGAATGAATTAGAATGGATCGTACGAATAAATTAGAATGGATCTTTCGAATGAATTAGAATGGATCATACGAATGAACTTGAATGGATCGTACGAATGAATTAGAATGGATCGTCCGAGTGAATTAGAATAGATCGTACGAATGAATTAGAATGGATCGTGCGAATGAATTAGAATGGATCGTTTGAATGAATTAGAAAGGATCATACGAATGAATCAGAAAGGATCATATGAATAACGGATACATTAGTGCGAATGAATTAGAATAGAACGTACGAATGAATTAGAATGGATCGTCGAATGAATTAGAATGGATAATACAAATGAATTAGAATAGATCATCCGAATGAATTAGAATGAATCATACGAATGAATTAGAATGGATCGTATGAATGAATTAGAATGGATCGTCTGAATGAATTAGAAAGGATCATACGAATGAATCAGAATGGATCATACGAATGAATTAGACTAGATCGTACGAATGAATTTGAATGGATCCTCCGAGTGCATTAGAATGGATCGTACGAATAAATTAGAATGGGTACATCCATGCAAATGAATTTCAATGGATCATACGAATGAATTAGAATGGATCATACGAATGAATTAGAATGGATCGTACGAATGAATTAGAATGGATAGTATGAATGAATTAGAATAGATCATCCGAATGAATTAGAATGAATCATACGAATGAATTAGAATGGATCGTGTGAATGAATTAGAATGGATCGTGCGAATGAATTAGAATGGATCATACGAATGAATTAGAATAGATCGTCCGATGAATTAGAATGGATCGTACGAATAAATTAGAATGGATCGTATGAATGAATTAGAATGGATCATGCGAATGAATTAGAATGGATAGTACGAATGAATTAGAATAGATCGTGCGAATGAATTAGAATGGATCTTACAAATGAATTAGAATGGATAGTACGAATTAATTAGAATGGATCATGCGAATGAATTACATTGGATTGTACGAATGAATTAGAATGGATATAATCATGCGAATGAATTAGAATGGATCGTGAATGAATTAGAATGGATCGTACGAATGAATTAGAATGGATCATACAAATGAATTAGAATGGATCGTATGAATGAATTAGAATGGATCGTACGAATGAATTAGACTGGATCATACGAATGAATTAGAATGGATCGTACGAATGAATTAGAATGGATCGTCCGAATGAATTAGAATGGATCGTACGAGTGAATTAGAATGGATCGTACGAATAAATTAGAATGGATCGTTCGAATAAATTAGAATGGATCATACGAATGAATTAGAATGGATCGTACGAATAAATTAGAATGGATACATTCGTGCGAATGAATTAGAATGGATCGTCCGAGTGAATTAGAATAGATCGTACGAATGAATTAGAATGGTTCGTGCGAATGAAATAGAATGGATCGTCTGAAAGAATTAGAATGGATCGTTTGAATGAATTAGGAAGGATCATACGAATGAATCAGAATGGATCATACAAAAAATGGATACATTCGTGCGAATGAATTAGAATGGAACGTACGAAAGAATTAGAATGGATCGTACGAATGACTTAGAATGGATAGTACGAATGAATTAGAATAGATCGTCCGAATGAATCAGAATGAATCATACGAATGAATTAGAATGGATCGTATAAATGAATTAGAATGGATCGTCTGAATGAATTAGAAAGGATCATACGAATGAATCAGAATGGATCATACGAATAAATTAGACTGGATCGTACGGAAGAATTAGAATGGATCGTCGGAGTGAATTAGAATGGATCATACGAATGAATTAGAATGGATACATCCATGCAAATGAATTTGAATGGATCATACGAATGAATTAGAATGGATTGTACGAATGAATTAGAATGGATCGCACGAATGAATTAGAATGGATAGTACGAATGAATTAGAATAGATCGTCTGAATGAATTAGAATGAATCATACGAATGAATTAGAATGGTTCATGAGAATGAATTAGAATGGATCGTACGAATGAATAAGAATGGATCGTGCGAATGAATTAGAATGGATCGTACGAATGAATTAGAATGGATCATCCGAATGAATTAGAATGGATCGTACGAATGAATTAGAATGGATCAAATGAATGAATTAGAATGGATCATGCGAATGAATTAGAATAGATCGTACGAATGAATTAGAATAGATCGTGCGAATGAATTAGAATGGATCTTACGAATGAATTAGAATAGATAGTACGAATAAATTAGAATGGATCGTGCGAATGAATTACATTGGATCGTACGAATAAATTAGAATGGATACAATCATGCGAATGAATTAGAATGGATCGTGAATAAATTAGAATGGATCGTACGAATGAATTAGAATGGATCGTATGAATGAATTAGGATGGATCATATGAATGAATTATAATGGATCATATGAATGAATTAGAATGGATCGTCCGAATAAATTAGAATGGATCGTACGAATGAATTAGAATGAATCGTAAGAATAAATTAGAATGGATCGTATGAATGAAATAGAATGGATCATGCGAATGAATTAGAATGGATCATACGAATGAATTAGAATAGATTGTGCGAATTAATTAGAATGGATCTTACGAATGAATTAGAATGGATAGTACGAATGAATTAGAATGGATCGTGCGAATGAATTACATTGGATCGTACGAATGAATTAGAATGGGTACAATCATGCTAATGAATTAGAATGGATCGTGAATGAATTAGAATGGATCGTATGAATGAATTAGGATAGATCGTACGAATGAGCTTAGAATGGATCGTACGAATGAATTAGAATGGATCGTGAATGAATTAGAATGGATCGAGCGAATCAATTAGAATGGATCGTATGAATGAATTATAATGGATCATCCGAATGAATTACAATGGATCGTACGAATGAAGTAGAATGGATCGAGCGAATGAATTAGAATGGAATGTGCGAATGAATTAGAATAGATCATACTAATAAATTAGAATGGATCGTTCGAATGAATTATAATGGATCATGCGATTGAATTAGAATGGATCGTACGAATGAATTAGAATAGATTGTATGAATGAATTAGAATGGATCATATGAATGAATTAGAGTGGATCGTTCGAATGAATTAGAATGGATCGTTCGAATGAATTAGAATGGATCGTACGAATGAATTAGAATGGAATGTGCGAATGAATTAAAATGGATCATACGAATGAATTAGAATGGATCATTCGAATGAATTAGAATGGATCATTCGAATTAATTAGAATGGATAGTACGAATGAATTAGAATAGATTGTATGAATGAATAAGAATGGATCGTGCGAATGAATTAAAATGGATCGTACGAATAAATTAGAATGGATCGTTCGAATGAATTAGAATTGATCGTTCGAATGAATTAGAATGGATCATACGAATGAATTAGAATGGAATGTGCGAATGAGTTAGAATGGATTGTTCGAATGAATTAGAATGGATTATACGAATGAATTAGAATGGATACATCCATGCAAATGAATTTGAATGGATCATACAAATGAATTAGAATAGATTGTCCGAATGAATTTGAATGGATCGTGCGAATGAATTAGAATGGATCGTACGAATGAATTAGAATGGATACATTCCTGCACATTCGCATGATCCATTCTAATTCATTCGCACGAATGCATCCATTCTAATTCATTCGTACGACCCATTCTAATTCATTCAAATGATCCATTCTAATTTATTCATATGATCCATTCTAATTCATTCGCATGATCCATTCTAATTCATTCATACGATCTATTCTAATTCATTCGTACGATTCATTCTAATTCATTCGCACGAATATATCCTTTCTAGCTTATTCGTACGATCCATCCTAATTCATTCATACGATCCATTCTAATTCATTCGTACGATCCATTCTAATTCATTTGTACGATCCATTCTAATTTATTCGCATAATTGTATCCATTCTAATTCATTTGTACGATCCAATGTAATTCATTCGCACGATCCATTCTAATTTATTCGTACAATCCATTCTAATTCATTCGTACGATCCATTCTAATTCATTCGCATATTCCATTCTAATTCATTCATACGATCCATTCTAATTCATTCGTATGATCCATTCTTATTCATTTGTACGATCCATTCTAATTCATTCGTATAATCCATTCTAATTCATTCGTACGATCCATTCTAATTCATTCGCATGATCCATTCTAATTCATTCGTACGATCCATTCTAATTCATTCGTACGATCCATTCTAATTCATTCGCATGGATGTATCCATTCTAATTCATTCGCATGGATGTATCCATTCTAATTCATTCGCACGAATGATCCATTCGAATTCATTCACACGATCCATTCTAATTCATTCATATGATCCATTCTAACTCAATCGCACGATCCATTCTAATTCATTCGAACGATCCATTCTAATTCATTGGTATGATTCACTCTAATTCATTCGTACGATCCATTCTAATTTATTCGCACGATCCATTCTAATTAATTCGTACGATCCATTCTAATTTATTCGCACGATCCATCCAAATTCATTTCGTACGATCCATTCTAATTCACTCGGACGATCCATTCTAATTCATTCATATGATCCATTCTAATTCATTCGTATGATTCATTCCAATTCATTCGTACGATCCATTCTAATTCACTCGCACGATCCATTCTAATTCATTCAAACGATCCATTCTAATTCATTCGAACGATGCATTCTAATTCATTCGCACGATCCATTCTAATTCATTCGTATGATTCATTCTAATTCATTCGCACATTGCATTCTAATTCATTCGTACGATCCATTCTAATTCATTTGAACAATCCATTCTAATTCATTCATACGATCCATTCTAATTCATTCATACGATCCATTCTAATTCATTCGCAAGATCCATTCTAATTCATTCGTACGATCCATTCTAATTAATTCGTACGATCCATTCTAATTCATTCGTACGATCTATTCTAATTCATTCGCACGATCCATTATAATTTATTCGTACGATCCATTCTAATTCATTCGAAAGATCCATTCTAATTCATTCGTACGATCCATTCTAATTCATTCCTACGATCCATTCTAATTCATTCGCACGATCCATTCTAATTTATTCGTACGATCCATTCTAATTCATTCGCACGATCCATTCTAATTTATTCGTACGATCCATTCTAATTCATTCGAACGATCCATTCTAATTCATTCGTATGATCAATTCTAATTCATTCGCACGATCCATTCTAATTTATTCGTACGATCCATTCTAATTCATTCGAACGATCCATTCTAATTCATTTGTACGATCCATTCTAATTCATTCGGACGATCCATTCGAATTCATTCGTATGATCCATTCTAATTCATTCGTACGATCCATTCTAATTCATTCACATGATCCATTCTAATTCATTCGAACGATCCCTTCTAATTTATTCGTACGATCCTTTCTAATTCATTCGGACGATCCATTCTAATTCATTCGTACGATCCATTCTAATTCATTCACATGATCCATTCTAATTTATTCGTACGATCCATTCTAATTCATTCGCACGAATGTATCTATTCTAATTTATTCGCACGATCCATTCTAATTCATTCGTACGATCTATTTAATTCATTCGTACGAATGTACCCATTCACGTTCATTCGTACGAATGTATCCATTCTAATTCATTCGTACGATCCATTCTAATTCATTCATATGATCTATTCTAATTCATTCGTGCACATGTATCCATTCTAATTCATTCGTACGATCCATTCTAATTCATTCGCATGATCCATTCTAATTCATTCGTATGCACTATTCTAATTCATTAGCTCGATCCATTCTAATTCATTCACGATCCATTCTAATTTATTCGTATGATCCATTCTAATTCATTCCTACGATCCATTCTAATTCATTCGTACGATGCATTCTAATTCATTCGCATGATCCATTCTAATTGATTCGCACAAATGTATCCATTCTAATTCATTCGTACGATCCATTCTAATTCATTCGTACGATCCATTCTAATTCATTCGTATGATCCATTCTAATTCATTCGCATGATCCATTCTTATTCATTCATACGATCCATTCTAATTCATTCGTACGATCCATTCTAATTCATTCGGATGATCCATTCTAATTCATTCGCTTGATCCACTCTAATTCATTCATAAGATCCATTCTAATTCATTCGCAGGAATGTATCCACTCTAATTCAATCGTACGATCCATTCTAATTCATTCGAACGATCAATTCTAATTCATTCGCACGATCCATTCTAATTCATTCGAACGATCCATTCTAATTCATTTGTATGATCCATTCGAATTTATTCGCATTGATGTATCCATTCTAATTCATTCGTACGATCCATTCTAATTCATTCGCATGAATGTATCCATTCTAATTCATTCGAACGATCCGTTCTAATTCATTCATATGATATATTCTAATTCATTCGAATGATCCATTCTAATTCATTCGTACGATCTATTCTAATTCATTCGAGCGATCCATACTAATTCATTCGTACGATCTATTCTAATTCATTCGCATGATCCAATCTAATTCATTCGTACGATCCATTCTAATTCATTCGCACGATCCATTCTAATTCATTCGCACAATCCATTCTAATTCATTTGTACGATCCATTATAAATCATTCGTACGATAAATTCTAATTCATTCGTACAATCCATTCTATTTCATTCGGACGATCCATTCTAATTAATTCGCACATTCCATTCTAATTCATTCGCACGATCCATTCTAATTCATTCGTTCGACCCATTCTAATTCATTCGCATGGATGTATCCATTCTAATTCATTCGCACGATCCATTCTAATTCAATCGCACAATCCATTCTAATTCATTCGTATGATCCATTCTAATTCATTCACACGATCCATTCTAATTCATTCGTACAATCCATTCTATTTCATTCGAACGATCCATTCTAATTCATTCGCACGATCCATTCTAATTCATTCGTACGATCCATTCTAATTCATTCGTACGATCCATTCTAATTCATTCGCATGATCCATTCTAATTCATTCGCACAAATGTATCCAATCTAATTCATTCGTACGATCCATTCTAATTCATTTGTATGACTCATTCTAATTGATTCGCATGATCCATTCTAATTCATTCATACGATCCACTCTAATCCATTCGTACGATCCATTCAAATTCATTCGGACGATCCATTCTAATTCATTCGCATCATCCACTCTAATTCATTCATAAGATCCATTCTAATTCATTCGCACGAATGTGTCCATTCTAATTCAATCGCACGATCCATTCTAATTTATTCGAACGATCTATTCTAATTCATTCACACGATCCATTCTAATTCATTCGAACGATCCATTCTAATTCATTCGTACGATCCATTCTAATTCATTCGCATGGATTTATCCATTCTAATTCATTCATACGATCCATTCTAATTCATTCGCACGAATGTATCCATTCTAATTCATTCGAACGATCCATTCTAATTCATTCGTATGATCTATTCTAATTCATTCGTATGATCCATTCTAATTCATTCGTACGATCCATTCTAATTCATTCGAACGATCCATTCTAATTCATTCGTATGATCTATTCTAATTCATTCACATTATCCAATCTAATTCATTCGTACGATCTATTCTAATTCATTCGCACGATCCATTCTAATTCATACGTACGATCCATTATAATTCATTCGTACGATCCATTCTAATTCATTCGTACAATCCATTCTATTTCATTCGGACGATCCATTCTAATTCATTCGCACATTCCATTCTATTTCATTCGCATGATCCATTCTAATTCATTCGTTCGACCCATTCTAATTCATTCACATGGATGTATCCATTCTAATTCATTCGCATGATCCATTCTAATTCAATCGCACGATCCATTCTAATTCATTCGTACGTACGATTCATTCTAATTCATTCGCACAATCCATTCTAATTCATTCGCACGATCCATTCTAATTCATTCGCACGATCCATTCTTATTCATTCGTACGATCCATTCTATTTCATTCGGACGATCCATTCTAATTCACTCGCACGATCCATTCTAATTCATTCACATGAATGTATCCATTCTAGTTCATTTGTACTTTCCATTCTAATTTATTCGCACGATCCATTCTAATTTATCCATTCAAGTTCATTTGTACGATCTATTCTAATTCATTCGCACGAATGTATCTATTCTAATTCATTCGTATGATCCATTCTAATTCATTCGCACGATCCATTCTAATTCATTCACACGATTCATTCTAATTCATTCGTATGATCCATTCAAATTCATTTGCATGGATGTATCCATTCTAATTCATTCACACGATCCATTCAAATTCATTCGAACGATCCATTCTAATTCATTCGTACGATCCATTCTAATTCATTCGCATGGATGTATCCATTCTAATTCATTCGTACGATCCATTCTAATTCTTTTGCACGAATGTATCCATTCTAATTCATTCGAACGATCCATCTCTAATTCATTCGTACGATCTCTTCTAATTCCTTCGTACGATCCATTTTAATTCATTTGCACGACCATTCTAATTCATTCGCATGATCCACTCTAATTCATTCATACGATCCATTCTAATTCATTCGCACGAATGTATCCATTCTAATTCATTCGCACGATCCATTCTAATTCATTCGAACGATCCATTCTAATTCATTCGTATGATCCATTCTAATTCAATCGCACGATCCATTCTAATGCATTCGTACGATCCATTCTAATTCATTCGTACGATCCATTCTAATTCATTCTCATGGATGTCTCCATTCGAATTCATTCGTATGATCGATTCTAATTCATTCACACGAATGTATCCATTCTAATTCATTCGCACTATCCATTCTAATTCATTCGTATGATCCATTCTAATTCATTCGCCTAATCCACTCTAATTCATTCATATGATCCATTCTAATTCATTTGTACGATCCATTCTAATTCATTCGTACGATCCATTCTAATTTATTCGCACGAATGTATCCATTCTAATTCATTCACACGATCCATTCTAATTCATTCGAACGATCCATTCTAATTCATTCGCACGATCCATTCTAATTCATTCGTACGATCTATTCTAATTCATTCGTACGATCTATTCTAATGCATTCGTACGATCCATTCTAATTCATTCGTACGATCCATTCTAATTCATTCTTATGATCCATTCTAATTCATTCGTACAATCCATTCTAATTTATTCGTACGATCCATTCTAATTCATTCGCAGGAATGTATCCATTCTAATTCATTCGCACGATCCTTTCTAATTCATTCGAACGATCAATTCTAATTCATTCGTACGATCCATTCTAATTCATTCGTACGATTCATTCTAATTCAATCGCACGATCCATTCTAATGCATTCGTACGATCCACTCTAATTCATTCGTATGATCTATTCTAATTCATTCACAGGAATATATCCATTCTAATTCATTCGCACGATCCATTCTAATTCTTTCGTACGATCCATTCTAATTTATTCGTACGATCTATTCTAATTCATTCGTACTATCCATTCTAATTCATTCGTAAGATCCATTCTAATTCCTTCGCACGAACGTATCCATTCTAATTCATTCGTACGATCCATTCTAATTCATTTGCACGAATGTATCCATTCTAATTCATTCGTACGATCCATTCTAATTCATTCACAGGATCCATTCTAATTCATTCATAATATCCATTGTAATTAATTCACACAATCCATTCTAATTCATTCGTAGGAATATATCCAATCTAATTCATTCACACGATCCATTCTAATTCACTCGGACGATTCATTCTAATTCATTCGTATGATCTATTCTAATTCATTCGTACTATCCATTCTAATTCATTCGTAAGATCCTTGGTAATTCATTCGCACGAATGTATCCATTCTACTTCATTCGTACGATCCATTCTAATTCATTCGCACGAATGTATCCATTCTAATTCATTCGTATGATCCATTCTAATTTATTCACACGATCTATTCTAATTCATTCATATGATCCATTGTAATTAATTCGATCGATCCGTTCTAATTCATTCACATGATCCATTCTAATGCATTCGCACAATCCATTCAAATTCATTCGTACGAACCATTCTTATTCATTCGTACGATCCATTCTAATTCATTCACACGAATGTATCCATTCTAATTCATTCGTACGATCCATTCTAATTCACTCGAACGATCCATTCTAATTCATTTGTACGATCTATTCTAATTCACTCATACTATCCATTCTAATTCATTCGCACGATCCATTCTGATTCATTCGAACGATCAATTCTAATTCATTCGTACGATCCATTCTAATTCATTCATACGATCCATTTTAATTCATTCGTATGATTCATTCTAATTCATTCAGATGATCCATTCTAATTGATTCGCACGATCTATTCTAATTCATTCGTACGATCCATTCTAATTCATTCGAACGATCCATTCTAATTCATTCGAACGATCCATTCTAATTCATTCGTACGATCCATTATAATTCATTCGCACGATCCATTCTAATTCATTCGTACGATCCTGTCTAATTCATTCGTATGATCTATTCTAATTCATTCGCATGATCCATTCTAATTCATTCGTACGATCCATTCTAATTCATTCGTACGATCAATTCTAATTCATTCGTACAATCCATTCTATTTCATTCGGACGATCCATTCTAATTCTTTCGCACGATCCATTCTAATTCATTCGTACAATCCATTCTAATTCATTCGTACGATCCATTCTAATTCATTCGCAGGATCCATTCTAATTCATTCGCACGAATGTATCCAATCTAATTCATTCGTACGATCCATTCTAATTCATTCGTACGATCCATTCTAATTCATTTGTATGACCCATTCTAATTGATTTGCATGATCCATTCTAATTCATTCAAACGATCCACTCTAATCCATTCGTACGATCCATTCTAATTCATTCGGACGATCCATTCTAATTCATTCGCATCATCCACTCTAATTCATTCGTAAGATCCATTCTAATTCATTCGCACGAATGTATCCATTCTAATTCAATCGCACGATCCATTCTAATTTATTCGAACGATCTATTCTAATTCATTCACACGATCCATTCTAATTCATTCGAACGATCCATTCTAATTCATTCGTACGATCCATTCTAATTCATTCGCATGGATTTATCCATTCTAATTCATTCATATGATCCATTCTAATTCATTCGCACGAATGTATCCATTCTAATTCATTCGAACGATCCATTCTAATTCATTCGTACGATCTATTCTAATTCATTCGTATGATCCATTCTAATTCATTCGTACAATCCATTCTAATTCATTCGAACGATCCATTCTAATTCATTCGTACGATCTATTCTAATTCATTCGTATTATCCAATCTAATTCATTCTTACGATCCATTCTAATTCATTCGCACGATCCATTCTAATTCATTCGTACGATCCATTATAATTCATTCGTACGATCCATTCTAATTCATTCGTACAATCCATTCTATTTCATTCGGACGATCCATTCTAATTCATTCGCACATTCCATTCTAATTCATTCGCACAATCCATTCTAATTCATTCGTTCGACCCATTCTAATTCCTTCACATGGATGCATCCATTCTAATTCATTCGCACGATCCATTCTAATTCAATCGCACGATCCATTCTAATTCATTCGTACGTACGATTCATTCTAATTCATTCGCACAATCCATTCTAATTCATTCGCACGATCCATTCTAATTCATTCGCACGATCCATTCTAATTCATTCGTACGATCCATTCTATTTCATTCGGACGATCCATTCTAATTCACTCGCACGATCCATTCTAATTCATTCACACGAATGTATCCATTCTAGTTCATTTGTACTTTCCATTCTAATTTATTCGCACGATCTATTCTAATTTATCCATTCAAGTTCATTTGTACGATCCATTCTAATTCATTCGCACGAATGTATCCATTCTAATTCATTCGTACCATCCATTCTAATTCATTCGCACGATCCATTCTAATTCATTCACACGATTCATTCTAATTCATTCGTATGATCCATTCAAATTCATTTGCATGGATGTATCCATTCTAATTCATTCACATGATCCATTCTAATTCATTCGAACGATCCATTCTAATTCATTTGTACGATCCATTCTAATTCATTCGCATGGATGTATCCATTCTAATTCATTCGTACGATCCATTCTAATTCTTTTGCACGAATGTATCCATTCTAATTCATTCGAACAATCCATCTCTAATTCATTCGTACGATCTCTTCTAATTCATTCGTACGATCCACTTTAATTCATTTGCACAATCCATTCTAATTCATTCGCATGATCCACTCTAATTCGTTCATACGATCCATTCTAATTCATTCGCACGAATGTATCCATTCTAATTCATTCGCACGATCCATTCTAATTCATTCGAACGATCCATTCTAATTCATTCGTATGATTCATTCTAATTCAATCGCACGATCCATTCTAATGCATTCGTACGATCCATTCTAATTCATTCGTACGATCCATTCTAATTCATTCTCATGGATGTATCCATTCGAATTCATTCGTATGATCCATTCTAATTCATTCACACGAATGTATCTATTCTAATTCATTCGCACTATCCATTCTAATTCATTCGTATGATCCATTCTAATTCATTCGCCTGATCCACTCTAATTCATTCATATGATCCATTCTAATTCATTTGTACGATCCATTCTAATTCATTCGTACGATCCATTCTAATTTATTCGCACGAATGTATTCATTCTAATTCATTCGCACGATCCATTCTAATTCATTCGAACGATCCATTCTAATTCATTCGCACGATCCATTCTAATTCATTCGTACGATCTATTCTAATTCATTTGTACGATCTATTCTAATGCATTCGTACGATCCATTCTAATTCATTCGTACGATCCATTCTAATTCATTCTTATGATCCATTCTAATTCATTCGTACAATCCATTCTAATTTATTCGTACGATCCATTCTAATTCATTCGCAGGAATGTATCCATTCTAATTCATTCGCACGATCCTTTCTAATTTATTCGAACGATCCATTCTAATTCATTCGCACGATTCATTCTAATTCATTCGCACGATCCATTCTAATGCATTCGTACGATCCATTCTAATTCATTCTTATGATCTATTCTAATTCATGCACAGGAATATATCCATTCTAATTCATTCGCACGATCCATTCTAATTCTTTCGTACGATCCATTCTAATTTATTCGTACGATCTATTCTAATTCATTCGTACTATCCATTCTAATTCATTCGTAAGATCCATTCTAATTCATTCGCACGAACGTATCCATTCTAATTCATTCGTACGATCCATTCTAATTCATTCGCACGAATGTATCCATTCTAATTCATTCGTACGATCCATTCTAATTCATTCACATGATCCATTCTAATTCATTCATAATATCCATTGTAATTAATTCGCACAATCCATTCTAATTCATTCGTAGGAATATATCCATTCTAATTCATTCGCACGATCCATTCTAATTCACTCGGACGATTCATTCTAATTCATTCGTATGATCTATTCTAATTCATTCGTACTATCCATTCTAATTCATTCGTAAGATCCATTCTAATTCATTCGCACGAATGTATCCATTCTACTTCATTCGTACGATCCATTCTAATTCATTCGCACGAATGTATCCATTCTAATTCATTCGTATGATCCATTCTAATTCATTCTCACGATCTATTCTAATTCATTCATATGATCCATTGTAATTAATTCGAACGACCCGTTCTAATTCATTCACATGATTCATTCTAATGCATTCGCACAATCCATTCTTATTCATTCGTACGATCCATTCTAATTCATTCGCACGAATGTATCCATTCTAATTCATTCGTACGATCAATTCTAATTCACTCGAACGATCCATTCTAATTCATTTGTACGATCTATTCTAATTCACTCATACTATCCATTCTAATTCATTCGCACGATCCATTCTGATTCATTCGAACGATCAATTCTAATTCATTCGTACGATCCATTCTAATTCATTCATACGATCCATTCTAATTCATTCGTATGATTCCTTCTAATTCATTCAGATGATCCATTCTAATTCATTCGCACGATCTATTCTAATTCATTCGTACGATCCATTCTAATTCATTCGAACGATCCATTCTAATTCATTCGAACGATCCATTCTAATTCATTCGTACGATCCATTATAATTCATTCGCACGATCCATTCTAATTCATTCGTACGATCCTGTCTAATTCATTCGTATGATCCATTCTAATTCATTCGTACGATCCTGTCTAATTTATTCGTACGATCCATTCTAATTCATTCGTACGATCCATTCTAATTCATTCGAACGATCCATTCTAATTCATTCGCACGATCCATTCTAATTCATTCGTACGATCTATTCTAATTCATTCGTACGATCTATTCTAATGCATTCGTACGATCCATTCTAATTCATTCGTACGATCCATTCTAATTCATTCTTTTGATCCATTCTAATTCATTCGTACAATCCATTCTAATTTATTCGTACGATCCATTCTAATTCATTCGCAGGAATGTATCCATTCTAATTCATTCGCACGATCCTTTCTAATTCATTCGAACGATCCATTCTAATTCATTCGCACGATTCATTCTAATTCATTCGCACGATCCATTCTAATGCATTCGTACGATCCATTCTAATTCATTCTTATGATCTATTCTAATTCATGCACAGGAATATATCCATTCTAATTCATTCGCACGATCCATTCTAATTCTTTCGTACGATCCATTCTAATTTATTCGTACGATCTATTCTAATTCATTCGTACTATCCATTCTAATTCATTCGTAAGATCCATTCTAATTCATTCGCACGAACGTATCCATTCTAATTCATTCGTACGATCCATTCTAATTCATTCGCACGAATGTATCCATTCTAATTCATTCGTACGATCCATTCTAATTCATTCACACGATCCATTCTAATTCATTCATAATATCCATTGTAATTAATTTGCACAATCCATTCTAATTCATTCGTAGGAATATATCCATTCTAATTCATTCGCACGATCCATTCTAATTCACTCGGACGAGTCATTCTAATTCATTCGTATGATCTATTCTAATTCATTCGTACTATCCATTCTAATTCATTCGTAAGATCCATTCTAATTCATTCGCACGAATGTATCCATTCTACTTCATTCGTACGATCCATTCTAATTCATTCGCACGAATGTATCCATTCTAATTCATTCGTATGATCCATTCTAATTCATTCACACGATCTATTCTAATTCATTCATATGATCCATTGTAATAATTCGAACGACCCGTTCTAATTCATTCACATGATTCATTCTAATGCACTCGCACAATCCATTCAAATTCATTCGTACGAACCATTCTTATTCATTCGTACGATCCATTCTAATTCATTCGCACGAATGTATCCATTCTAATTCATTCGTACGATCAATTCTAATTCACTCGAACGATCCATTCTAATTCATTTGTACGATCTATTCTAATTCACTCATACTATCCATTCTAATTCATTCGCACGATCCATTCTGATTCATTCGAACGATCAATTCTAATTCATTCGTACGATCCATTCTAATTCATTCATACGATCCATTCTAATTCATTCGTATGATTCTTTCTAATTTATTCAGATGATCCATTCTAATTCATTCGCACGATCTATTCTAATTCATTCATACGATCCATTCTAATTCATTCGAACGATCCATTCTAATTCATTCGAACGATCCATTCTAATTCATTCGTACGATCCATTATAATTCATTCGCACGATCCATTCTAATTCATTCGTACGATCCTGTCTAATTCATTCGTATGATCCATTCTAATTCATTCGCATGATCCATTCTAATTCATTCGTACGATCCAGTCTAATTCATTCGTACGATCAATTCTAATTCATTCGTACAATCCATTCTATTTCATTCGTACGATCTCTTCTATTTCATTCGTAAGATCCATTCTAATTCATTCGTACAATCCATTCTAATTCATTCTTATGATCCATTCTAATTCATTCGCATGATCCACTCTAATTCATTCATACGATCCATTCTAATTCATTCGTATGATTCATTCTAATTCATTCATATGATCCTATGTAATTAATTCGCACGATCCATTCTAATTCATTCACATGATCCATTCTAATTCATTCGTACGATCCATTCTAATTCATTCGTACGATCCATTCGAACGATCCATTCTAATTCATTCGTATGATCCATTCTAATTCATTCGCACGATCCATTCTAATTCATTCACATGATCCACTCTAATTCATTCATACGATCCATTCTAATTCATTCGCACGAATGTATCCATTCTAATTTATTCGCATGATCCATTCTAATTCATTCGAACGATCCATTCTAATCCATTCGTATGATCCCTTCTAATTCAATCGCACGATCCATTCTAATGCATTCGTACGATCCATTCTAATTCATTCGTACGATCCATTCTAATTCATTCTCATGGATGTATCCATTCGAATTCATTCGTATGATCCATTCTAATTCATTCACACGAATGTATCCATTCTAATTCGTTCGCACTATCCATTCTAATTCATTCGTATGATCCATTATAATTCATTCGCCTCATCCACTCTAATTCATTCATACGATCCATTCTAATTCATTCGTACGATCCATTCTAATTCATTCGTACGATCCATTCTAATTCATTCGCACGAATGCATCCATTCTAATTCATTCGAACGATCCATTCTAATTCATTCGCACGATCTATTCTAATTCATTCGTACGATCTATTCTAATTCATTCGTACGATCTATTCTAATGCATTCGTACGATCCATTCTAATTCATTCGTTCGATCCATTCTAATTCATTCGTATGATCCAATCTAATTCATTCGTACGATCAATTCTAATTCATTCGTACGATCCATTCTAATTCATTCGCATGAATGTATCCATTCTAATTCATTCGCACGATCCATTCTAATTCATTCGAATGATCCATTCTAATTCATTCCTACGATCCATTCTAATTCATTCGCACGATCCATTCTAATTCATTCGCACGATCCATTCTAATTCATTCGTACGATCCATTCTAATGCATTCGTACGATCCATTCTAATTCATTCGTATGATCTATTCTAATTCATTCGCAGGAATATATCCATTCTAATTCAATCGCACAATCCATTCTAATTCATTCGCACGATCCATTCTAATTCTTTCGTACGATCCATTCTAATTCATTCGTATGATCCATTCTAATTCAATCGCACGATCCATTCTAATGCATTCGTACGATCCATTCTAATTCATTCGTACGATCCATTCTAATTCATTCTCGTGGATGTATCCATTCGAATTCATTCGTATGATCCATTCTAATTCATTCACACAAATGTATCCATTCTAATTCATTCGCACTATCCATTCTAATTCATTCGTATGATCCATTCTAATTCATTCGCTTGATCCACTCTAATTCATTCATACGATCCATTCTAATTCATTCGTACGATCCATTCTAATTCATTCGTACGATCCATTCTAATTTATTCGCACGATCCATTCTAATTCATTCGAACGATCCATTCTAATTCAATCGTACGATCTATTCTAATTCATTCGTACGATCTATTCTAATGCATTCGTACGATCCATTCTAATTCATTCATACGATCCATTCTAATTCATTCGTACGATCTATTCTAATTCATTCGTATGATCCATTCTAATTCATTCGCATGAATGTATCCATTCTAATTCATTCGCACGATCCATTCTAATTCATTCGAACGATCCATTCTAATTCATTTGCACGATCCATTCTAATTCATTCGCACGATCCATTCTAATTCATTCGTACGATCCATTCTTATGCATTCGTACGATCCATTCTAATGCATTCGTACGATCTATTCTAATTCATTCGTATGATCTATTCTAAGTCATTCGCATGAATATATCCATTCTAATTCATTCGCACGATCCATTCTAATTCTTTCGTACGATCCATTCTAATTCATTCGTACAATCTATTCTAATTCATTCGTACTATCCATTCTAATTCATTCGTAAGATCCATTCTAATTCATTCGCACGAACGTATCCATTCTAATTCATTCGTACGATCCATTCTAATTCATTCGCACGAATGTATCCATTCTAATTCATTCGTACGATCCATTCTAATTCATTCACACGATCCATACTAATTCATTCATATTGTCAATTGTAATTAATTCGCACAATCCATTCTAATTCATTTGTAGGAATATATCTATTCTAATTCATTCGCACGATCTATTCTAATTCACTCGGACGATACATTCTAATTCATTCGTGTGATCTATTCTAATTCATTCGTACTATCCATTCTAATTCATTCGTAAGATCCATTTTAATTCTTTCGCATGAATGTATCCATTCTACTTCATTCGTACGATCCATTCTAATTGTATCCATTCTAATTCATTCGTATGATCCATTCTAATTCATTCACACGATCTATTCTAATTCATTCATATGATCCATTGTAATTAATCCGCACGATCCGTTCTAATTCATTCACATGATCTATTCTAATTCATTCACACGATCCATTCAAATTCATTCTTACGAACCATTCTTATTCATTCGTACGATCCATTCTAATTCATTCGCACGAATGTATCCATTCTTATTCATTCGTACGATCCATTCAAATTCATTCGCACGAATGTATCCATTCTAATTCATTCGTACGACCCATTCTAATTTACTCGAATGATCCATTCTAATTCATTTGTGCGATCTATTCTAATTCACTCGTACTATCCATTCTAATTCATTCGAACGATCCATTCTAATTCATTCGTACGATCCATTCTAATTCATTCGCACGATCCATTCTAATTCATTCGTACGATCCTGTCTAATTCATTCGTATGATCCATTCTAATTCATTCGTACGATCCATTCTAATACATTCGTACGATAAATTCTAATTCATCTGTACAATCCATTCTATTTCATTCGTACGATCCATTCTATTTCATTCGTACGATCCATTCTAATTCATTCTTATGATCCATTCTAATTCATTCGCATGATCCACTCTAATTCATTCATACGATCCATTCTAATTCATTCGTATGATTCATTCTAATTCATTCATATGATCCATTGTAATTAATTCGCACGATCCATTCTAATTCATTCACATGATCCATTCTAATTCATTCGTATGATCCATTCTAATTCATTCGTACGATCTATTCTAATTCATTCGTATGATCCATTCTAATTCATTCGCACGATCCATTCTAATTCATTTATACAATCCATTCTAATCCATTCGTACGATCCATTCTAATTCATTCGTAAGATCCATTCACGAATGTATCCATTCTAGTTCATTCGTGCGATTTATTCTAATTCATTCGCATGGATGTATCCATTCTAATTCATTCGTACGATCCATTCTAATTTATTCGTACGAATGTATCCATTCTAATTCATTCGTATGATATATTCTAATTCATTCACACGATCCATTCTAATTCATTCGTACGATCCATTCTAATTCATTCATACGATCCACTAATTCATTCTAACGATCCATTCTTGTTCATTCGTATGAATGTATCCATTCTAATTCATTCGTACGATCCATTCTAATTTATTTGAATGATCCATTCTAATTCATTTGAATGATCCATTCTAATTCATTCGTACGATCCATTCTAATTCATTCGCATATTCCATTCTAATTCATTCGTACGATCCATTTTAATTCATTCGCACGAATGTATCTATTCTAATTCATTCGTACGATCCATTCTAATTCATTCGTACGATCCATTCTAATTCATTCATACGATTCATTCTAATTCATTCAGACGATCCATTCTAATTCATTCGCACGATCTATTCTAATTCATTCGTACGATCCATTCTAATTCATTTGTACGATCCATTCTAATTCATTCACGCGAATGTGTCCATTCTAATTCATTCGTACGATCCATTCTAATTCACTCGGACGATCCATTCTAATTCATTCATACGATCCATTCTAATTCATTCTAATTCATTCATACGATCCATTCTAATTCATTCGTACGATCCATTCTTATTCATTCGTACGATCCACTCTAATTTATTCGCACGAATGTATCCATTCTAATTCATTCGTATGATCCACTCTAATTCATTCACACGAATGTATCCATTCTAATTCATTCGTATGATCCACTCTAATTCATTCATACAATCCATTCTAGTTCATTCGTACGATCCATTCTAATTCATTCGTATGATCCATTCTAATTCATTCGCACGATCCATTCTAATTCATTCATACGATCCATTCTAATTCATTCATACGATCCATTCTAATTCGTTCATACGATGCATTGTAATTAATTCGCATGATCCATTCTAATTCATTCACACGATCCATTCTAATTCATTCGTACGATCCATTCTAATTCATTCGTACGATCCATTCTATTTGATTCGTACGATCCATTCAAATTCATTCATATGATCCATTGTAATTAATTCGCACGATCCATTCTAATTCATTCACATGATCCATTCTAATTCATCGTACGATCCATTCTAATTCATTCGTACATTCCATTCTAATTCATTCGTACGATCCATTTTAATTTATTCGCACGAATGTATCCATTCTAATTCATTCGTACGATCCATTCTAATTCATTTGTACGATTCATTCTAATTCATTCAGACGATCCATTCTAATTCATTCGCACGATCTATTCTAATTCATTCATACGATCCATTCTAATTCATTTGTACGATCCATTCTAATTCATTCACGCGAATGTGTCCATTCTAATTCATTCGTACGATCCATTCTAATTCACTCGGACGATCCATTCTAATTCATTCATACGATCCATTCTAATTCATTCGTATGATTCATTCTAATTCATTCACACGATCCATTCTAATTCATTCGTACGATCTATTCTTATTTATTCGTACGATCCACTCTAATTCATTCGCACGAATGTATCCATTCTAATTCATTCGTATGATCCACTCTAATTCATTCACACGAATGTATCCATTCTAACTCATTCGTATGATCCACTCTAATTCATTCATACAATCCATTCTAGTTCATTCGTACGATCCATTATAATTCATTCGTATGATCCATTCTAATTCATTCGCACGATCCATTCTAATTCATTCATACGATCCATTCTAATTCATTCATACGATGCATTGTAATTAATTCATACGATCCATTCTAATTCATTCACACGATCCATTCTAATTCATTCGTACGATCCATTCTAATTCATTCGTGGAATCCATTCTATTTCATTCGTACGATCCATTCTAATTCATTCGCACGATCCATTCTAATTTATTCATATGATCCATTGTAATTAATTCGCACGATCCATTCTAATTCATTCACATGATCCATTTTAATTCATTCGCACGATCCATTCTAATTCATTCGTACGATCTATTCTAATTCAGTCGCACGAATGTATCCATTCAAGTTCATTCGTACGATCCATCTAATGCATTCGTATGATCCATTCTAATTCATTCGTACAATCCATTCTATTTCATTCGTACGATCCATTCTAATTTATTCGTACGAATGAATTAGAATAGATACAATCATGCGAATGAATTAGAATGGATCACACGAATGAATTAGAATGGATCGTACGAATGAATTAGAATGGATCGTCTGAATGAATTAGAATGAATCATACGAATGGATTAGAATGGATCGTATTAATGAATTAGAATGGATCGTGAATGAATTAGAATGGATCGAGCGAATGAATTAGAATGGATCGTATGAGTGAATTAGAATGGATCGTACGAATGAACGTGAATGGATACATTCGTGCGACTGAATTAGATTGGATCGTTCGAATAATTAGAATGGATCGTGCTAATGAATTAGAATGGATAAATTCGTGCGAATGAATTGGAATGGATCGTACGAATGAATTAGAATGGATCATACGAATGAATTAGAATGGATCGTATGAATGAATTAGAATGGATTGTACGAATGAATTAGAATAGATCGTGCGAATGAATTAGAATGGATTGTCTGAATGAATTAGAATGATTCATATGAACGAATTAGAATGGATCGTATAAATGAATTAGAATGGATCGTGCGAATGAATTAGAATGGGGCGAACGAATGAATTAGAATGGATCGTGTGAATGAATTAGAATGGATCGTGCGATTGAATTAGAATGGATACATTCGTGTGAATGAATTAGAATGGATCATACGAATAAATTAGAATGGATCGTACGAATGAATTAGAATGGATCATATGAATGAATTAGAATAGATCGTACGATCCATTCTAATTCATTCGTATGATCCATTCAAATTCATTTGCATGGATGTATCCATTCTAATTCATTCGTACAATCCATTCTATTTCATTCGTACGATCCATTCTATTTCATTCGTACGAATGAATTAGAATGGATATATTCGTGCGAATGAATTAGAATGGATCGTACAAATGAATTAGAATGGATACATCCATGTAAATGAATTAGAATAGATCATGCGAATGAATTAGAATGGATCTTACAAATGAATTAGAATGGATAGTATGAATGAATTAGAATAGATCGTACGAATGAATTAGAATGGATCGTATGAATGAATTAGGATGGATCGTACGAATGAGCTAGAATCGATATATTCGTGCGAATGAATAAGAATGGATCATACGAATGAATTAGACTTGATCGTACGAATGAATTAGAATGGATCGTACGATCGTACGAATGAATTAGAATGGATAGATTCGTGCGAATGAATTCGAATGGATCGTACGAATGAAATAGAATGGATCGTTCGAATGAATTAGAATGGATCGTCTGAATGAATTAGAATGAATCATACAAATTAATTAGAATGGATCGTATGAATGAATTAGGATGGATCGTACGAATGAGCTAGAATGGATCGTACGAATAAATTAGAATGGATCATGCGAGTGAATTAGAATGGATCGTAATGGATCGTACGAATGAATTAGAATGGATCGTACGAATGAATTAGATTGGATCGTGCGAATGAATTAGAATGGATTGTACGAATGAATTAGAATGAATACATTCGTACGAATGAATTAGAATGGATCGTATGAATGAATTAGAATGGATCGTACGAATAAATTAGAATGGATATTACGAATGAATTAGAATGGATAGTTCGAATGAATTAGAATAGATTATATGAATGAATTAGAATGGATCATCCGAGTAAATTAGAATGGATCGTACAAATGAATTAGAATGGATACATTCGTGCAAATGAATTAGAATGGATCATACGAATGAATAAGAATGGATCGTACGATTGAATTAGAATGGATCGTACGAATGAATTAGAATGGATCATGTGAATGAACTAGAATGGATCATGCGAATTAATTACAATGGATCATATGAATAAATTAGAATGGATAGTGTGAATGAATTAGAATGGATCGTACGAATGAATTAGAATAGATACATTCATGCGAATAAATTAGAATGGATCGTACAAATGAATTAGAATGGATCATGCGAATGAATTAGAATTGATCGTGCGAATGAATTAGAATGGATCGTACGAATGAATTAGAATGGATCGTACGAATGAATTAGAATGGATCATGCGAATGAATTAGAATGGATCGTACGAATGAACATGAACAGATACATTCGTGCGACTGAATTAGAATGGATCATGCGAATGAATTAGAATGGATCGTACGAATGAACTTAAATGGATCCATTCTAATTCATTCGCACGAATGTATCCATTCTAATTCATTCGCACGATCCATTCTAATTCATTCAAACGATCCATTCTAACTCACTCTTATGACCCATTCTAATTCATTCCTCGATCCATTCTAATCCATTCTAATTCATTCCTCGATCCATTCTAATTCATACGAATGTATCCATTCTTATTCATTCGTCCGATCCATTCTAATTCATTCGTATGATCCATTCTAATTCATTCGTACGATCGTATTCTTATACATTCGCACGATCCATTCTAATTCATTTGCACGATCCATTCTAATTCATTCGTATGATCCATTCTAATTTATTCGCACGAATGTATCAATTCTAATTCATTCGTACGATCCATTCTAATTCATTCACACGATCCATTCTAATTCATTCATATGATCCATTCTAATTTCATACAATCCATTCTAAATCATTTGCACAATCAATTATAATTCATTCGAATGATCCTTTCTAATTCATTCGTACGATCCATTCTATTTCATTCGTACGATCCAGTCTAATTCATTCGTATGATCCATTCTAATTCATTCACATGATCCATTCTAATTCATTCATACAATCTATTCTAATTCATTCGTACGATCTATTCTAATTCATTCAAACGATCCATTCTAATTCATTCGTAAGATCCATTCTAATTCATTCGCACGATCCATTCTAATTCATTCATACGATCCATTCTGATTCATTCGTATGATTCATTCTAATTCACTAAGACGATTCATTCTAATTCATTCGCATGATCTATTCTAATTCATTCGTATGATCCACTCTAATTCATTCATACGATCCATTCTAATTCATTCTTATGATCCATTCTAATTCATTCGTATGATCCATTCTAATTCATTCGAACGATCCATTCTTATTCATTCGTATGATCCATTCTAATTCTTTCTCACATTCTATTCTAATTCATTCGTACGATCCATTCTAATTCATTCGAATGTTCCATTCTAATTCATTCGAACGATCCATTCTAATTCATTCGCACGAATGTATCCATTCTAGTTCATTCGTACGATCCATTCTAATTCATTCGTACAATCCATTCTAATTCATTCGAACAATCCATTCTTATTCATTCGTACGATCCATTCTAATTCATTCGCGCATTCCATTCTAATTCATTCATATGATCCATTCTAATTCATTCGAACGATCCATTCTAATTCATTCACACGAATGTATCCATTCTAGTTCATTCGTACGATCTATTCTAATTCATTCGCACGAATGTATCCATTCTAATTCATTCGCACGATCCATTCTAATTTATTCGTGCGATCTATTCTAATTCAGTCACAAGAATGTATCCATTTTAATTCATTCGTACGATACATTCTAATTCATTCGTATGATCCATTCTAATTCATTCGCAAGATCCATTCTAATTCATTCATATGATCCATTCTAATTCATTCGTACGATCCATTCTAATTCATTCGCACGAATGTATCCATTCTAATTCATTCGCACGATCCATTCTAATCCATTCGTATGATCCATTCAAATTCATTTGCATGGATGTATCCATTCTAATTCATTCGTACAATCTATTCTATTTCATTCGTATGATCCACTCTAATTCATTCATACGAATGAATTAGAATGGATACATTCGTGCGAATGAATTAGAATAGATCATACGAATGAATTAGAATGGATCGATCGAATGAATTAGAATGGATCGTGCGAATAAACTAGAATGGATCGTTCGAATGAATTAGAATGGATCGTACGAATGAATTAGAATTGAATGTACGAATGCATTAGAATGGATCGTACGAATGAATTAGAATGGATACATTTGTGCAAATGAATGAGAATAGATTTTACGAATTAATTAGAATGGATCGTATGAATGAATTAGAATGGATCGAACGAATGAATTAGAATGGATCAGACGCATAAAATAGAATGGATTGTATGAATGAATTAGAATGGATCCTTTGAATGCATTAGAATGGATCAAACGAATGAACTTGAATGGATACATTCGTGCGACTGAATTAGAATAGATCGTACGAATGAATTAGAATGGATCGTGCGAATGAATTTGAATGGATCGTACGAATGAATTAGAATGGATCATGTGAATGAATTAGAATAGATCGTGCAAATTAATTACAATAGATCATATGAATGAATTAGAATGGATCGCGTGAATGAATTAGAATGGATCGTACGAATGAATTAGAATTCATTCGCACGATCCATTCTAATTGATTTGTACGATCCATTCTAATTCATTCGTATAATCAATTCTAATTCATTCGAACGATCCAATCTAATTCATTCGTACAATCCATTATAATTCATTCGTACGATCCATTCTAATTCATTCACACGATCCATTCTAATTCATTCGTCTGATCCATTCTAATTCATTCGCACGAATGTATCCATACTAATTCATTCGTACGATCCATTCTAATTCTTTTGCATGGATGTACCCATTCTAATTCATTTGTACGATCCACTCTAATTCATTCGTATGATCCATTCTAAATCATTCGCACGAATGTATCCATTCTAGTTCATTCGTACGATCCATTCTAATTCATTCGCATGGATGTATCCATTCTAATTCATTCGTACGATCCATTCTAATTTATTTGCACGAATGTATCCATTCTAATTCATTCGCATGATCCATTCTAATTCATTCGTATGATCCATTCTAATTGAATCGCATGATCCATTCTAATTCATTCATCTGATCCATTCTAATTCATTAGTATGATCCATTCAAATTCATTCGCACGATCAATTCTAATTTATTCGAACGATCCATTCTAATTCATTCGTACGATCCATTCTAATACATTCGCACGAATGTATCCATTCTAATTTATTCGTACAAATGAATTAGAATGGATCGTACGAATGAAATAGAATGGATTGTACGAAAGTATTAGAATGGAAATATCCATGCAAATGAATTTGAATGGATCATACGAATGAATTAGAATGGATCGTGTGAATGAATTAGAATGGATACATTCATGCGAATGAATTAGAATGGATCGTACGAATGAATTAGAATGGATCGTATAAACGAATTAGAATGGATCGTGCGAATGAATTAGAACATTCTAATTCATTCTTATGATCCATTCCAATACAATCGCACGATCCATTCTAATTCATTCGTACGATCCATTCTAATTTATTCGTACGAATGTATCCATTCTAATTCATTCGTACGATCTATTCTAATTTATTCACACGATCCATTCTAATTCATTCGTACGATCCATTCAAATTCATTCGTATGATCCATTCTAATTCATTCGCACGAATGAATCCATTCTAGTTCATTCGTACAATCCATTCTAATTCATTCGCATGGATGTATCCATTCTAATTCATTCGTACGATCCATTCTAATTCTTTCACACGAATGTATCCATTCTAATTCATTCGCACGATCCATTCTAATTCATTCATATGATCCATTCTAATTCATTCGTATGATCCATTCTAATTCATTCGCATGATCCATTCTAATTCATTCGCATGATCCATTCTAATTCATTCGTATGATCCATTCTAATTCATTCGTACGATCCATTCTAATTCATTTGCACGATCTATTCTAATTCATTCAAACGATCCATTCTAATTCATTCGTACGATCCATTCTAATTCATTCGCACGAATGTATCCATTCTAATTCATTCGTACGAATGAATTTGAATGGATCGTACGAATAAAATAGAACGGATTGTACGAATGAATTAGAATGGATACATCCATGCAAATGAATTTGAATGGATCATACGAATGACTTAGAATGGATCATGTGAATGAATTAGAATGGATACATTCGTGCAAATGAGTTAGAATGGATCGTACGAATGAATTAGAATGGATCGTACGAATGAATTAGAATGGATAGAATGAATAAATTAGAATGGATCGTACGAATGAATTAGAATGGATCGTATGAATGAATTAGAATGGATCGTACAAATGAATAAGAATGGATCGTGCGAATGAATTAGAACATTCTAATTCATTCGTATGATCCATTCTAATTCAATCACACGATCCATTCTAAATCATTCATACGATCCATTCTTATTCATTCGTATGATCCATTCTAATTCACTCGCACGATCCATTCTAATTCATTCGAACGATCCATTCTAATTCATTCGCACGATCCATTCTAATTCATTTGTACGATCCATTCTGATTCATTCGTACGATCCATTCTGATTCATTCGTATGATCTATTCTAATTAATTCGAACGATCCATTCTAATTCATTCGTATGATCCATTCTAATTCATTCGCACGATCCATTCTAATTCATTCGAACGATCCATTCTAATTCATTCAGACGATCCATTCTAATTCATTCGTATGATTCATTCAAATTCATACAGATGATCCATTCTAATTCATTCGCATAAATGTATCCATTCTAATTCATTTGTACGATCGATTCTAAATTATTCGTACGATCCACTCTAATTTATTCGTACGAATATATCCATTCTTATTCATTCATATGATCTATTCTAATTCATTCACACGATCCATTCTAATTCATTCGTATGATGCATTCTAATTCAATCGCACGATCTATTCTAATTCATTCGTACAATCCATTCTATTTCATTCGTACGATCCATTCTTTTTCATTCGCACGAATGTATCCATTCTAATTCATTCGTACAATCTATTCTAATTCATTCATTTGATCCATTCTAATTCATTCGTATGATCCATTCAAATTCATTCGTACGATCTATTCTAATTCATTCGCACGAATGTATCCATTCTAATTCATTCGCACGATTTATTTTTATTCATTCGTACGAATTATTCTAATTCAGTCGCACGAATGTATCCATTCAAGTTCATTCGTATGATCCATTCTAATGCATACGCATGATCCATTCTAATTCATTCGTACGATTCATTCTAATTCATTCGTACGATCCATTCTAATTCATTCGCACGATCCATTCTAATTCCTTCGCATAATCCATTCTAATTCATTCGTACGATCCATTCTAATTCATTCGCACGAATGTATCCATTCTAATTCATTCGTACGAATGAATTAGAATGGATCGTTCGAATGAAATAGAATGGATTGTAGGAATGAATTAGAATGGATCATGCGAATGAATTAGAATGGATCGTACGAATGAACTTGAATGGATACATTCGTGCGACTGAATTAGAATAGATCGCACAAATGAATTAGAATGGATCGTGCGAATGAATTAGAATAGATCGTACGAATGAATTAGAATGGATCATGTGAATGAATTAGAATGGATCGTTGGAATGAATTAGAATGGATCGTACGAATGAATTAGAATGGACACATTCGTGCGAATGAATTAGAATGGATCGTACAAATGGAATGAGCGAATGAATTAAAATGGATCGTACAAATCAATTAGAATGGATCGTTCGAACGAATTAGAATGGATCGTTCGAATGAATTAGAATAGATCGTCCGAATGAATTAGAATGGAATGTGCGAATGAATTAGAATGGATCGTATGAATGAATTAGAATGGATTGTTCGATTGAATTAGAATGGATTCGAATGAATTAGAATGGATCGTACGAATGAATTAGAATGGAATGTGCGAATGAATTAGAATGGATCATACGAATGAATTAGAATGGATCGTTCGAATGAATTAGAATGGATCGTACGAATGAATTAGAATGGAATGTGCGAATGAATTAGAATGAATCGTACGAATGATTTAGAATGGATCATTCGAATGAATTAGAATGGATCATTCGAATGAATTAGAATGGATCGTACGAATGAATTAGAATGGAATGTGCGAATGAATTAGAATGGATCATACGAATGAATTAGAATGGATCCTTCGAATGAATTAGAATGGATCTTTCGAATGAATTGGAATGGATCTTACGAATGAATTAGAATGGAATATGCAAATGAATTAGAATGGATCGTCTGAATGAATTAGAATGAATCATACGAATGAATTAGAATGGATCGTATGAATGAATTAAAATGGATCGTCCGAGTGAATTAGAATGGATCGTACGACTGAATTAGAATGGATACATTTGTGCGAATGAATTAGAATGGATCGTACGAATGAATTAGAATGGATACATTTCTATGAATGAATTAGAATAGATCGTACGAATGAATTAGAATGGATCGTGCGGATGAATTAGAATGGATCATACGAATGAATTAGAATGGATTGTTCGAATGAATTAGAATGGATCGTGCGAATGAATTAGAATGGATCGTACGAATGAATTAGAATGGATTGTAAGAATGAATTAGAATGGATCATACGAATAAATTAGAATGGATCGTGCGAATGAATTAGAATGGATCGTACGAATGAATTAGAATAGATCGTACTAATTCATTCGCACGAATGTATCCATTCTAATTCATTCGTACGATCCATTCTAATTTATTCGCACGAATGTATCAGTTCTAATTCATTCGTATGATCCATTCTAATTCATTGACACGATCCATTCTAATTCATTTGTATGATCCATTCTAATTCAATCGCATGATCCATTCTAATTAATTCGTGCGATCCATTCTAATTCATTCGTACGATCCATTCTAATTCACTCGCATGGATGTATCCATTCTAATTCATTCGCACGATCTATTCTAATTCATTCATACAATCTATTCTAATTCATTCGTATGATCTATTCTAATTCATTCGCACGAATGTATCCATTCTAATTCATTTCTATGATGCACTCTAATTTATTCATACGATCCATTCAAATTCATTCGTACGATCCATTCTAATTCATTTGATGATCCATTCTAATTCATTCGCACGAATGTATCCATTCTAATTCATTCGCACGATCCATTCTATTTTATTCGAACGATCCAATCTAATTCATTCGTATGATCCATTCTAATTCATACACACATTCCATTCTAATTCATTCGTACTATCCATTTTAATTCATTTGCACAATCCATTCCAATTCATTCATACGATCCATTCTAATTCATTCGCATGAATGTTTCCATTCTAATTTATTCGTACGATCTATTCTAATTCATTCGCACGATCCATTCTAGCTCATTCATACGATCCATCCTAATTCATTCATACGATCGATGTATCGATTCTAATTCATTCATACGATCCATTCTAATTCATTTGCACGAATGTATCCATTCTAATTCATTCGTACGATCCATTCTAATTCATTCATACGATCTATTCTAATTCATTCGTACAAATGTATCCATTCTAATTCATTCGTACGATCCATTCTAATTCATTCGCACGATCCATTCTAATTCATTTGTACGATCTATTCTAACTCATTCGCTCTCTCCATTCTAATTCATTCACGATCCATTCTAATTTATTCATATGATCCATTCTAATTCATTCCTACGATCCATTCTAATTCATTCGTACGATCCATTCTAATTCATTCGCATGATCCATTCTAATTCATTCGCACGAATGTAATCCATTCTAATTCATTAGTATGATTCATTTTAATTCATTCGTGCAATCCATTCTAATTTATTCATATGATCCATTCTAATTCATTCGCATGATCCATTCTAATTCATTCATATGATCCAATTTAATTCATTCGTATGATCCATTCTAATTCATTTGGACGATCCATTCTAATTCATTCGCATGATCCACACTAATTCATTCATACGATCCATTCTAATTTATTCGCACGAATGTATCCATCCTAATTCAATCGCACGATCCATTCTAATTCATTCGAACGATCAATTCTAATTCATTCGCATGATTCATTCTAATTCATTCGAACGATCCATTATAATTCATTCGTACGATCCATTCTAATTTATTCGCATTGATGTATCCATTCTAATTCATTCGTACGATCAATTCTAATTCATTTGCACGAATGTATCCATTCTAATTCATTCGAACGATCCATTCTAATTCATTCGTACGATCTATTATAATTCATTCGCATGATCCATTCTAATTCATTCATACGACCCATTCTAATTCATTCGTTTGATCCATTCTAATTCATTCGTACAATCTATTCTAATTCATTCGTACGATCCATTCTAATTCATTCGCACGATCCATTCTAATTCATTCGCATGATCCATTCTAATTCATTCGTACGATCCATTATAATTCATTCGTACGAATATAGCCATTCTAATTAATTCATACAATCCATTCTATTTTATTCGGACGATCCATTCTAATTAATTCGCACATTCCATTCTAATTCATTCGCACGATCCATTCTAATTCATTCGTTCGACCCATTCTAATTCATTTGCATGGATGTATCCGTTCTAATTCATTCGCACGATCCATTCTAATTCAATCGCACGATCCATTCTATTTCATTCGTATGATCCATTCTAATTCATTCACACGATCCATTCTAATTCATTCGTACAATCGATTCTATTTCATTCGGACGATCCATTCTAATTCATTCGCACGATCCATTCTAATTCATTCGTCCGATCCATTCTAATTAATTCGTACGATCCATTCTAATTCATTCGCATGATCCATTCTAATTCATTCACACGAATGTATCCAATCTAATTCATTTGTACGATCCATTCTAATTCATTTGTATGATCCATTGTAATTCATTCGCATGATATATTCTAATTCATTCATACGATCCACTCTAATTCATTCGTACGATCCATTCTAATTCATTCGGACGATCCATTCTAATTCATTCGCATCATCCACTCTAATTTATTCATACGATCCATTCTAATTCATTCGCACGAATGTATCCATTCTAATTCAATCACACGATCCATTCTAATTTATTCGAACGATCCATTCTAATTCATTCACACGATCCATTCTAATTCATTCGGACGATCCATTCTAATTCATTCGTACGATCCATTCACATGGATTTATCCATTCTAATTCATTCGTACGATCCATTCTAATTCATTCGCACGAATGTATCCATTCTAATTCATTCAAACGATCCATTCTAATTCATTCGTACGATCTATTCTAATTCATTTGTATGATCCATTCTAATTCATTCGTACGAACCATTCTAATTCATTCGAACGATCCATTCTAATTCATTTGTATGATCTATTCTAATTCATTCGCATTATCCAATCTAATTCATTCGTACGATCCATTCTAATTCATTCGTACGATCCATTCTAATTCATTTGTACAATCCATTCTATTTTATTCGGAGGATCCATTCTAATTCATTCGCACATTCTATTCTAATTCATTCGCATGATCCATTCTAATTCATTCGTTCGACCCATTCTAATTTATTCGCACGATCCATTCTAATTCAATCGCACGATCCATTTTAATTCATTTGTACGTACGATCCATTCTAATTCATTCGCACGATCCATTCTAATTCATTCACATGATCCATTCTAATTCATTCACACGATCCATTCTAATTCATTTGTACGATCCATTCAATTTCATTCGGACGATCCATTCTAATTCACTCGCACGATCCATTCTAATTCATTCGCACGAATGTATCCATTCTAGTTCATTTGTACTTTCCATTCTAATTCATTCGCACGAACCATTCTAATTTATTCGTACGATCCATTCTAATTCATTCGTATGATCCATTCTAATTCATTCGTACTATCCATTCTAATTCATTAAGATGATCCATTCTAATTCATTCGCACGAATGTATCCATTCTAATTCATTCGTATGATCCATTCTAATTCATTCGCACGATCCATTCTAATTCATTCACACGATTCATTCTAATTCATTCGTATGATCCATTCAAATTCTTTTGCATGGATGTATCCATTCTAATTCATTCACATGATCCATTCTAATTCATTCGAACGATCCATTCTAATTCATTCGTACGATCTATTCTAATTCATTCGCATGGATCTATCCATTCTAATTCATTCGTACGATCCATTCTAATTCTTTCGCACGAATGTATCCATTCTAATACATTCGAATGATCCATCTCTAATTCATTCGTACGATCTATTCTAATTCATTCGTACGATCCATTCTAATTCATTTGCACGATCCATTCTAATTCATTCGCATGATCCACTCTAATTCATTCATGCAATCCATTCTAATTCATTCGCACGAATGTATCAATTCAAATTCATTCGCACGATCCATTCTAATTCATTCGAACGATCCATTCAAATTCATTCGTATGATCCATTCTAATTCAATCGCACGATCCATTCTAATGCATTCGTACGATCCATTCAAATTCATTCATACGATCCATTCTAATTCATTCTCATGGATGTATCCATTCGAATTCATTCGTATGATCAATTCTAATTCATTCACACGAATGTATCCATTCTAATTCATTCGCACTATCCATTCTAATTCATTCGTATGATCCATTCTAATTCATTCGCATGATCCACTCTAATTCATTCATATGATCCATTCTAATTCATTCGTACGATCTATTCTAATTCATTTGTACGATCCATTTTAATTTATTCGCACGAATGTATCTATTCTAATTCATTCGCACGATCTATTCTAATTCATTCGAACGATCCATTCTAATTCATTCCCACGATCCATTCTAATTCATTCGTACGATCTATTCTAATTCATTCGTACGATCCATTCTAATGCATTCGTATGATCCATTCTAATTCATTCGTACGATCCATTCTAATTCATTCGTATGATCCATTCTAATTCATTCGTACGATCCATTCTAATTCATTCATACGATCCATTCTAATTCATTCGCATGAATGTTTTCATTCTAATTCATTCGCACGATCCATTCTAATTCATTCGAACGATCCATTCTAATTCATTCGTACGATCCATTCTAATTCATTCGCATGATCCATTCTATTTCATTCACACGATCCATTCTAATTCATTCGTATGATCCATTCTAATGCGTTCATACGATCCATTCTAATGCATTCGTACGATCCATTCTAATTCATTCGTATGATCTACTCTAATTCATTCGTAAGAATAAATCCATTCTAATTCATTCGCATGATCCATTCTAATTCTTTCGTACGATCCATTCTAAATCATTTGTACGATCTATTCTAATTCATTTATACTATCTATTCTAATTCATTCGTAAGATCAATTCTAATTCATTCGTAAGATCCATTCTAATTCATTCGCACGAACGTATTCATTCTAATTCATTCGTACGATCCATTCTAATTCATTCGCACGAATTTATCCATTGTAATTCATTCGTACGATCCATTCTAATTCATTCACACGATCCATTCTAATTCATTCATATTATCCATTGTAATTAATTCGCACAATCCATTCTAATTTATTCGCAGGAATATATCCATTCTAATTCATTCGCACGATCCATTCTAATTCACTCGGACGATCCATTCTAATTCATTCGTATGATCTATTCTAATTCATTCGTACTATCCATTCTAATTCATTCGTAAGATCCATTCTAATTCATTCGCACGAATGTATCCATTCTACTGCATTCGTACGATCCATTCTAATTCATTCGCACGAATGTATCCATTCTAATTCATTCGTATGATCCATTCTAATTCATTCACACGATCTATTCTAATTCATTCATATGATCCATTGTAATTAATTCGCACGATCCATTCTAATTCATTCACATGATCCATTCTAATTCATTCGCACGATCCATTCAAATTCATTCGTACGAACCATTCTTATTCATTCGTACGATCCATTCTAATTCATTCGCACGAATGTATCGATTCTAATTCATTCGTACGATCCATTCTAATTCACTCGGACGATCCATTCTAATTCATTTGTACGATCTATTGTAATTCATTCGTACTATCCATTCTAATTCATTCGCACGATCCATTCTGATTCATTCGAACGATCCATTCTAATTCATTCGTACGATCCATTCTAATTCATTCATACGATCCATTCTAATTCATTCGTATGATTCATTCTTATTCATTCAGACGATCCATTCTAATTCATTCGCACGATCTATTCTAATTCATTCGTACGATCCATTCTAATTCATTTGAACGATCCATTCTAATTCATTCGAACGATCCATTCTAATTCATTCGTACGATCCATTCTAATTCATTCGCACATTCCATTCTAATTCATTCGCATGATCCAATCTAATTCATTCGTTCGACCCATTCTAATTCTTTCGAACGATCCATTCTAATTCATTCGTACGATCCATTCTAATTCATTCGTACGATCCAGTCTAATTCATTCGTATGATCCATTCTAATTCATTCGCATGATCCATTTTAATTCATTCGTACGATCCATTCTAATTTATTCATACAATCAATTCTAATTCATTCGTACAATCCATTCAAATTCATTCGTACGATCTAGTCTAATTCATTCGTATGATCGATTCTAATTCATTCGCATGATCCATTTTAATTCATTCGTACGATCCATTCTAATTCATTCGTACGATCAATTCTAATTCATTCGTACGATCAATTCTAATTCATTCATACGATCCATTCTAATTCATTCGTATGATTCATTCTAATTCATTCATATGATCCATTGTAATTAATTCGCATGATCCATTCTAATTCATTCGTACGATCCATTTTAATTCATTCGTACGATCCATTCTAATTCATTCATATGATCCATTCGAACAATCCATTCAAATTCATTCGTATGATCCATTCTAATTCATTCGCACGATCCATTCTAATTCATTCGCACGATCCATTCTAATTCATTTGTATGATCCATTCTAATGCATTTGTACGATCCATTCTAATTCATTCGTACGATCCATTCACGAATGTATCCATTCTAGTTCATTCGTGCGATTTATTCTAATTCATTCGCATGGATGTATCCATTCTAATTTATTCGTACGATCCATTCTAATTTATTCGTACGAATATATCCATTCTAATTCATTCGTATGATACATTCTAATTCATTCACACGATCCGTTCTAATTCATTCGTACGATTCATTTAATTCATTCATACGATCCATTCTAATTCATTCGAATGATCCATTCTAGTTCATTCGTACGAATGTATCCATTCTAATTCATTCGTACGATCCATTCTAATTTATTCGAATGATCCATTCTAATTCATTCGAACGATCCATTCTAATTCATTCGTACGATCCATTCTAATTCATTCGCACATTCCATTCTAATTCATTCGTACGATCCATTATAATTCATTCGCACGAATGTATCCATTCTAATTCATTCGTACGATCCATTCTAATTCATTCTTACGATTCATTCTAATTCATTCAGACGATCCATTCTAATTCATTCGCACGATCTATTCTAATTCATTCGTACGATCCATTCTAATGCATTTGTACGATCCATTCTAATTCATTCACGCGAATGTGTCCATTCTAATTTATTCGTACGATTCATTCTAATTCACTCGGACGATCCAGTCTAATTCATTCATACGATCCATTCTAATTCATTCATATGATTCGTTCTAATTCATTCATACGATCCATTCTAATTCATTCGTACGATCCATTCTTATTCATTCGTACGATCCATTCTAATTCATTCGCACGAATGTATCCATTCTAATTCATTCGTATGATCCACTCTAATTCATTCACACGAATGTATCCATTCTAATTCATTCGTATGATCCACTCTAATTCATTCATACGATCCATTCTAATTCATTCATACGATCCATTCTAATTCATTTATATGATCCATTCTAATTCATTCACACGATCCATTCTAATTCATTCATATGATCCATTCTAATTCATTCATACGATGCATTGTAATTAATTCGCACGATCCATTCTAATTCATTCACACGATCCATTCTAATTCATTCGTACGATCCATTCTAATTCATTCGTATGATCCATTCTAATTCATTCGTACAATCCATTCTATTTCATTCGTACGATCCATTCTAATTCATTCGTACGATCCATTCTAATTCATTCATATGATCCATTGTAATTAATTCGCACGATCCATTCTAATTCATTCACATGATCCATTCTAATTCATTCGTACGATCCATTCTAATTCATTCGCACGATCCATTCTGATTCATTCGTACGATCTATTCTAATTCAGTCGCCGAATGTATCCATTCAAGTTCATTCGTACGATCCATCTAATGCATTCGCATGATCCATTCTAATTCATTCGTACAATCCATTCTATTTCATTCGTACGATCCATTCTAATTCATTCGTACGAATGAATTAGAATAGATACAATCATGCGAATGAATTAGAATGGATCATACGAATGAATTAGAATGGATCGTACGAATGAATTAGAATGGATCGTACGAATGAATTAGAATGGATCCTCTGAATGAATTAGAACGAATCATACGAATGAATTAGAATGGATCGTACGAATGAATTAGAATGGATCGTGAATGAATTAGAATGGATCGAGCGAATGAATTAGAATGGATCGTACGAGTGAATTAGAATGGATCGTACGAATGAACTTGAATGGATACATTCGTGCGACTGAATTAGATTGGATCGTTCGAATGAATTAGAATGGATCGTGCTAATGAATTAGAATGGATACATTCGTGCGAATGAATTGGAATGGATCGTTCGAATGAATTAGAATGGATCATACGAATGAATTAGAATGGATCGTATGAATGAATTAGAATAGATCGTACGAATGAATTAGAATAGTTCGTGCGAATGAATTAGAATGGATCGTCTGAATGAATTAGAATGAATCATATGAATGAATTAGAATGGATCGTATTAATGAATTAGAATGGATCGTACGAATGAATTATAATAGATCGTGCGAATGAATTAGAATGGATCGTCTGAATGAATTAGAATGGTTCGTACGAATGAATTAGAATGGATACATTCGTGCGAATAAATTAGAATGGATCGTACGAATGAATTAGAATGGATCATGCGAATGAATTAGAATTGATCGTATGAATGAATTAGAATGGATCGTACGAATGAATTAGAATGGATCGTACGAATGAATTAGTATGGATCGTACGAATGAACTTGAATGGATACATTCATGCGACTGAATTAGAATGGATCATGCGAATGAATTAGAATAGATCGTACGAATGAACTTGAATGGATACATTCGTGCGACTGAATTAGAATAGATCGTACGAATAAATTAGAATGGATCGTGCGAATGAATTAGAATGGATACATTCGTGCGAATGAATTAGACTGGATCGTACGAGTGAATTAGAATGGATCGTACGAATAAATTAGAATGGATACATTCGTACGAATGGATTAGAATGGATCCATCCATACAAATGAATTAGAATGGATCATACGAATAAATTAGAATGGATCGTGCGAATGAATTAGAATGGATACATCCATGCGAATGAATTAGAATGTACCGTATGAATGAACTAGAATGGATACATTCATACGAATGAATTAGAATGGATCGTTCGAATGAATTAGTATGGATCGTGCGAATGAATTACAATGGATCAGACGAATGAATTAGAATGGATCGTACGAATGAATTAGAATGGATACATTTGTGCGAATGAATTAGAATAGATCATACGAATGAATTAGAATAGATCGTGCAAATGAATTAGAATGGATCATATGAATGATTTAGAATGGATCGTACGAATGAATTAGAATGGATCGTTCGAATGAATTAGAATGGATCGTACAAATAAATTAGAATGGATCGTATGAATGAATTAGAAAGGATACATTCGTGCGAATGAATTAGATTAGATCGTACGAATGAATAAGAATGGATCGTATGAATGAATTAGAATGGATAGTACGAATGAATTAGAATAGATCGTGCGAATGAATTAGAATGGATCGTGCTAATGAATTAGAATGGATCGTACGAATGAATTAAAATGGATACATTCGTACGAATGAATTAGAATGGATACATTCGTGCTAATGAATTAGAATGCTTCGTCCGAATGAATTAGAATGGATACATTCGTGCGAATGAATTAGAATGGATCGTACGAATGAATTAGAATAGATCGTGCGAATGAATTAGAATGGATTGTCTGAATGAATTAGAATGAATCATACGGATGAATTAGAATGGATCGTATGAATGTATTAGAATGGTTCGTACGAATGAATTAGAATGGATACATTCGTGTGAATGAATTAGAATGGATCGTACGAATGAATTAGAATAGATCATGCGAATGAATTAGAATGGTTCGTCTGAATGAATTAAAATGAATCATACGAATGAATTAGAATGGATGATGTGAATGAATTAGAATGGATCGTACGAATGAATTGGAATGGATACATTCGTACGAATAAATTAGAATGGATCGTGCGAATAAATTAGAATGGATACATTCATGCGAATGAATTAGAATGGATCGTACGAATGAATTAGAATGGATCGTACATATGAATTAAAATAGATTATACGAATGAATTAGAATGGATACATTCGTGCGAATTAATTAGAATGGATCGTACGAATGAATTATGAAGGATCGTCCAAGTGAATTAGAATGGATCGTACGAATGAATTAGAATGAATTCATTCGTGCGAATAAATCAGAATGGATCTTACTAATGAATTAGAATAGATACATTGGTGCGAATGAATTAGAATGGATTGAATTAGAATGGATCGTACGAATGAATAAGAATGGATCATACGAAGGAATTAGAATGGATCGTATAAATGAATTAGAATGGATCATGTGAATGAATTAGAACATTCTAATTCATTTGTATGATCCATTCGATTTCAATCGCACGATCCATTCGATCCATTCTAATTCATTCGTATGATCCATTCTAATTCATTTACACGAATGTATCCATTCTAATTTATTCTTACGATCCATTCTAATTCATTCGCACGATCCATTCTAATTCATTCATACGATCCATTCTAATTCATTCGTATGATTCATTCTAATTCATTCAGACGATCCATTCTAATTCATTTGCACGATCTATTCTAATTCATTTGTATGATCCATTCTAATTCATTCGCACGAATGTATCCATTCTAATTCATTCATACGAATGTATCCATTCTAATTCATTCGTATGATCCATTCTAATTCATTTATACGAACCATTCTAATTCATTCATACGATCCATTCTAATTCATTCGTATGATTCATTCTAATTCATTCACACGATCCATTTTAATTCATTCGCACGATCTATTCTAATTCATTGGTACGATCCATTCTAATTCATTCGCACGAATGTATCCGTTCTAGTTCATTCGTACGATCCATTCTAATTCATTCATACGATCCATTCTAATTCAGTTGTATGATCTATTCTAATTCATTCGTACGATCCATTTTAATTCATTCGTACAATCCATTCTAATTCATTCGAACGATCCATTCTAATTCATTCAGACGATCCATTCTAATTCATTCGCACAAATGTATCCATTCTAATTCATTCGTATGATAAACTCTAATTCATTCGTACGATCCATTCTAATTCATTCGTACGATCCATTCTAATTCCTTCGCACGAATGTATCCATTCTAATTCATTCGCACGATCCATTCTAATTCATTCGTATGATCCATTCAAATTCATTTGCATGGATGTATCCATTCTAATTCATTCGTACAATCCATTCTATTTCATTCATACGATCCATTCTAATTCATTCGTATGATCTATTCTAATTCATTCGTTCGATCCATTTTAATTCATTCATACGATCCATTCTAATTCATTCATAAAATCCATTCTAGTTCATTCGTATGATCCATTCTAATTCATTATGATCCATTCTAATTCATTTGTACGATTCATTCTAATTCATTCGCACGAATGTATCCATTCTAATTCATTCGTACGATCCATTCAAATTCATTCGTACGATCTATTCTAATTCAGTCGCACGAATGTATCCATTTAAGTTCATTCGTATGATCCACTCTAATGCGTTCGCATGATCCACTCTAATTCATTTGTACGATACATTCTAATTCATTCACATGATCCATTCTAATTCATTCGTACGATCCATTCTAATTCATTCGTATGATCCATTCTAATTCATTCGTATGAATGTATCCATTCTAATATATTTGTACGATCCATTCTAATTCATTCGCATGATCTATTCTAATTCATTTGTACGAATGTATCCATTCTAATTCATTCGTACGATCCATTCGAATTCATTCGCATGGATGTATCCATTCTAATTCATTCATACAATCCATTCTAATTCATTCGCACGATCCATTCTAATTCATTCGAACGATCCATTCTAATTCATTCATACGATCCATTCTAATTCATTCGCACATTCCATTCTAATTCATTCGTACGATCCATTCTAATTCATTCGCACGATCCATTCTAATTCATTCATACAATCCATTCTAATTCATTCGTATGATTCATTCTAATTCATTCAGACGATCCATTCTAATTCATTCGCAGCGAATGAATTTGAATGGATCGTATGAATGAATTAGAATAGATAATGCGAATGAATTTGAATGGATGGTCTGAATGAATTAGAATGAATCATACTAATGAATTAGAATGGATCGTATGAATGAATTAGAATGGATCGTGCGAATGAATTCGAATGGATCCTACGAATAAATTAGAATAGATACATTCGTGTGAATGATTTAGAATGGATCGTACGAATGAATTAGAATGGATCGTAAGAATAAATTAGAATGGATCGTGCGAATGAATTAGAATGGATACATTCGTGCGAATAAATTGGAATGGATCGTCTGAATGAATTGGAATGGATCGTTCGAATGAATTAGAATGGATCGTACGAATGAATTAGAATGGATCGTACGAATAAATTACAATGGATACATTCGTGTGACTGAATTAGAATAGATCGCACGAATGAATTATAATGGATCGTGCGAATGAATTAGAATGGATACATTCGTGCGAAAGAATTAGACTGGATCGTACGAATGAATTAGAATAGATCGTGCGAATGAATTAGAATGGATCGTCTGAATGAATTAGAATGAATAAAACGAATGAATTAGAATGGATCGTATGAATGAATTAGAATGGTTCGTACGAATGAATTAGAATGGATCGTACGAATGAATTAGAATGGATCGAACGAATGAATTAGAATGGATCGAACGAATGAATTAGAATGGATCGTACGAATGAATTAGAATTGATCATGCGAATGAATTAGAATGGATCGTATGAATGAATTAGAATGGATCGTACGAATGAATTAGAATGGATCGTGCGAATGAATTAGAATGGATCGTGCGAATGAATTAGAATGGATCGTGCGAATGAATTAGAATGGAATGTGCGAATGAATTAGAATGGATTGTATGAATGAATTAGAATGGATCGTTCGAATGAATTAGAATGGATTGTACGAATGAATTAGAGTGGATCATATTAATGAATTAGAATGGATAGATTCGTGCGAATGAATTTGAATGGATCGTACGAATGAATTAGAATAAATCGTACGAATGAATTAGAATAGATCGTACGAATGAATTAGAATGGATCGTGCAAATTAATTACAATGGATCATATAAAAGAATTAGAATGAATCGTGTGAATAAATTAGAATGGATCCTACGAATGAATTAGAATGGATACATTCATACGAATAAATTAGAATGGATCGTACGAATGAATTAGAATGGATCGTACGAATGAATTAGAATGGATCGTACAAATATATTAGAATGGATACATTCATAGGAATGAATTAGAATGGATTGTACAAATAAATTAGAACGGATTGTACGAATGAATTAGAATGGATCATACGAATGAATTAGAATGGATACATTCGTGTGAATGAATTAGAATGGATCGTACGAATGAATTAGAATGGATCTTACGAATGCATTAGAATGGATTGTACGAATGCATTAGAATGGATCGTACGAACGAATTAGAATGGTTACATTCGTACGAATAAATTAGACTGGATCGTACGAATGAATTAGAATGTATCATTCGAATGAATGGATCCATCCATGCAAATGAATTAGAATGGATCGTATGAATGAATTAGAATGGATCGTGCAAATGAATTAGAATGGATACATCCTTGCGAATGAATTAGAATGGACCGTACGAATGAACTAGAATGGATACATTCGTGCGAATGAATTAGAATGGATCATTGGAATGAATTAGTATGGATCGTGCGAATGAATTAGAATGGATCGTACGAATGAATTAGAATGGATCGTACGAATGAATTAGAATGGATACATTCGTGCGAATGAATTAGATTGGATCATACGAATGAATTAGAATAGATTATGCGAATGTATTAGAATGGATCGTACGAATGAATTAGAATGGATTATACGAATGAATTAGAATGGATTCTACGAATGAATTAGAATGGATCGTACGAATGAATTAGAATGGATCATACGAATGAATTAGAATGGATCGTTCGAAGGAATTAGAATGGATCGTGCGAATGAATTAGAATGGATCGTACGAATGAATTAGAATGGATCGTTCGAATGAATTAGAATGGATTATGCGAATGAATTAGAATGGATACATTCGTGCGAATGAATTAGAATGGATCGTACGAATGAACTAGAATGGATCGTACGAATGAATTATAATGGATCGTATGAATGAAATTGAGTGGATCATGCGAATGAATTAGAATTGATATAAGTGTGCGAATGAATTAGAATGGATTGTACGAATGAATTAGAATAGATTGTGCGAATGAATTAGAATGGATCGTCTGAATGAATTAGAATGAATCATACGAATGAATTAGAATGGATCGTATGAATGAATTAGAATGGATCGGGCGAATGAATTAGAATGGATCGTACAAATATATTAGAATGGATACATTCGTGCAAATGAATTAGAATGGATCATATGAATGAATTAGAATGGATCGAACGAATGGATTAGAATGGATCGTACGAATGAATTAGAATGGATCGTTCGAATGAATTAGAATGGATCGTGCGAGTGAATTAGAATGGATCGTAGGAATGAATTAGAATGGATCGTTCAAATAAATTAGAATGGATCGTGCGAATGAATTAGAATGGATACATTCGTGCGAATGAATTAGAATGAATCGTACGAATGAATCGTACGAATGAATTAGAATAAATTGTACGAATGAATTAGAATGGATACATTCGTGCAAATGAATTAGAATAGATCGTACGAATGAAATAGAATCGATTGTACTAATGAATTAGAATGGATCGTATGAATGAACTTGAATGGATACATTCGTGCGAATGAATTAGATTGATTCGTGAGAATCAATTAGAATGGATCATCCCAGTGAATTAGAATGGATCATACAAATGAATTAGAATGGATCGTTCGAATGAATTAGAATGGATCGTGCGAATAAATTAGAATGGATACATTCGTGCAAATGAATTAGAATGGATCGTACGAATGAATTAGAATGGATCGTACGAGTGAATTAGAATGGATCGTACAAATGAATTAGAGTGGATAATACGAATAATTAGAATGGATACATTCGTGCGAATGAATTAGAATGGATCGTACGAATGAATTAGAATAGATCGTGCGAATGAATTAGAATGGATCGTCTGAATGAATTAGAATGAATCATACAAATAAATTAGAATGGATCCTATGAATGAATTAGAATGGTTCGTACGAATGAATTAGAATGGATCATACGAATGAATTAGAATGGATACATTCGTGCGAATGAATTAGACTGGATCGTACGAATGAATTAGAATGGATTATCCGAGTGAATTAGAATGGATCGTATGAATGAACCTGAATGGATACATTCGTGCGACTGAATTAGAATAGATCGTACGAATGAATTAGAATGGATACATTCGTGCGACTGAATTAGAATAGATCGTACGAATGAATTAGAATGGATACATACGTGCGAATGAATTAGAATGGATCGTACGAATGAATTAGAATGGATCGTGCGATTGAATTAGAATGGATCGTACGAATGAATTAGAATAGATCGTGCGAATGAATTAGAATGGATCGTCTGAATGAATTAGAATGAATCATATGAATGAATTAGAATGGATCGTATGAATGAATTAGAATGGATCGTGCGAATAAATTAGAATGGATTGTGCGAATGAATTAGAATGGATACATTCGTGCGAATGAATTAGAATGAATCGTACGAATGAATTAGAATGGATCGTACGAATGAATTATGATGGATCGTCCGAGTGAAGTAGAAAGGATTGTAGGAATGAATTAGAATGGATACATTCGTGCGAATAAATTAGAATGGATCTTAGTAATGAATTAGAATGGATACATTCATGCGAATGAATTAGAATGGATTGAATTAGAATGGATCCTATGAATGAATAAGATTGGATCGTACGAATGAATTAGAATAGATCGTGCAAATGAATTAGAATGGATCATGCGAGTGAATTAGAATGGATCATACGAATGAATTAGAATAGATCGTACGATCCATTCGTACGATCGTGCTAATGATCCATTCTAATTCAATCGCACGATCCATTCTAATGCATTCGTACGATCTATTCTAATTCATTCGTACGATCCATTCTAATTCATTCACACAAATGAATTCATTCTAATTTATTCGTATGATCCATTCTAATTCATTCGCACGATCCATTCTAATTCATTCATACGATCCATTCTAATTCATTCGTATGATTCATTCTAATTCATTCAGACGATCAATTCTAATTCATTCGCACGATCTATTCTAATTCATTCGTACGATCCATTCAAATTCATTCGCACGAATGTATCCATTCTAATTTATTCGTATGATCCATTCTAATTTATTCGTACGAACCATTCTAATTCATTCATACGATCAATTCTAATTCATTCGTATGATTCATTCTAATTCATTCAGACGATCCATTCAAATTAATTCGCACGATCTATTCTAATTCATTCGTACGATCCATTCTAATTCATTTGCACGAATGTATCCATTCTAATTCATTCATATGATCCGAATGAATTAGAATGGATCGTATGAATGAATTAGAATGGATTGTATGAATGAATTAGAATGGATCATTCGAATGAATTAGAATGGATCGTGCGAATGAGTAAGAATAGATCGTACGAATGAATTAGAATGGATCATTCGAATGAATTAGAATGGATCGTGCGAATGAATTAGAATGGATACATTCGTGCGAATGAATTAGAATGGATCGTACGAATGAATTAGAATGGATCGTATGAATGAATTAGAATGGATCGTATGAATGTATTAGAATGGATCATACGAATGAATTAGAATGGATACATTCATGCGAATGAATTAGAATGGATCGTTCGAATGAATTAGAACGGATCGTGCGAATGAATTAGAATGGATATATTCGTGCGAATGAATTAGAATGGATCGTACGAATGAATTAGAATGGATCGTACGAATGAATTAGAATGGATCGTATGAATGAATTAGAATGGATCGTACGAATGAATTAGAATGGATCGTATGAATGAATTTGAATGGATCGTACGAATGAATTAGAATGGATACATTCGTGCAAATGAATTGGAATGGATCGTACGAATGAATTAGAATGGATCGTACGAATAAATTAGAATGGATCGTGCGAATGAATTATAATGGATCGTACGAATGAATTAGAATGGAATGTGTGAATGAGTTAGAATGGATAGTACAAATGAATTAGAATAGATCGTGCAAATGAATTAGAATGGATCGTGTGAATGAATTAGAATGGATCGTGCGAGTGAATTAGAAAGGATCGTACTAATGAATTAGAATGGATCATACGAATGAATTAGAATTGATCGTACGAATGCATTAGAATGGATCGTATGAATGAATTAGAATGGATCGTTCGAATGAATTAAAATGGATCATGCGAATGAATTAGAATGGATCATACGAATGAATTAGAATGGATCGTACGAATGAATTAGAATGGATCATACGAATGAATTAAAATGGATCGTACGAATGAATTAGAATGGATCGTACGAATGAATTAGAATGGATACATTCATACGAATGAATTAGAATGGATCATGTGAATGAATTAGAATGGATCGTACAAGTATATTAGAATAGATACATTCGTGCAAATGAATTAGAATGGATCGTACGAATGAATAGAATGGATTGTACGAATGAATTAGAATGGATCGTACGAATGAATTAGAATGGATCGTACGAATGAATTAGAATGGATCGTACGAATGAATTACATTCCTATGATCCATTCTAATTCATTCGTCAGATCCACTCTAATTCATTAATACGATCCATTCTAATTCATTCATACGATCCATTCTAATTCACACAGACGATCCATTCTAATTCATTCGCACGAATATATCCATTCAAGTTTATTCGTACAATCCATTCTAATTCATTCGTACAATCCATTTAATTTCATTCGTACGATCAATTCTAATTCATTCACACGAATGTATCCATTCTAATTCATTCGTACAATCTATTCTAATTCATTCATGCGATCCATTCTAATTCATTCGCACGAATGTATCCATTCTAATTCATTTGCACGATCCATTCTAATTCATTCGTACGATCCATTCTAATTCATTCACACGAATGTATCCATTCTAATATATTTGTACGATCCATTCTAATTCATTCGCATGATCCATTCTAATTCATTCGTACGAATGTATCCATTCTAATTCATTTGTACGATCTATTCTAATTCATTCGTACGATCCATTCTAATTCATTCACATGATCCATTCTAATTCATTAGTACGATCCATTCTAATTCACTCGCACGATCCTTTCTAATTCATTCGCACGATCCATTCTAATTCATTCGCACGATCCATTCTAATTCATTCGCACGATCTATTCTAATTCATTTGTACTATCCATTCTAACTCATTCACACATTCCATTCTAATTCATTCGTACGATCCATTCTAATTCATTCGCACGATCCATTCTAATTTATTCGTATGATCCATTCTAATTCATTCGTACGATCGATTCTAATTTATTCGTACGATCCATTCTTATTCATTCATACGATTCATTCTAATTCAATCCATTCTAATTCATTCGCATGAATCTATCCATTCTAATTCATTAGTAAGATTCATTCTAATTTATTCGCACGAATGTATCCATTCTAATTTATTCGTACGATCCATTCTTATTCATTCACACCAATGTATCCATTCTAATTCATTCGTTCAATCTATTCTAATTCATTCGTACTATCCATTCTAATTCATTCGTACGATCCATTCTAATTCATTTGCTCGAATGTTTCCATTCTAATTCCTTCGCACGAAACATTCTAATTCATTCGCATGATCCATTCAAATTCATTCACACGATCCATTCTAATTCATTCGTATGATTCATTCTAATTCATTTAGACGATCCATTCTTATTCATTCGCATGATCTATTCTAATTCATTCATACGATCCATTCTAATTCACTCGCATGATCCATTCTAATTCATTTGTACGATCCATTCTAATTCATTCGCATGAATGTATCCATTCTAATTCATTCGCACGATCCATGCTAAGTCATTCGTACGATCTATTCTAATTCAGTCGCACGAATGTATCCATTCAAGTTCATTCGTACGATCCATTCAAATTCACTAGGACGATCCATTCTAATTCATTCGTACGATCCAGTCTAATTCATTCGCACAAATGTATCCATTCTAATTCATTCGTATGATCCATTCTAATTCATTCGTACGATCCATTCTAATTCATTTGCACGAATGTATCCATTCTAGTTCATTCGTTCGATCCATTCTTATTCATTCGCAGGGATGTATCCATTCTAGTTCATTCGTACGATCCATTCTTATTCATTCGCAGGGATGTATCCATTCTAATTCATTCACACGATCCTTTCTAATTTATTCGCACGATCTATTCTAGTTCATTCGTACGATCCATTCTAATTCACTCGCACGATCCATTCTAATTCATTCGAATGATCGATTCTAATTCATTCGTACGATCCATTCTAATTCACTCGCACGATCCATTCTAAATCATTCGTACGATCCATTCTAATTCATTCGCACGAATGTATCCATTCTAATTCATTCGTATGATCCATTCTAATTCATTCATACGATCCATTCTAATTCATTAGTACGATCCATTCTAATTCATTCGTACGATCCATTCTAATTCATTCGCATGAATGTATCCATTCTAATTCATTCACACGATCCATTCTAATTCATTCGAAAGATCCATTCTAATTCATTCGTACGATCCATTCTAATTAATTCGCACGATCCATTCTAATTCATTCGAACGATCCATTCTAATTCATTCGTAGGATCCATTCTAATTCATTTGCAAGAATGTATCCATTCTAATTCATTCGTTCGATCCATTCTAATTCATACGTACGATCTATTCTAATTCATTCGCACGATCTATTCTAATTCATTCGTACGATCCATTCTAATTCACTCGTACGATCCATTCTACTTCATTCGTACGATCCATTCTAATTCATTCAGACGATCCATTCTAATTCATTCACATGATCTATTCTAATTCATTCGTACGATCCATTCTAATTCATTCGCACGAATGTATCCATTCTAATTCATTCGTAGGATGCATTCTAATTCATTCGTACGAACCATTCTAATTCATTCATACGATCCATTCTAATTCATTCATATGATTCATTCTAATTCATTCAGACGATCCATTCTAATTCATTCGCACGATCTATTCTACTTCATTCGTACGATCCACTCTAATTCATTCGCACGAATGTATCCATTCTAATTCATTCGTATGATCCATTCTAATTCATTCGTACAATCCATTCTAATTCATTCGTACGATCCATTCTAATTCATTCGCACGAATGTATCCATTCTAATTTATTCGTACGATCCATTCTAATTCATTCAATCGATCCATTCTAATTCATTCATATGATCCATTCTAATTCATTCGTATTATTCATTCTAATTCATTCAGATGATCCATTCTAATTCATTCGCAGGATCTATTCTAATTCGTTCGTACGATCCATTCTAATTCATTCGCACGAATGTATCCATTCTATTTCATTCGTATGATCCACTCTAATTCATTCATACGATCCATTCTAATTCATTTGTACGGTCCATTCTAATTCATTCGTACAATCCATTCTAATTCATTCGCACGAATGTATCCATTCTAATTCATTCACACGACCCATTCTAATTCATTCGAATGATCCATTCTAATTCATTCGTACAATCCATTCTAATTCATTCGCACGATCCATTCTAATTCATTCGAACGATCCATTCTAATTCATTCGTACGATCCATTCTAATTCATTCGCACGATCCATTCTAATACATTCGTATGATCTATTCTAATTCAGTCGCACGAATGTATCCATTCAAGTTCATTCGTACGATCCATTCTAATTCACTCAGACAATCCATTCTAATTCATTCGTACGATCCAGTCTAATTCATTCGCACGAATGTATCCATTCTAATTCATTCGTATTATCTACTCTAATTCATTCATACGATCCATTCTAATTCATTCGCACGATCCATTCTAATTCGTTCGTATGATCCATTCAAATTCATTTGCATGGATGTATCGATTCTAATTCATTCGTACGATCCATTCTAATTTATTCGTACGATCCATTCTAATTCATTCACACAAATGTATCCATTCTAGTTCATTTGTACGATCCATTCTAATTCATTCGCATGGATGTATCCATTCTAATTCATTCGCATGATCCATTCTAATTCATTCGCACGAATGTATCCATGCTAATTCATTCGCACGATCCATTCGAATTCATTCGCAAGATCTACTCTAATTCATTCGCATGAATGTATCCATTCTAATTCATTCGTACGATCCATTCTAATTCATTCGTATGAATGTATCCATTCTAATTCTTCGTATGATCAATTCTAAATCATTCGTACGATCGATTCTAATTTATTCGTACGAATGTATCCATTCTCATTCATTCGTACGATCCATTCTAATTCATTCACACGATCCATTCTAATTCATTCATATGATCCGTTCTAATTCAATCGCACGATCCATTCTAATTCATTCGTACAATCCATTCTAATTTCTTCGTACGATCTATTCTAATTCATTCGTACGATCCATTCTAATTCATTCATATGATCCATTCTAATTAATTCGTACAATCCATTCTAATTCATTCGTACGATTCATTCTAATTCATTCGCACGAATGTATCCATTCTAATATATTTGTACGATCCATTCTAATTCATTCACATGATCCATTCTAATTCATTCGTACGAATGTATCGATTTTAATTCATTCGTACCATCCATTCTAATTCATTCGTACGATCCATTCTAATTCATTCGCACGAATGTATCCAATCCAATTCATTCGCACGATCCATTCTAATTCATTCGTATGATCCATTCAAATTTATTTGCATGGATGTATCCATTCTAATTCATTCGTACGATCCATTCTAATTCATTCGTATGAATGAATTAGAATGGATCATACGAATGAAATAGAATAGATTGTACGAATGAATTAGAATGGATACATCCATGCAAATTAATTTGAATGGATCATACGAATGAATTAGAATGGAATGAATTAGAATGGATACATTCGTGTGAATGAATTAGAATGGATTGTACGAATGAATTAGAATGGATCATACGAATGAATTAGAATGCATACATTCGTACTAATGAATTAGAATGGATCATGCGAATGAATTAGGATGGATCGTACAAATATATTAGAATAGATACATTCGTGCGAATGAATTAGAATCGATCATACGAATGAATTAGAATGCATTGTACAAATAAATTAGAATGGATCATAAGAATGAATTAGAATGGATCGTACTAATGAATTAGAATGGATCGTACGAATGAATTAGAATGGTTCGTACGAATGAATTAGAATGGATCGTGCGATTGAATTAAAATGGATCAAACGAATAAATTAGAATGGATCGTATGAATGAATTAGAATGGATCGTACGAATGAATTAGAATGGATATATTCGTATGAATAAATTAGAATGGATCGTACGAATAATTTAGAATGGATCGTACGAATGAATTAGAATGGATAAATTCGTGCGAATGAATTAGAATGTAACGTACGAATGAATTAGAATGGATCTTACGAATGAATTAGAATAGATCGTGCGAATGAATTAGAATGGATCGTCTGAATGAAATAGAATGGATCGTGCGAATGAATTAGAATGGATCGTATGAATGAATTAGATTGGATCGTGCGAATGAATTATAATGGATACATTCGTGTGAATGAATTAGAATGGATCGTACGAATGAATTAGAATGGATGGTAAGAATGAATTAGAATGGATCATGTGAATGAATGAGAATGGATCTTTCGAATTAATTACAATGGATCATATGAATGAATTAGAATGGATCATACGAATGAATTAGAATGGATACATTCGTATAGATCGTGCGAATGAATTAGAATGGATACACTCGTGCGAATAAATTAGATTGATTCGTGAGAATGAATTAGAATGGATCGTCCGAGTGAATTAGAATGGATCGTACGAATGGATTAGAATGGATCCTATAAATGAATTAGAGTGGATCATATGAATGAATTAGAACGGATACATTCATACGAATGAACTAGAATGGATCGTACGAATGAATTAGAATAGATCGTGCGAATGAATTAGAAAGAATCGTCTGAATGAAATAGAATGGATCATACGAATGAATTAGAATGGATCGTACGAATGAATTAGATTGGATCGTGCGATTGAATTAGAATGGATACATTCATGCGAATGAATTAGAATGGATTGTACGAATGAATTAGAATAGATCGTGCGAATGAATTAGAATGGATCGTCTGAATGAATAAGAATGGATACATTCGTGCGAATGAATTAGACTAGATCGTACGAATGAATTAGAATGGATCGTCCGAGTGAATTAAAATGGATCGTACGAATGAACTTGAATGGATACATTCGTGCGACTGAATTAGAATTGATCGTCTGAATGAATTAGAATGAATCATACGAATGAATTAGAATGGATCGTATGAATGAATTAGAATGGATCGTGCGAATGAATTAGACTGGATAGTACGAATAAATTAGAATGGGTACATTCTTGCGAATGAATTAGAATGGATCGTACGAATGAATTAGAATGGATCATACGAATTAATTAGAATGGATCCATTCGTGCGAATGAAGTAGAATGGATCGTATAAATTAATTAGAATGAATCATACGAATGAATTAGAAAGGATCATACGAATGAATTAGAATAGATTGTGCGAATGAATTAGAATGGATCATACGAATGAATTAGAATGGATCATACGAATGAATTAGAATGGATCGTGCAAATGAATTAGAATGGATACATTCGTGCGAATGAATTAGATTGATTCGTGAGAATGAATTAGAATGGATCATCCGAGTGAATAAGAATGGATCGTACGAATGAATTAGAATGGATCGTATGAATGAATTAGAGTGGATCATACGAATGAATTAGAATGGATACATTCGTGCGAATGAATTAGAATGGATTGTACGAATGAATTAGAATGGATCGTGCGAATGAATTAGAATGGATCGTACGAATGCATTAGAATGGATCGTACGAATGAATTTGAATGTATACATTGGTGCGAATGAATGAGAATAGATTTTACGAATGAATTAGAATGGATCGTATTAATGAATTAGAATGGATCAAACGAATGAATTAGAATGGATCGTACGAATGAATTAGAATGGATCGTTCGAATGAATTAGAATGGATCATGCGAGTGAATTAGAATGGATCGTACGAATGAATTAGAATGGATCGAACGAATGAATTAGAATGGATCATTCGAATGAATTAGAATGGAATGTGCGAATGAGTTAGAATGGATAGTACAAAATAATTAGAATGGATCGAGTGAATGAATTAGAATGGTTCGTACGAATGATTTAGAATGGATCGTGCGAGTGAATTAGAATGGATCGTACTACTGAATTAGAATGGATCGTTCGAATGAATTAGAATGGATCGTTTGAGTGAATTAGAATGGATCATATGAATGAATTAGAATAGATCGTGCCAATGAATTAGAATGGATCGTGCGAATGAATTAGAATGGATACATTCATGCGAATGTATTAGAATGGATCGTACAAATGAACTAGAAAGGATACATCTATGCGAATGAATTAGAATGGATTGTAAGAATGAACTAGAATGGATACATTCGTGCGAATGAATTAGAATGGATTGTACGAATGAATTAGAATGGATCGTGCGATTAAATTAGAATGGATCATACGAATGAATTAGAATGGATACATTCGTGTGAATGAACTAGAATGGATCATACGAATGAATTAGAATGGATCATATGAATGAATTAGAATGGATCGTGCGAATGAATTAGAATGGATCGTACGAATGAATTAGAATGGCATGTGCGAATAAATTAGAATAGATCATACAAATGAATTAGAATGGATCGTGCGAATGAATTAGAATAGATCGTGCGAATGAATTAGAATGGATACATTCATGCGAATGAATTAGAATAGATCGTCTGAATGAATTAGAATGAATCATACGAATAAATTAGAATGGATCGTATGAATGAATTAGAATGGATCGTGCGAATTAATTAGAATAGATCGTGCGAATGAATTAGAAAAGATCGTACGAATGAAATAGAATGCATACATTCATGCGAATGAATTAGAATGGATTGTCTGAATGAATTGGAATGAATCATACGAATGAATTAGAATGGATCGTATGAATGAATTAGAATGGATCGTGCGAATTAATTAGAATAGATCGTACGAATGAATTAGAATAGAAACATTCTTGCGAATGAATTAGAATGGATCGTATGAATGAATTGTGCGAATGAATTAGAATGGATCGTACGAATGAATTAGAATGGAATGTGCGAATGAATTAGAATGGATCATACAAATGAATTAGAATGGATCGTACGAGTGAATTAGAATGGATTGTACGAATGAACTTGAAAAGATACATTCGTGAGAATGAATTAGAATAGATCGTACGAATGAATTAGAATGGATCTTGCGAATGAATTAGAATGGATACATTTGTGCGAATGAATTAGAATGGATCGTACGAATGAATTAGAATGGATCGTGCGAGTGAATTAGAATCGATCTTACGAATGAATTAGAATGGATCATATGAATAAATTAGAATGGATACATTTGTCCGAATGAATTAAAATGGATCGTGCGAATGAATTAGAATGGATCGTACGAATGAATTAGAATGGATCGTATGGATGAATTAGAATGGATCATACGAATGAATTAGAATAGATCGTATGAATGAATTAGAATGGATCATACGAATAAATTAGAATGGATACATTCGTGTGAATGAATTAGAATGGATCGTACGAATGAATTAGAATGGATCATCCGAAAGAATTAGAATGGATCATACGAATAAATTAGAATGGATCGTCTGAATGAATTAGAATGAATCATACGAATGAATTAGAATGGATCGTATGAATGAATTTGAATTTATCATACGAATGAATTAGAATGGATCGTTTGAATGAATTAGAATGGAATGTGCGAATGAATTAGAATTGATCGTATGAATAAATTAGAATGGATCATACGAATGAATTAGAATAGATCGTACGAATGAATTAAAATAGATCATACGAATATATTAGAATGGATACATTCGTGTGAATGAATTAGAATGGATCGTACAAATGAATTAGAATGGATCATCCGAATAAATTAGAATGGATCGTACGAATAAATTAGAATGGATCGTCTGAATGAATTAGAATGAATCATATGAATGAATCAGAATGGATCATATGAATGAATTAGAATGCATCATACGAATGAATTAGAATGGATCGTATGAATGAACTAGAATGGAATGTGCGAATGAAATAGAATTGATCGTGCGAATGAATTTGAATGGATCATGCGAATGAATTAGAATGGATCGTTCGAATGAATTAGAATGGATACATTTGTGCGAATGAATTATAATAGATCGTGCGAATGAATTAGAATGGATCATGCGAATGAATTAGAATGGATATATTCGTGCAATTGAATTAGAATGGATTGTACGAATGAATTAAAATGTATCGTGCGAGTGAATTAGAATGGATCGTACGAATGAGGTAGAATGGATCATATGAATGAATTAGAATGGATACATTCGTGTGAATGAATTAGAATGGATCGTGCGAATGAATTAGAGTGGATCATACGAATGAATTAGAATTGATCGTACGAATGAATTAGAATGGTTCATATGAATGAATTAGAATAAATCGTATCAATGAATTAGAATGGATCATACAAATAAATTAGAATGGATACATTCATGTGAATGAATTAGAATGGATCATACGAATGAATTAGAGTGGATCATACAAATGAATTAGAATGGATACATTCGTGTGAAAGAATTAAAATGGATCATACGAATGAATAAGAATGGATCGTACGAATGAATTAGAATAGATTGTACAAATGAATTAGAATGGATCGTACGAATGAATAAGAATGGATCGTACGAATGAATTAGAATGAATCGTGCGAATGAATTAGAATGGATACATTCGTGCAAATGAATTAGACTGGATCGTACGAATGAATTAGAATGGATCGTGTGAATGAATTAGAATGGATCATATGAATGAATTAGAGTGGATCATACGAATGAATTAGAATAGATTGTGCGAATGAATTAGAATGGATCATCTGAATGAATTAGAATGGATCGTACGAATGAATTAGAATGGAATATGCGAATGAATTAGAATGGATCATACAAATGAATTACAATGGATCGTTCAAATGAATTAGAATGGATCGTGCGAATAAATTAGAATGGATACATTCGTGAATTCAATCGTACTATCCATTCTAATTCATTCGTAAGATCCATTCTAATTCATTCGCACGATCTATTCTAATTCATTCATATGATCCATTCTAACTCATTCGTACGATCCATTCTAATTCATTCGCACGATCCATTCTATTTCATTCGTACGATCTATTCTGTTTCATTCGTACGATCCATTCTAATTCATTCGTACAATCCATTCTAATTCATTCGTACGATCCATTCTAATTCATTCGTACAATCCATTCTATTTCATTCGTACGATCTATTCTGTTTCATTCGTACGATCCATTCTAATTCATTCGTACAATCCATTTTAATTCATTCGTACGATCCATTCTAATTCATTCGTACGATCTATTCTAATTCATTTGTACGATCCATTCTAATTCATTCGTACGAATGTATCCATTCTAATTCATTTGCACGATCCATTCTAATTCATTCGCACGATCCATCCTAATTTATTCATATGATCCATTCTAATTCATTCGCACATTCCATTCTAATTCATTCGTATGATCCATTCTAATTCATTCGTAAGATCCATTCTAAATCATTCGCACGATCCATTCTAATTCATTCGTACGATCTATTCTAATTCAGTCGCACAAATGTATCCATTCAAGTTCATTCGTACGATCCATTCTAATTCATTCGTATGATCCATTCTAATTCATTCGTATGATCCATACTAATTCATTCGTACAATCCATTCTAATTCATTCGTACGATCCATTCTAATTCATTTGCATGAATGTATCTATTCTAATTCATTCGCACGATCCTTTCTAATTCATTTGTACGATCTATTCTAATTCATTCGAATGATCCATTCTAATTCATTCGTACGATCCATTCTAATTCATTCGTATGATCCATTCTAATTCATTCGTACAATCCATTCTAATCATTCGTATGATCCATTCTAATTCATTCATACGATCCATTCTAATTCATATGACCCATTCTAATTTATACGATCCATTCTAATTCATTCGTATGATCCATTCTAATTCATTCGTACAATCCATTCTAATCCTTCGTATGATCCATTCTAATCCATTCATATGATCCATTCTAATTCATTCATACGATCAATTCTAATTTATTTGTACGATCCATTCTAATTGATTCGTACAACCCATTCTAATTCATTCGCACGATCCATTCTAATTCATTCGTACGATCCATTCTAATTCACTCGCACGATCCATTCTAATTCACTCGAACGATCCATTCTAATTCCTTCGTACGAATGTATCCATTCTAATTCATTTGTTGGATCCATTCTAATTCATTCGTACGATCTATTTTAATTCATTCGTACGATCCATTCTAATTCATTCGCACGATCCATTCTAATTCATTCGTACGATCCATTCTAATTCATTCGTACGATCTATTCTAATTTATTCGTACGATCTATTCTAATTCATTCGTATGATCCATTCTAATTCACTCGTATGATCCATTCTAATTCATTTGTACGATCCATTCTAATTCATTCGTACGATCCATTCTAATTCATTTGCACGATCCATTCTAATTCAATCGTACGATCCATTCTAATTCATTCATATGATCCATTCTAATTCATTCGTACGATCCATTCTAATTCATTCGCACGATCCATTCTAATTCATTCGTACGATCCATTCTAATTCATTCATACAATCCATTCTAATTCATTCGTATGATCCATTCTAATTCATTCGCACGAATGTATCCATTCTAATTCATTCGTACGATCCATTCTAATTCATTCGTACAATCCATTCTATTTCATTCGTACGTACGATCCATTCTAATTTATTCGTACGATCCATTCTAATTCATTCGGACGATCCATTCTAATTCATTCGTACGATCCATTTTAATTCATTCGCACGAATATATCCATTCTAATTCATTCGCACGATCCATTCTAATTCATTCGAACGATCCATTCTAATTCATTCGCATGATCCATTCTAATTCATTCGTACGATCCATTCTAATTCATTCGTACAATCTATTCTAATTCATTCATACTATCCATTATAATTCATTCATAAGATCCATTCTAATTCATTCGCACCATCTAATCTAATTCATTCGTACGATCCATTCTAATTCATTCGCACGAATGTATCCATTCTAATTCATTCGCACGATCCATTCTAATTCATTCGAACGATCCATTCTAATTCATTCGTATGATCCATTCTAATTTATTCGTACAATCCATTCTAATTCATTCGTACGATCCATTCTAATTCATTCGCACGAATGTACCCATTCTAATTTATTCGTACGATCCATTCTAATTCATTCGCACGATCCATTCTAACTTTCTAATTCATTCGAACGATCCATTCTAATTCATTCACGAACTATTCTAATTCATTCATACGATTCGTTCTAATTCATGCGACCCATTCTAATTCATTCGTATGATCCATTCTAATTCATTCGCATGATCCATTCTAATTCATTCGCACGATCCATTCTAATTCATTCGTACGATCCATTCTAATTCAATCGCATGAATGTATCCATTCTAATTCATTCACACGATCCATTCTAATTCATTCGAATGATCCATTCTAATTCATTCGTACAATCCATTCTAATTTATTCGCACGAATGTATCCATTCTAATTCATTCGCACGAATGTATCCATTCTTATCCATTCATACGAATATATCCATTCTAGCTCATTCGTACGATCCATCCTATTTCATTCATACGATCCATTCTAATTCATTCGTATGATCCATTCTAATTCATTCGTACGATCCATTCTAGTTCATTCGCACGAATGTATCCATTTTAATTCATTCGCACGATCCATTCTAATTCATTTGAACGATCAATTCTAATTCATTCGAACGATCCATTCTAATTCATTCGTACGATCCATTCTAATTCATTCGTAAGATCCATTCTAATTCATTCGTACGATCCATTCTAATTCATTCGCACGAATGAATGAATTAGAATGGAATGTGCGAATGAATTAGAAAGGATCATACGAATGAATTAGAATGAATCCTTCGAATGAATTAGAATGGATCGTGCGAATGAATTAGAATGGATACATTGTTGCGAATGAATTAGAATGGATCGTACAAATGAATTAGAATGGATCGTATGAATGAATTAGGATTGATCGTACGAATGTGCTAGAATGGATACATTCGTGCGAATGAATTAGAATGGATCATGCGAATGAATTAGAATGGATCGTACGAATGAATTAGAATAGATTGTACGAATGAATTAGAATGGATCGTTCGAATGAATTAGAATGGATCGTGCGCTTGAATTAGAATGGATCGTACGAATGAATTAGAATGGATCGTACGAATGAATTAGAATGGATCGTACGAATGAATTAGAATGGATCGTACGAATGAATTAGAATGGATTGTACGAATGAATTAGAATGGATCGTTCGAATGAATTAGAATAGATCATACGAATGAATTAGAATGGGTCGTACGAATGAATTAGAATGTATCATATGAATGAATTAGAATGGATCGTATGAATGAATTAGAATGGATCGTTCGAATGAATTAGAAAGGATCGTGCGAATGAATTAGAGTGGATCGTACGAATGAATTAGAATAGATTGTACGAATGAATTAGAATGGATCCTTCGAATGAATTAGAATGGATCGTACGAATGAATTAAATGAATCCTACGAATGAATTAGAATGGATCGTGCGAATGAATTAGAATGGATCATACGAATGAACTAGAATGGATCGTGCGAATGAATTAGAACGGATCGTGCGAATGAAATAGAATGGATTGTACAAATGAATCAAAATAGATCGTGCAAATGAATTAGAATGGATCGTCTGAATGAATTAGAATGAATCATACGAATGAATTAGAATGGATCGTACGAATGAATTAGAATGGATCGTGTAAATGAATTAAAATGGATTGTCCGAGTGAATAAGAATGGATCGTACAAATGAACTAGAATGGATCCATCCATGCAAATGAATTAGAATGGATCGTACGAATGCATTAGAATGGAACGTACGAATTAATTAGAATGGATCGTGCGAATGAATTAGAATGGATCCTGGAAATGAATTAGAATGGATCGTATGAATGAATTAGAATGGATCGTACGAATGAATTAGAATGGATCGTGAATGAATTAGAATGAATCGTTCGAATGAATTCGAATGTTAGAATGGATCGTGCGAATGAATTAGAATGGATCGTTCGAATGAATTAGAATGGATTGTACGATTGAATTAGAATGGATACATCGAATGAATTAGAAAGGATCATGCGAATGAATTAGAATGGATCGTGAATGAATTAGAATGGATCGAGCGAATGAATTAGAATGGATCGTTCAAATGATTTAGAATAGATCGTACAAATGAATTAGAATGGATCATGAATGAATTAGAATGGATCGAGCGAATTAAATAGAATGGATCGTACGAATGAATTAAAATGGATCGTTCGAATGAATTAGAATGGATCGTGCGAATGAATTAGAATGGATCGTACGAATGAATTAGAATGGATCGTACAAATGAATTAGAATGGATCGTTTGAATGATTTAGAATGGATCATATGAATGAATTAGAATGTATCGTACGAATGAATTAGAATGAATCATATGAATGAATTAGAATGGATCGTGTGAATGAATTAGAATGGATCGTATGAATGAATTAGAATGGATCTTACGAATGACTTAGGATGGACCATACGAATGAGCTAGAATGGTTACATTCGTGCGAATGAATTAGAATGGATCGTACGAATGAATTAGAATGGATCATATGATTGAATTAGAATGGATTGCACGAATGAATTAGAATGGATCATACGAATGAATTAGAATGGATCGTTTGAATGAATTAGAATTGATTGTACGAATGAATTAGAATGGATACATCGAATGAATTAGAAAGGATCGTGCGATTGAATTAGAATGGATCGTACGAATGAATTAGAATGGATTGTACGAATGAATTAGAATGGATCGTTCAAATAAATTAGAATGGATCGTGCGATTGAATTAGAATGGTTTGTACGAATGAATTAGAATAGATCGTGTGAATGAATTAGAATGGATCGTATGAATGAATTAGAATGGATCGTTCGAATGAATTAGAATGGATCGTGCTAATGAATTAGAATGGAATGTACGAATGAATTAGATTGGATCGTACGAATGAATTAGAATAGATCGAGCGAATGGATTAGAATAGATCGTACGAATTAATTAGAATAGATCGTTCGAATGAAGTAGAATGGATCTTACGAATGTATTAGAATGGAATATGCGAATGAATTAGAATGGATCATACGAATGAATTAGAATGGATCGTTCGAATGAATTAGAATGGATCGTGCGAATGAATTAGAATGGATCGTACGAATGAATTAGAATGGATCGTACGAATGAATTAGAATGGATCGTACGAATAAATTAGAATGGATCATTCGAATGAATTAGAATGGATCGTTTGAATGAATTAGAATGGATCTTACGAATGAATTAGAATGAATCGTACGAATGAATTAGAATGGATCGTGTGAATGAATTAGAATGGATCGTGCGATTGAATCGGAATGGATACATTCGTGCGAATGAATTAGAATTGATCGTACGAATGAATTAGGATGGATCGTACGAATGAATTAGAATGGATCATACGAATGAATTAGAATACGTGCGAATGAATTAGAATGGATCATCTGAATGAATTCGAATGGATCGTCTGAATGAATTAGAAAGGATCATACGAATGAATCAGAATGGATCATACGAATGAATTTGACTGGATCGTACGAATGAATTAGAATGGATCGTCCGAGTGAATTAGAATGGATCGTACGAATGAACTTGAATGGATCGTACGAATGAATTAGAATGGATCGTGCGAATTAATTACAATGGATCACATGAATGAATTAGAATGGATCGTGTGAATGAATTAGAATGGATCGTGCAAATGATTTAGAATGGATCGTTCGAATGAATTAGAATGGATCATACGAATGAATTAGAATGGATCGTACGAATGAATTAGAATGGATCATATGAATGAATATGAATAGATCGTTCGAATGAATTAGAATGGATCGTGCGAATGAATTAGAATGGATCGTGTGAATGAATTACAATGGATCGTACGAATAAATTAGAATGGTTCATACGAATGAATTATAATGATCCTATGAATGAATTAGAATGGATCGTACGAATGAATTAGAATGGATCGTATGAATGAGTTTGAATGAATTAGAATGGATCGTCTGAATGAATTAGAATGAATCATACGAATGAATTAGAATGGATCGTACGAATGAATTAGAATGGATCGTGCGAATGAATTAGAATGGATCGTTCGAATGAATTAAAATGGATCTTACGATTGAATTAGAATGGATCGTACGAATGAATTAGAATGGGTCGAACAAATGAATTAGAATGGATTGTGTGAATGATTTAGAATGGATCGTGCGATTGAATTAGAATGGATCGTTCGAATGAATTGGAATGGATAGTACGAATGAATTAGAATAGATCGTATGAATGAATTAGAATAGATCGTGTGAATGAATTAGAATGGATCGTACGAATAAATTAGAATGGATCGTTCGAATAAATTATAATGGATCGTTCGAATGAATTAGAATGGATCGTACGAGAATGAATTAGAATGGATCGTACGAATAAATTAGAATAGATCGTGCGAATGAATTAGAATGGATCTTACGAATGAATTAGAAAGGATCGTACAAAAGAATTAAAATGGATCGTGCGAATGAATTAGAATGGAATGTGCGAATGAATTAGAATGGATCATACGAATGAATTAGAATGGATTGTTCGAATGAATTAGAATGGATCCTGCGAATGAATTAAAATGGATACATTCGTGCGAATGAATTAGAATGGATCGTACGAATGAATTAGAATGGATCGTACGAATGAATTAGAATGAATCATACGAATAAAATAGAATGGATCATATGAGTGAATTAGAATTGATTGTGAATGAATTAGAATGGATCGTGAATGAATTAGAATGGATCGTCTGAATAAATTAGAATGGATTGTACGAATGAATCAGAATGGATCGTACGAATGAATTAGAATGGATCGTTCGAATGAATTAGAATGGATCATACGAATAAATTAGAATGGATCGTACGAATAAATTAGAATAGATCGTTCGAATGAATTAGAATGGATCATACGAATGACTTAGAATGGATCGTACGAATGAATTAGAATAGATCATGTGAATGAATTAGAATGGATCGTGCGAATGAATGAGAATGGATCGTACGAATGAATTAGAATAGATTATACGAATGAATTAGAATGGATTGTCCGAATGAGTTAGAATGGATCGTGCGATTGAATTAGAATGGATCTTACGAATGAATTAGAATAGATACATTCGTGCGAATGAATTTGAATAGATTGTACGAATGAATTAGAATGGATCGTCCGAGTGAATTAGAATGGATCGTACGAATGAATTAGAATGGATATATTCGTGCGAATGAATTAGAATGGATCGTGCGAATGAATTAGAATGGATCGTACGAATAAATTAGAATAGATCGTTCGAATAAATTAGAATGGATCATACGAATGAATTAGAATGGACCGTTCGATTGAATTAGAAGGAATCATACAAATAAATTAGAATGGATTGTACGAATGAATTAGAATGGATCGTACGAATGAATTAGAATGGATCATACGATTGAATTAGATTGGATACATTCGTGCGAGTGAATTAGACTGGATCGTACGAATGAATTAGAATGGATCGTCCAAGTGAATTAGAATGGATCGTACGAATAAATTAGAATGGATACATTCGTGCGAATGAATTAGAATAGATCGTCCGAATGAATTAGAATGGATCGTACGAATAAATTAGAATGGATCGTTCGAATGAATTAGAATGGATCGTGCGAATGAATTAGAATGGATCGTGCGAATGAATTAGAATGGATCGTGCGAATGAATTAGAATGGATTGTTCGAATGAATTAGAATGGGTCGTACAAATGAATTAGAATGGATCGTACGAATGAATTAGAATGGATCGTTCAAATGAATTAGAATGGATCATACGAATGAATTAGAATGGATCATGCGAATGAATTAGAATGGATCGTGCGAATGAAATAGAATGGATCGTACGAGTGAATTAGAATGGATCGTACAAATGAATTTGAATGGATCTTGTGAATGAATTAGAATGGATCATGCGATTGAATTAGAATGGATCGTACGAATGAATTAAAATGGATCGTGCGAATGAATTAGAATAGAATGTGCGAATGAATTAGAATGGATCATACGAATGAATTAGAATGAATCGTTCGAATGAATTAGAATGGATCGTGCGAATGAATTAAAATGGATACATTCGTGCGAATAAATTAGAATGGATCGTACGAATGAATTAGAATGGATCGTACGAATGAATTAGAATGGATCATGCGAATGCATTAGAATGAATCATACGAATAAAATAGAATGGATCATATGAGTGAGTTAGAATTGATCGTGAATGAATTAGAATGGATCGTGAATGAATTAGAATGGATCGTATGAATAAATTAGAATGGATTGTACGAATGAATTAGAATGGATCGTACGAATGAATTAGAATGGATCGTTCAAATGAATTAGAATGGATCGTACGAATAAATTAGAATGGATCGTACGAATAAATTAGAATGGATCGTTCGAATGAATTAGAATGGATCATACGAATGATTTAGAATGGATCGTATGAATGAATTAGAATAGATCATGTGAATGAATTAGAATGGATCGTGCGAATGAATGAGAATGAATCGTACGAATTAATTAGAATAGATTATACGAATGAATTAGAATGGATCGTCCGAATGAGTTAGAATGGATCGTGCGATTGAATTAGAATGGATCTTACGAATGAATTAGAAAAGATACATTCGTGCGAATGAATTTGACTAGATCGTACGAATGAATTAGAATGGATCGTACGAGTGAATTAGAATGGATCGTACGAATGAATTAGAATGGATATATTCGTGCGAATGAATTAGAATGGATCGTATGAATAAAGTAGAATAGATCGTTCGAATAAATTAGAATGGATCATACGAATGAATTAGAATGGATCGTTCGATTGAATTAGAATGAATCATACGAATAAATTAGAATGGATTGTATGAATGAATTAGAAAGGATCGTACGAATGAATTAGAATGGATCATACGATTGAATTAGATTGGATACATTCGTGCTAGTGAATTAGACTGGATCGTACGAATGAATTAGAATGGATCGTCCAAGTGAATTAGAATGGATCGTATGAATAAATTAGAATGGATACATTCATGCGAATGAATTAGAATGGATCGTCCGAATGAATTAGAATGGATCGTACGAATAAATTAGAATGGATCGTTCGAATGAATTAGAATGGATCGTGCGAATGAATTAGAATGGATCGTGCGAATGAATTAGAATGGATTGTTCGAATGAATTAGAATGGGTCGTACAAATGAATTAGAATGGATCGTACGAATGAATTAGAATGGATCGTTCAAATGAATTAGAATGGATCATACGAATGAATTAGAATGGATCATGCGAATGAATTAGAATGGATCGTGCGAATGAAATAGAATGGAACGTACGAATAAATTAGAATGGATCGTACAAATGAATTTGAATGGATCGTGTGAATGAATTAGAATGGATCGTGTGATTGAATTAGAATGGATCGTACGAATGAATTAGAGTGGATCGTGTGAATGAATTAGAATGGATCGTGCGATTGAAGTAGAATGGATACATTCGTGCGAATGAATTAGAATGGATTGTACGAATGAATTAGAATTAATCATACGAATGAATTAGAATAGATCGTGCGAATGAATTAGAATGGATCATACGAATGAATTAGAATGGATCGTGCGAATGAATTAGAATGGATTGTGCGAATGAATTAGAATTGATTGTACGAATCAAGTTCATTCGTACGATCCATTCTAATTCATTCGTATGATCCATTCTAATTCATTCGTACGATCCATTCTAATTCATTCCTACGATCCATTCTAATTCATTCGCATGGATGTATCCATTCTAATTCATTCGTACGATCCATTCTAATTCATTTGCTCGATCCATTCTAATTCATTCACACGATCCATTCTAGTTCATTCGTACGATCTATTCTAATTCATTCGTACGAATGAATTAGAATGGATACATTCGTGCGAATGAATTAGAATGGATCATACGAATGAATTAGAATGGATCGTATGAACGAATTAGAATGGATACATTCGTACGAATGAATTAGAATGGATCATACGAATGAATTGGAATGGATCATACGAATGAACTAGAATAAATTGTTCGATTGAATTAGAATGGATCGTTCAAATGAATTAGGATGGATCGTGCGAATGAATTAGAATGGATTGTACGAATGAATTAGAATGGATCGTACGAAGGATTTAGAATGGATCGTACGAATAACTTAGAGTGGATACATTCGTGCGATTGAATTAGAATGGATCATATAAATGAATTAGAATAGATTGTACGAATGAATTAGAATGGATAGTGCGAATGAATTAGAATGGATCGTGCGAATGAATTAGAATGGATCGTGCGAATGAATTAGAATGGATACATCCACGCAAATGAATTTGAATGGATCATACGAATGAATTAGAATGGATCGTACGAATGAAATAGAATGGATCGTACGAATGAAATAGAATGGATCGTATGAATAAATTAGAATGGATCATGCGAATGAATTTGAATGGATCGTACCAATGATTTAGAATGGATCGTCTGAATGAATTAGGTTGGATCGTCTGAATGAATTAGAAAGGATTATACGAATGAATCAGAATAGATCGTACGAATGAAAAAGAATGGATCGTACGAATGAATTAGAATGGATCGTATTAATGAATTAGAATGAATCATATGAATGAATTAGAATGGATCGTGCGAATGAATTAGAATAGATTGTACGAATGAATTAGAATGGATCGTACGAATAAATTAGAATGGATCGTCTGAATTAATTAGAAAGGGTCATATGAATGAATCAGAATGGATCATATGAATGAATTAGAATGGATCGTGCGAATGAATTAGAATGGATTGTTCGAATGAATTTGAATAGATAGTACGAATGAATTAGAATGGATCGTACGAATGAATTAGAATGGATCGTACGAATGAATTAGAATAGATTGTATGAATGATGTAGAATGGATCGTACGCATAAATTAGAATGGATCATTCGAATGAATTAGAATGGATCGTATGAATGAATTTGAATGGATCGTACGAATGAATTAGAATGGATCGTCCGAATGAATTAGAATGGATCGTACTAATAAATTAGAATGGATACATTCGTGTGACTGAATTAGAATGGATCGTACGAATGATTTAGAATGGATCGTACGAATAACTTAGAATGGATACATTCATGCGAATGAATTAGAATGGATCGTTCGAATGAATTAGAATGGATCATACGAATGAATTAGAATAGATCATATGAATGAATTAGAATGGATCGTGCGAATGAATTAGAATGGATCGTATGAATGAATTAGAATAGATCGTCCGAGTTAATTAGAATGAATCGTACGAATGAATTAGAATAGATCGTATGAATGAATTAGAATGGATCATCCGAAAGAATTAGAATGGATCGTATTAATGAATTAGAATGGATCGTGCGAATGAATTAGAATGGATCGTATGAATAAATTAGAATGTATCGTATGAATGAATTAGAATGAATCGTAGGAATGAATTAGAATGGATCATGCGAATGAATTAGAATGGATCGTTCGAATGAACTAGAATGGATAGTACAAATAAATTAGAATGGATCGTACGAATGAATTAGAATAGATTGTACGACAGAGTTAGAATGGATCGTACGAATAAATTAGAATCGATCGTTCGAATGAATTAGAATTTATCGTAGAAATGAATTAGAACGAATAGATTGAATGAATTAGAATGGATTGTCCGAATAAATTAGAATGGATCGTACGAATAAATTAGAATGGATCGTTCGAATGAATTAGAATGGATCATACGAATGAATTAGAATGGTTCGTATGAATGAATTAGAATGGATCGTGCGAATGAATTAGAATGGATCGTACGAATGAATTAGAATGGATCGTCTGACTGAATTTGAATGGATCATATGAATGATTTAGAATGGATCGTATGAATGAATTAGAATGGATCATGCGAATGAATTAGAATGGATCATATGAAAAAATTAGAATAGATTGTACGAATGAATTAGAATGGATCGTTCGAATAAATTAGAATGAATCGTCCGAATGAATTAGAATGATCGCACGAATGTAATAGAATGGATCGTATGAATGGATCGTACGAATGAATTAGAATGGATCATGCGAATGAATTAGAATGGATCGTACGAATGAATTAAAATAGATCATATGAATGAATTAGAATGGATCGTGTGAATGAATTAGAATGGATCGTGCAAAAGAATTAGAATGGATACATACGTGCGAATGTATTACGCAGGATCGTACGAATGACTTAGAATGGATCGTATGAATGAATTAGAAAGGATCGTACGAATGAATTAGAATGGATCATGTGAATGAATTAGAATGGATCGTGCGAATTAATTAGAATGGATCGTGCGAGTGAATTTGAATGGATCATACAAATGAATTAGAATAGATCGTGTGAATGAATTAGAATGGATCCTCTGAATGAATTAGAATGAATCATACAAATGAATTAGAATGGATCGTGTGAATGAATTAGAATGGATCGTGCGAATGAATTAGAATGGATACATTCGTGTGAATGAATTAGAATGGATCGTACGAATGAATTAGAATGGATTATATGAATGAATTAGAATAGATCGTTCGAATGAATTAGAATGGATTGTACGAATGAATTAGAATGGATCGTACGAATGAATTGGAATAGATCGTGCGAATGAATTAGAATGGATCGTCTGAATGAATTAGAATGAATCATATGAATAAATTAGAATGAATCATACGAATGAATTAGAATGGATCGTATGAACGAATTAGAATGGATCGTGCAAGTGAATTAGAATGGATCGTACGAATGAATTAGAATGAATCATACAAATGAATTAGAATGGATCGTACAAAAGAATTAGAATGGATCGTCCGATTGAATTAGAATGGATCGTACGAATGAATTTGAATGGATCATATGAATGAATTAGAATAGATCGTCTGGATGAATTAGAATGAATCATACGAATGATTTAGAATGGATCGTACGAATGAATTAGAATGGATCGTACGAATGAATTAGAATGGATCGTACGAATGAATTTGAATGGATCGTACAAATAAATTAGAATGGATCGTACGAATAAATTAGAATGGATCGTTCGAATGAATTAGAATTGATCGTACGAATGAATTAGAATGGATCATATGAATGAATTAGAATGGGTCGTACAAATGAATTTGAATGGATTGTACGAATGAATTAGAATGGATCATGAATGAATTAGAATGGATCGTTCGAATGAATTAGAATGTTAGAATGGATAGTACAAATGAATTAGAATGGATCGTACGAATGAATTAGAATAGATTGTACGAATGAATTAGAATGGATCGTTCGAATGAATTAGAATGGATCGTACGAATGAATTAGAATAGATTGTCCGAATAAATTAGAATGGATTGTACGAATAAATTAGAATGGACCTTACAAATAAATTAGAATGGATCGTTCGAATGAATTAGAATGGATCAAACGAATGAATTAGAATGGATCGTACGAATGAATTAGAATGGATCGTGCGAATGAATTAGAATGGATCGTGCGAATGAATTAGAATGGGTCGTACGAATGAATTAGAATGAATCGTATGAATGAATTAGAATAGATCATACGAATGAATTAGAATAGATCATGCGAATGAATTAGAATGGATCTTACGAATGAATTAGAATGGATAGTACGAATGGATTAGAATAGATCATACGAATGAGTTAGAATGGATCGTAAGAATGAATCAGAATGGACCGTACGAATAAATTAGAATGGATCATGCGCATGAATTAGAATGGATCGTACGAATGAATTAGAATAGATTGTACGAATGAATTAGAATGGACCGTTTGAATGAATTAGAATGGTTCGTGCGATTGAATTAGAATGGATCATACGAATGAATTAGAATTGATCATGCAAATGAATTAGAATGAAACGTATGAATGAATTAGAATGGATCATGTGAATGAATTAGAATGGATCGTGTGAATTAATTACAATGGATCATATGAATGAATTAGAATGGATCATGTGAATGAATTAGAATGGATCGTACGAATGAATTTGAATGGATCATGCGAATGAATTAGAATGGATCGTACGAATGAATTAGAGTGGATACATTTGTGCGAATGAATTAGAATGGATCGTATGAATGAATTAAAATAGATCGTGCGAATGAATTAGAATGGATCTTACGAATGAATTAGAATGGATAGTACGAATGAATTAGAATAGATCGTAGGAATGAATTAGAATGGATCGTATGAATGAATTAGGATGGATCGTACGAATGAGCTAGAATGGATATATTCGTGCGAATGAATAAGAATGGATCATACGAATGAATTAGACTGCATCGTACGAATGAATTAGAATGGATATATTCGTGCGAATAAATTAGAATGGATCGTACGAATGAAATAGAATGGATCATCCAAGTGAATTAGAATTGATCGTACGAATGAACTTGAATAGATTCATTCGTGCGACTAAATTAGAATAGATCGTACAAATGAATTAGAATAGATCATGCGAATGAATTAGAATGGATACTATGAATGAATTAGAATGGATCTTGCGAATGAATTAGAATGGATCGTGCGAATGAATTAGAATGGATCGTACGAATGAATTAGAATGGATCGTACGAATGAATTAGAATGGATCATGGGAATGAATTAGAATGGATCGTGCGAAGAACTTGAATGGATACATTCGTGCGACTGAATACGAATGAACTTGAATGGATACATTCGTGCGGCTGAATTAGAATAGATCGTACGAATGAATTAGAATGGATCGTGCGAATCAATTAGAATGGATACATTCGTGCGAATGAATTAGAATGGATCGTACGAACGAACTAGAATGGATACATTCATGCGAATAAATTAGAATGGATCGTACGAATGAATTAGAATGAATCATACGAATGAATTAAAATGCATACATTCGTGCGAATGAATTAGACTGGATCGTGCGAATGAATTAGAATATATCATACGAATAAATTAGAATGGATTGTACGAATGAATTAGAATGGATCGTACGAATGAATTAGAATGGATCATATGAATGAATTAGAATGGATAGTACAAATGAATTAGAATAGATCGTGCGAATGAATTAGAATGGATCGTACGAATAAATTAGAATGGATCGTGCGAATGAATTAGAATGGATCGTACGAATGAATTACAATGGATCGTACTAATTCATTCGCACGAATGTATCCATTCTAATTCATTAGTACGATCCATTCTAATTTATTTGTATGATCCATTCTAATTCATTCGTACGATCCATTCTAATTCATTTGTACGATCCATTATAATTCATTCGCACATTCTATTCTAATTCATTTGTACGATCTATTCTAATTCATTCGTACGACCTATTCTAATTCAGTCGCACGAATGTATCCATGCAAGTTCATTCGTACGATCCATTCTAATTCACTTGGACGATCCATTCTAATTCATTCGTACGATCCAGTCTAATTCATTCGTATGATCCATTCTAATTCATTCGTACGATCCATTCTAAATCATTTTCACGAATCAATCTAATTCATTCGCATGAATGTATCCATTCTAATTCATTCGCACGATCCATTCTAGTTCTTTCGTACGATCCATTCTAATGCATTCGCACGATCCATTCTAATTCATTCGTACGATCTATTCTAATTCATTCGTACAATCCATTCTAATTCATTCGCATGATCCATTCTAATTCATTCATACGAACCATTCTAATTCATTCGTAAAATCAATTCTCATTCATTCGCACAAATGTATCCATTCTAATTCTTTCGTACGATCCATTCTAATGCATTCGTACGATCCATTCTAATTCATTCACACGATCCATTCTAATTCATTCACACGATCCATTCTAATTGATTCGTTCGACCCATTCTAATTCATTCATACGATCCATTCTAATTCATTCGTAAGATCCATTCTAATTCATTCACACGATCAATTCTAATTCATTCATACGATCCATTATAATTCATTTATATGATTCATTCTAATTCATTCAGACGATCCATCCTAATTCATTCGCACGATCTCTTCTAATTCATTCGTACGATCCATTCTAATTCATTCATACGATCCATTCTAACTCATTCGTATGATCCATTCAAATTCATTCGTACGATCCATTCTAATTCATTCGCATGAATGTATCCATTCTAATTCATTCGCACGATCCATTCTAATTCATTCGAACGATCCATTCTAATTCGTTCGCATGATCCATTATAATTCATTCGAACGATCCATTCTTATTCATTCACATGATCCATTCTAATTCATTCGTATTATCCATTCTAATTCATTCGCACGATCCATTCAAATTCATTCGTACGATCTATTCTAATTCAGTCGCACGAATGTATCCATTCAAGTTCATTCGTATGATCCATTCTAATTCATTCGTACAATCCATTCTAATTCATTCATATGATCCATTCTAATTCATTCGCACGAATGTATCCATTCTAATATATTAGTACGATCCATTCTAATTCATTCGCATGAACCATTCTAATTCATTCGTGCAAATGTATCTATTCTAATTCATTGTACGATCCATTATAATTCATTAGTACGATCCATTCTAATTCATTCATATGATCCATTCTAATTCATTCATAGGATCCACTCTAATTCATTCGTACGATCCATTCTAATTCATTCGCACAAATGTATCCATTCTAATTCATTTGCACGATCCATTCAAATTCATTCGTATGATCCATTCATATTCATTTGCATGAATGTATCCATTCTAATTCATTCGTACAATCCGTTCTATTTCATTCGTACGATCCATTCTAATTCATTCGTACGAATGAATTAGAATAGTTACATCCGTGCGAATGAATTAGAATGGATCATACGAATAAATTAGAATGGATCGTTCGAATGAAGTAGAATGGATCGTGCGAATGAATTAGAATGGATCGTACGAATGAATTAGAATGGATCGTACGAATAAATTAGAATGGATACGTTCGTGTGAATGAATTAGAATGGATCGTACGAATGAATTAGAATGGATCGTACGAATGCATTAGAATGGATCGTGCGATTGAATTAGAATGGATCATACGAATGAATTAGAATGTTCTAATTCATTCGCATGATCCATTCTAATTTATTCTTACGATCCATTCTATTTCAATCCATTCTAATTCATTCGCACGAATGTATCCATTCTAATTCATTAGTAAGATCCATTCTAATTTATTCGCACGAATGTATCCATTCTAATTTATTCGTACGATCCATTCTAATTCACTCGGATGATCCATTCTAATTCATTCGTACGATCCATTCTAATTCATTCGCACGAATGTATATATTCTAATTCATTCGTACAATCCATTCTAATTCACTCGAACGATCCATTCTAATTCATTCGTACGATCCATTCTAATTCATTCGCACGAATGTATATATTCTAATTCATTCGTACAATCTATTCTATATCATTCGTACGATTCATTCTAATTCATTCGTAAGATCCATTATAATTTATTAGCATGAATGTATCAATTCTAATTCATTCGCACGATCCATTCTAATTCATTCATACGATTAATTCTAATTCATTCGTATGATTCATTCTAATTCATTCAGACGATCCATTCTAATTCATTCGCACGATCTATTCTAATTCATTCGTACGATCAATTCTAATTTACTCGCAAAATCCATTCTAATTCATTCGTACGATCCATTCTAATTCATTCGCATGAATGTCTCCATTCTAATTCATTCGCACGATCCATTCTAATTCATTCGTACGATCTATTCTAATTCAGTCGCACGAATGTATCCATTCAAGTTCATTCATGCGATCCATTCTAATTCACTCGGATGATCCATTCTAATTCATTCGTACGATCTAGTCTAATTCATTCGCACGAATGTATCCATTCTAATTCATTCGTATGATCCATTCTAATTCATTCGTACGATCCATTCTAATTCATTCGAACAAATGTATCCATTCTAGTTCATTCGTACGATCCATTCTAATTCATTCGCATCGATGTATCCATTCTAATTCATTCGTACGATCCATTCTAATTCATTCGCACGAATGTATCCATTCTAATTCATTCGCACGATCCATTCTAATTTATTCGCATGATCTATTCTAATTCATGCGTACGATCCATTCTAATTCACTCGCACGATCCATTCTAATTCATTCGAACGATCCATTCTAATTCATTAGTACGATCCATTCTAATTCACTCGCACGATCCATTCTAAATCATTCGTATTCGCACGATCCATTCTAATTCATTCGCACGATCTATTCTAATTGATTCGCACATTCCAATCTAATTCATTCATACGATCCATTCTAATTCATTCGTATGATTCATTTTAATTCATTCAGACGATCCATTCTAATTCATTCGCACGATCTATTCTAATTCATTCGTACGATCCATTCTAATTCATTCGTACGATCCATTCTAATTCATTCGAACGATCCAATCTAATTCATTCGTGCAATCCATTCTAATTCATTCTTACAATCCATTCTAATTTATTCGTATAATTAATTCTAATTCATTCAGACGATCCATTCTAATTCATTCGCACATTCCATTCTAATTCATTCATAAGATCCATTCTAATTCATTCGTATGATTCATTCTAATTCATTCAGACGATCTATTCTAATTCATTCGCACGATTTATTCTAATTCATTCGTATGATCCATTCTAATTCATTCGTACGATCCATTCTAATTCATTCACACGAATGTATCCATACTAATTTATTCGTACGATCCATTCTAATTCATTCGAATCATTTTAATTCATTCGAACGATCCATTCTAATTCATTCGTATGATCCATTCTAATTCATTCGCACATTCTATTCTAATTCATTCGTACGATCCATTCTAATTCATTCGCACGAATGTATCTATTCTAATTCATTCGTACGATCCATTCTAATTCATTCGTACGATCTATTCTAATTCATTCGTACGATCCATTCTAATTCAGTCGTACTTTCCATTCTAATTCATTCGCATGATCCATTCTAATTCATTCGTACGATCCATTCTAATTCATTCGTACGATCCATTCTAATTCATTCGTATTATTCATTCTAATTCATTCGTACAATCCATTCTAATTCATTTGTACGATCCATTCTAATTCATTGCACGAATGTATCCATTCTAATTTATTCGTACGATCCATTCTAATTCATTCGCACGATCCATTCTAATTCATTCGTATGATTCATTCTAATTAATTCAAACGATCCATTCTAATTCATTCACACGATCTATTCTAATTCATTCGTACGATCCATTCTAATTCATTCGCACGAATGTATCCATTCTAATTCATTCGTACGATCCATTCTAATTCACTCGGACAATCTATTCTAATTCATTCATACGATCCATTCTAATTCATTCGTATGATTCATTCTAATTCACTCAGACGATCCATTCTAATTCATTCGCACATTCCATTCTAATTCATTCGTACGATCCATTCTAATTCATTTGAACGATCCATTCTAATTCATTCGTACCATCCAGTCTAATTCATTCGCACATTCCATTCTAATTCCTTTGTACGATCCATGCTAATTCATTCGAACGATCCATTATAATTCATTCGTACGAACCATTCTAATTCATTCGCACATTCCATTCTAATTCATTCGTACGATCCATTCTAATTCATTCGAACGATCCATTCTAATTCATTCGAATGATCCATTCTAATTCATTCGTACGATCCATTCTAATTCATTCGCACATTCCATTCTAATTCATTCATATGATCCATTCTAATTCATTCGTATGATTCATTCTAATTCATTCAGACGATCCATTCTAATTCATTCGCACGATCCATTCTAATTCATTCGTACAATCCATTCTAATTCATTTGTACTATCCATTCTAACTCATTCACACATTCCATTCTAATTCATTCGTACGATCCATTCTAATTCATTCGCACGATTCATTCTAATTCATTCGTATGATCCATTCTAATTCATTCGTATGATCCATTCTAATTTATTTGTTCGATCCATTCTAATTCATTCATACGATACATTCTAATTCATTCGTAAAATCTATTCTCATTCATTCGCACAAATGTATCCATTCTAATTCATTCGTACGATCCATTCTAATGCATTCGTACGATCCATTCTAATTCATTCACACAATTCATTCTAATTCATTCGCACGATCCATTCTAATTCATTCGTTCGACCCATTCTAATTCATTCATACGATCCATTCTAATTTATTCGTAAGATCCATTCTAATTCATTCGCCCGATCCATTCTAATTCATTCATACGATCCATTCTAATTCATTCGTATGATTCATTCTAATTCATTCAGACGATCCATTCTAATTCATTCGTAAGATCTATTCTAATTCATTCGTACGATCTATTATAATTCATTCATACAATCCATTCTAATTCATTCGAACGATCCATTCTAATTCATTCGTACAATCCATTCTATTTCATTCGTACGATCCATTCTAATTCATTCGCACGAATGTATCCATTCTAATTCATTCGTACAATCTATTCTAATTCATTCGTATGATCCATTCTAATTCATTCGCACGAATGTATCCATTCTAATTCATTCGTACGATCCATTCTAATTCATTCACACGATCCATTCTAATTCATTCGTATGATCCATTCTAATTCATTTGTACGATCCATTTTAATTCATTCGTACGATCCATTGTAATTCATTCGCATGGATGTATCCATTCTAATTCATTCGCATGATTCATTCTAATTCATTCGTACGATCCATTCTAATTCATTTGCATAGATGGATCCATTCTAATTCGTTCGCACGAACGTATCCATTCTAATTCATTCGTACGATCCATTCTAATTCATTCGGACGATCTATTCTAATTCATTCGTACGATCCAGTCTAATTCATTTGCACGAATGTATCCATTCTAATTCATTCGTATGATCCATTCTAATTCATTCATACGATCCATTCTAATTCATTCGTACGATCCATTCTAATTCATTTGCACGAATGTATCCATTCTAATTCATTCGCACTATCCATTCTAATTCATTCGTATGATCCATTCAAATTTATTTGCATGGATGTATCCATTCTAATTCATTCGTACAATCCATTCTATTTCATTCGTACGATCCATTCTAATTCATTCGTACGAATGAATTAGAATGGATACATTCGTGCGAATGAATTAGAATGGATCGTACTTATTCATTCGCAGGAATGTATCCATTCTAATTCATTCGTACGATCCATTCTAATTTATTCGTACGAATGTATCCCTTCTAATTCATTCGTACGATCCATTCTAGTTCATTCGCACGAATGTATCCATTCTAATTCATTCGCACGATCCATTCTAATTCATTCGTATGATCCATTCAAATTCATTTGCATGGATGTATCCATTCTAATTCATTCGTACAATCCATTCTATTTCATTCGTACGATCTATTCTAATTCATTTGTACGAATGAATTAGAATGGATACATTCGTGCGAATGAATTAGAATGGATCGTACGAATAAATTAGAATGGATCGTTCGAATGAATTAGAATGGAATGTGCGAATGAATTAGAATGGATCGTACGAATGAATTAGAATAGATCGTGCGAATGAATTAGAATGGATACATTCTTGCGAATGAATTAGAATGGATTGTACGAATGCATTCGAATGGATACAACCATGCGAATGAATTAGAATGGATCGTACGAATGAACTAGAATGGATTCATTCGTATGAATCAATTAGAATGGATCATACGAATGAATTAGAATGGATACATTTGTGCGAATGAATTAGAATGGATCGTACAAATGAATTAGAAAAGATCGTGCGAATGAATTAGAATGGATTGTCTGAATGAATTAAAATGAATCATACGAATGAATTAGAATAGATCGTATGAATGAATTAGAATGGATCGTACGAATGAATTAGAATGGATCGTACGAATAAATTAGAATGGATACATTCGTATGAATGAATTAGAATGGATCGTACAAATGAATTAGAATGGATCGTACGGATGCATTAGAATGGATCGTACGAATGAATTAGAATGGATCGTGCAAATGAATTAGAATGGATCGTACGAATGAATTAGAATGGATCTTTCGAATGAATTAGAATGGATCGTGCAAATAAATTAGAATGGATACATTCGTGCGAATGAATTAGAATGGATCGTACGAATGAATTAGAATGGATCGTATGAATGAATTAGAGTGGATCATACGAATGAATTAGAATGGATATATTCGTGCGAATGAATTAGAATGGATCGTACGAATGAATTAGAATAGATCATGTGAATGAATTAGAATGGATTGTCTGAATGAATTAGAATGAATCACATGAATGAATTAGAATGGATCGTATGAATGAATTAGAATGAATCGTGCGAATGAATTAGAATGGATCGTATGAATAAATTAGAATAGATACATTCGTGTGAATGAATTAGAATGGATCGTACGAATGAATTAGAATGGATCGTATCAATGCATTCGAATTGATCGTACGAATGAATTAGAATGGATCCTGCGAATGAATTAGAATGGATCGTATGAATAAATTAGAATGGATCTTGCGAATGAATTAGAATGGATCGTACGAATGAATTAGAATGGATCGTGCAAATGAATTAGAATGGAATGTGCGAATGAGTTAGGATGGATAGTACAAATGAATTAGAATGGATCGTGCGAATGAATTAGAATAGATCGTGCGAATGAATTAGAATGGATCGTGCGAATAAATTAGAATTGATCATACGAATAAATTAGAATGGATACATTCGTGTGAATGAATTAGAATGGACCGTACGAATAAATTAGAATGGATCGTACGAATGCATTAGAATGGATCGTACGAATGAATTAGAATGGATCGTGCGAATGAATTAGAATGGATCGTCCGAATGAATTAGAATGGATCGTATGAATGAATTAGAAAGGATCGTACGAATGAATTAGAGTGGATCATACGAATGAATTAGAATGGATACATTCGTGCGAATGAATTAGAAAGGATCGTACGAATGAATTAGAATAGATCATGCGAATGAATTAGAATGGATCGTCTGAACGAATTAGAATGAATCATACGAATGAATTAGAATGGATCGTACGAATGAATTAGAATGGATCATCTGAATGAATTCGAATGAATCATACGAATGAATTAGAATGGATCGTATGAATGAATTAGAGTGGATCATGCGAATGAATTAGAATGGATCGTACGAATAAATTAGAATTGATACATTCGTGTGAATGAATTAGAATGAATCGTACGAATGAATTAGAATGGATCGTACGAATGCATTTGAATGGATCGTACGAATGAATTAGAATGGATCGTGCGAACGAATTAGAATGGATCGTATGAATGAATTAGAATGGATCGTTTGAATGAATTAGAATGGATCGTATGAATGAATTAGAATAGATACATTCGTGCGAATGAATTAGAATGGATCGTACGAATGAATTAGAATAGATCGTACGAATGAATTAGAGTGGATCATACGAATGAATTAGAATAGATACATTCATGCGAATGAATTAGAATGGATCGTACGAATGAATTAGAATAGATCGTGCGAATGAATTAGAATAGATCATCTGAATGAATTAGAATGAATCATACGAATGAATTAGAATGGATCGTATGAATGAATTAGAATGGATCGTGCGAATGAATTAGAATAGATCGTACGAATAAATTAGAATGGATACATTCTTGTGAATGAATTAGAATGGATCATACGAATGAATTAGAATGGATCGTACGAATGTATTAGAATGGATCGAACGAATGAATTAGAACGGATCGTGCGAATGAATTAGAATGGATCGTACGAATGAATTAGAATGGATCGTACGAATGAATTAGAATAGAATGTGCGTATGAATTAGAATGGATCATATGAATGAATTACAATGGATCGTTCGAATGAATTAGAATGGATCGTTCGAATAAATTAGAATTGATCGTACGAATGAATTAGAATGGATCGTGCGAATGAATTAGAATGGAATGTGCGAATGAGTTAGAATGGATAGTACAAATGAATTAGAATGGATCGTGCGAATGAATTAGAACATATCGTGCGAATGAATTAGAATGGATCGTGCGAATGAATTAGAATGGATTATACGAATAAATTAGAATGGAAACATTCGTGTGAATGAATTAGAATGGATCGTACGATTGAATTAGATTGGATCGTACGAATGCATTAGAATGGATTGTATGAATGAATTAGAATGGATCGTGCGAATGAATTAGAATGGATCGTACAAATGAATTAGAAAGGATCGTTCGAATGAATTAGAATGGATCGTACGAATGAATTTGAATGGAATATGTGAATGAATTAGAATGGATCGTACAAATGAATTAGAATGGATCCATTCTAATTCTAATTCGGTCTTACGATTCATTCTAATTCGGTTGTACGATCCATTCTAATTTATTCGTACGAATGTATCCATTCTAATTTATTTGTAAGATCCATTCTAATTCAATCGCACGATGCATTCTAATTCATTCGTATGATCCATTCTAATTCACTCAAACGATCCATTCTAATTCATTCGTATGATTCATTCTAATTCATTCAGACGATCCATTCTAATTCATTTGCATGAATGTATCCATTCTAATTCATTCGTACGATCCATTCTAAATCATTCGTACGATCTAGTCTAATTTATTCGTACGAATGTATCCATTCTAATTCATTCGTACGATCCATTCTAATTTATTCACATGATCCATTCTAATTCATTCGTATGATCCATTCTAATTCAATCGCACGATCCATTCTAATTTATTCGTACGATCCATTCTAATTCATTTGTACGATCCATTCTAATTCATTCGTAGGATCCATTCTAATTTATTCGCATGAATGTATCCATTCTAATTCAATCGCACGATCCATTCTAATTCATTCGTAAGATCTATTCTAATTCATTCGTACGATCCATTCTAATTCATTCGCACGAATGTATCCATTCTAATATATTTGTACAATCTATTCTATTTGTACGATCCATTCTAATTCATTCGTACGATCCATTCTAATTCACTCGAACGGTCCATTCTAATTCATTCGCACGAATGTATCTATTCTAATTCATTCATACGATCCATTCTAATTCATTCGTAAGATCTATTCTAATTCATTTGCATGAATGTATCCATTCTAATTCACTCGTACGATCCATTCTAATGCATTCGTACGATTCATTCTAATTCATTCGTACGATCCATTCTTATTCATTCACACGAATGTATCCATTCTAATTTATTCATACAATCCATTTTAATTCAATCGCACAATCCATTCTAATTCATTCATACGATCCATTCTAATTCATTCGTATGATTCATTCTAATTCATTCAGACGATCCATTCTAATTCATTTGCACGATCTATTCTAATTTATTCGTACGATCCATTCTAATTCATTCGTACAATCCATTCTAATTCATTCGAACGATCCATTCTAATTCATTCGTACAATCCATTCTATTTCATTCGAACGATCCATTCTAATTCATTCGCACGAATGTATCCATTCTAATTCATTCGTATGATCCATTCTAATTCAATCGCACGATCCATTCTAATTCATTCGTATGATCCATTCTAATTGATTCGTATGATCCTTTCTAATTCATTCGTACGATCCATTCTAATTCATTTGTACGATCCATTCTAATTCATTCGCACGTATCCATTCTAATTCATTCGCACGATCCATTCTAATTCATTCGAATGATCCATTCTCATTCATTCGCACGAATGTATCCATTCTAATTAATTCGTATGATCCATTCTAATTCAATCGCACGATCCATTCAAATTCATTCGTACAATCCATTCTATTCCATTCGTACGATCAATTCTAATTCATTCGCATGAATGTATCCATTCTAATTCGTATGATCCTTTCTAATTCAATCGCACGATCCATTGTAATTCATTCATACGATCTATTCTAATTCATTCGTACGATCCATTCTAATTCATTCGCATGAATGTATCCATTATAATATATCTGTAAGATCCATTCTATTTCATTCGCATGATCTATTCTAATTCATTCGTAACATCCATTCTGTACGATCCATTCTAATTCATTCGTACAATCCATTCTAATTCATTCGCACGATCCATTCTAATTCATTCGCACGAATTTATCCATTCAAATTCATTCGTACGATCCATTCTAATTCACTCGAATTATCCATTCTAATTCATTCGCATGAATGTATCCATTTTAATTCATTCGTACGATCCATTCTAATTCACTCGCACGATCTATTCTAATTCATTCGAGCGATCCATTCTAATTCATTCGCACGATCTATTCTAATTCATTCGTACGATCCATTCTAATTCACTCGCACGATCCATTCTAATTCATTCGCACGATCCATTCTAATTCATTCGTATGATCCATTCAAATTCATTTGCATGGATGTATCCATTCTAATTCATTCGTACAATCCATTCTATTTCATTCATACGATCCATTCTAATTCAGTCGTACGAATGAATTAGAATGAATACATTCGTGCGAATGAATTAGAATGGATCGTACGAATGAATTAGAATGGATCGTTCGAATGAATTAGAATGGATCGTATGAATGAATTAAAATGGATCATGCGAATGAATTAGAATGGATACATTCGTGCGAATGAATTAGAATGGATCATACGAATGAATTAAAATAGATCGTGCGAATGAATTAGAATGGATCGTACGAATGATTTATAATAGATCGTGCGAATGAATTAGAATGGATACATCCATGCGAATGAATTAGAATGGATCGTACGAATGAACTAGAATGGATCGTGTGAATGATTTAGAATGGATCGAGCGAATCAATTAGAATGGATCGTATGAATGAATTAGAATGGATCGTGCGATCCATTCTAATTCATTCGTATGATTCATTCTAATAAATTCAGACGATCCATTCTAATTCATTCGCATGAATGTATCCATTCTAATTCATTCGCACGATCCATTCTAATTCATTCGAACGATCCATTCTATTTCATTCGTACGATCTATTCTAATTCATTCGCACGAATATATCCATTCTAATTCAATCGTATGATCCATTCTAATTCAATCGCACGATCCATTCTAATTCATTCGTATGATCCATTCTAATTCATTCGTACGATCCATTCTAATTCATTCATACGATCCATTCTAATTCATTCGCACGAATGTATCCATTCTAATTCATTCACTTGATCCATTCAAATTCATTCGTATGATCCATTCAAATTTATTTGTATGATCCATTCAAATTCATTTGCATGGATGTATCCATTCTAATTCATTCTTACAATCCATTCTAATTCATTCGTATGATCCATTCTAATTCATTCATACGATCCATTCTAATTCAATCGCACGATCCATTCTATTTCATTCGTACGATCCATTCTAATTCATTCGTATAATCCATTCTATTTCATTTGTATGATCCATTCTAATTCACTCGTACGATCCATTCTAATTCATTCGCACGAATCTATCCATTCTAATTCATTCGCACGATCCATTCTATTTCATTCGCACGATTCATTCTAATTCATTCGCACGATCTATTTTAATTCGTTCGTACGATCCATTCTAATTTATTCCCACGAATGTATCCATTCTAATTCATTTGTATGATCCATTCTAATTCAATCGGACGATCCATTCTAATTAATTTGTACTATCCATTCTAACTCATTCGAACATTCTATTCTAATTCATTCATACGATCCATTCTAATTCATTCACACTATCCATTCTAATACATTCGTATGATATATTCTATTTCAATCGCACGATCCGTTCTAATTCATTCGTACGATCCATTCTAATTCATTCGTACGATCCATTCTAATTCATTCGCACGAATGTATCCATTCTAATACAATCGCACGATCCATTCTAATTCATTCATACGATCTATTCTAGTCCATTCGTACGATCCATTCTAATTCATTCGCACGAATGTATCCATTCTAATATATTTGTACGATCCATTCTAATTCATTCGTATGATCCATTCTAATTCATTCGTACAATCCATTCTAATTCATTCGCACGATCCATTCTAATTCATTCGCACAATCTATTCTAATTCATTCGTACAATCCATTCTAATTCATTCGCACGAATGTATCCATTCTAATTCATTCGTATGATCCATTCTAATTCAATCGCATGATCCATTCTAATTCATTTGTACTATCCATACTAACTCATTCGCACATTCAATTCTAATTCATTCGTACGATCCATTCTAATTCATTCACACGATCCATTCTAATTCATTCGTATGATCCATTCTAATTCAATCGCACGATCCATTCTAATTCATTCATACGATCCATTCTAATTCATTGGTATGATTCATTCTAATTCATTTAGATGATCCATTCTAATTCATTCGCATGATCTATTCTAATTCATTCATACGATCCATTCTAATTCATTCGTATGATTCATTCTAATTCATTCAGACGATCCATTCTAATTCATTCGCATGAATATATCCATTCTAATTCATTCGTACGATCCATTCTAAATCATTCGTACCATCCATTCTAATTTATTCGTACGGATGTATCCATTCTAATTCATTCGTACGATCCATTCTAATTCATTCACACAATTCATTCTAATTTATTCGTATGATCCATTCTAATTCAATCGCGTGATCCATTCTAATTCATTCGTATGATCCATTCTAATTCATTCGTACGATCCATTCTAATTCATTCGCATGAATGTATCCATTCTAATTCATTCGCCCGATCCATTCTAATTCCTTCGAAGGATCCATTCTAATTCATTCGTACGATCCATTCTAATTCATTCGCACGATCCATTTTAATTCATTCGAACGATCCATTCTAATTCATTCGTACGATCCATTCTAATTCATTCCCACGAATGTATCCATTCTAATTCATTCGTACGATCCATTCTAAATCATTCGTACGATCCATTCCATTTTATTCGTACGATGTATCCATTCTAATTCATTCGTATGATCCATTCTAATTCATTCACACGATCCATGCTAATTCATTCGTACGATCCATTCTAATTTAATCGCACGATCCAATCTAATTCATTCGTATGATCCATTCTAATTCATTCGTACGATCCATTCTAATTCATTCATACGATACATTCTAATTCATTCGTATGATCCATTCTAATTCATTCGCACGAATGTATCCATTCTAATTCATTCACACGATCCAATCTCATTCATTCGAATGATCTATTCTAACTCATTCGTATGATCGATTCTAATTCATTCGCACGATCCATTCTAATTCATTCGTTCGACCCATTCTAATTTATTAATGCGATCCATTCCACTTCATTCGTAAGATCCATTCTAATTCATTCGCACGATCCATTCTAATTCATTCATACGATCCATTCTAATTCATTCGTATGATTCATTCTAATTCATTCAGACGATCCATTCTAATTCATTCGCACGATCTATTCTAATTCATTCGTACGATCCATTCTAATTCATTCGTATAATTCATTCTAATTCATTCGAATGATCTATTCTAATTCATTCGTATAATCCATTCTATTTCATTCGTACGATCCATTCTAATTCATTCGCACGAATGTATCCATTCTAATTTATTCGTACAATCTATTCTAATTCATTCGTACGATCGATTCTAATTCATTCGCACGAATGTATCCATTCTAGTTCATTCGTACGATCCATTCTAATTCCTTCGCATGGATGTATCCATTCTAATTCATTCGTACGATCCATTCTAATTCATTCGCAAGAATGTACCCATTCTAATTTATTCGTACGATCCATTCTAATTCATTCGTAGGAATGTATCCATTCTAATTCATTCGTACGATCCTTTCTAATTCATTCGCACAAATGTATCCATTCTAATTCATTCGTATGATCCATTCTAATTCAATCGCACGATCCGTTCTAATTCATTCGTACTATCCATTCTAATTCATTCGAACGATCCATTCTAATTCATTCGTTCGACCCATTCTAATTCATTCATACGATCCATTCTAATTCATTCGTAAGATCCATTCTAAATCATTCGTACGATCCATTCTAATGTATTCGTACAATCCATTCTAATTCATTCGTATTATCCATTCTAATTCATTCACACGAATGTATCCATTCTAATTAATTCGTACGATCCATTCTAATTCATTCGTAAGATCTATTCTATTTCATTCGTGCGAATGAATTAGAATGGATCGTACGAATGAATTAGAATGGATCGTACGAATGAATTAAAATAGATCGTATGAATAAATTAGAATGGATCGTGCGATTGAATTAGAATGGATACATTCGTGCGAATGAATTAGAATGGATCGTACGAATGAATTAGAATGGATCGTACGAATGAATTAGATTGGATCGTGCGAATGAATTAGAATAGATCGTACGAATGAATTAGAATGGATACATTTGTGTGAATGAATTAGAATGGATCGTACAAATGAATTAGAATGGATCGTACGAATGAATTAGAATGGATCATATGAATGAATTAGAATGTATCGTACGAATGAATTAGAATGGATCGTACGAATGAATTAGAATGGATCATATAAATGAATTAGAATGTATCGTACGAATGAATTAGATTGGATCATGTGAATGAATTACAATGGATCGTACGAATGAATTAGAATGGATCGTACGAATGAATTAGATTGGATCGTGCGAATGAATTAGAATAGATCGTACGAATGAATTAGAATGGATACATTTGTGTGATTGAATTAGAATGGATCGCACGAATGAATTAGAATGGATCGTCCGAGTGAATTAGAATAGATCGTACGAATGAAGTTGAATGGATACATTCGTGCGAATGAATTAGAATGGATCGTACAAATGAATTAGAATGGATCGTACGAATGAATTAGAATTGATCGTGCAAATGAATTAGATTGGATCGTGCGAATGAATTAGAATGGATCGTACGAATGAATTAGAATAGAAAAATTTGTGCGAATGAATTAGAATGGATCGTATGAATAAATTAGTATAGATCGTACATATGAATTAGAATGGATCGTGCGAATGAAATAGAATAGATCGTGCGAATGAATTAGAATGGATCGTGTGAATGAATTAGAATGGATCGTACGAATGAATTAGAATGGATACATTCGTGCGAATGAATTAGAATGGATTGTACGAATGATTTAGAATGGAACGTACGAATGATTTAGAATGGATACATTCATGCGAATGAATTAGAATGGATCGTGCGAATGAATTAGAATAGATCGGAAGAATGAATTAGAATGGAAACATTCGTGTGAATGAATTAGAATGGATCGTACGAATGAATTAGAATGGATCGTATGAATGAACTTGAATGGATGCATTCATGCGAATGAATTAGAATGGATCGAATGAATGAATTTGAATGGATCGTACGAATGAATTAGAATGGATCGTTCGAGTGAATTAGAATGGATCGTGCAAGTGAATTAGAATGGATCGTACAAATGAATTAGAATGGATCGTCCGAATGAATTAGAATGGATCGTACAAATGAATTCGAATGGATCGTGCGAATGAACTAGAATGGATTTTATGAATTAATTAGAATGGATCATATGAATGAACTAGAATGGATCGAGCAAATGAATTAGAATGGATCGTACGAATGAATTAGAATAGATTGTACGAATGAATTAGAATGGATCGTACGAATAAATTAGAATGGATCGTACTAATTCATTCGCACGAATGTATCCATTCTAATTCATTCGTACGATCCATTCTAATTTATTCGTACGAATGTATCCATTCTAATTTATTCATACGATCATTTCTAATTTATTCACACGATCCATTCTAATTCATTCGAATGATCCATTCTAATTAAATCGCACGATCTATTCTAATTCTTTCGTACGATCCATTCTAATTCATTTGTACGATCCATTCTAATTCGTTCATACGATCCATTCTAATTCATTCCCATGAAAGCATCCATTCAAGTTCATTCATACGATCCATTCTAATTCATTCGTATGATCCATTCTAATTCATTCGCACGAATGTTTCCATTTTAATTCTTTCTTCCGATCTATTCTAATTCATTCGCACGATCCAATCTAATTCATTCGCATGAATGTATCCATTCTAATTCATTCGTACGATCCATTCTAAATCATTCGTACGATCCATTCTAAATCATTCGCACGAATGTATCCATTCTAATTCATTCGTACGATCCATTCTAATTCATTCGCACGATCCATTCTAATTCATTCGCACGATCTATTCTATTTCATTCGCACGATCCATTCTAATTCATATGTACGATCTATACTAATTTATTCATACGATCCATTCTAATTCATTCGCACAAATGTTTCCATTCTAATTCATTCGTACGATCCATTCTAATTCATTCGCATGATCTAGTCTAATTCATTCGCACGATCCATTCTAATTCATTCGCACGATCTATTCTAATTCATTCATACGATCCATTCTAATTCATTTGTATGATCCATTCTAATTCATTCGCATGAATGTATCCATTCAAGTTCATTCGTACGATCCATTCTAATTCACTCGAACGATCCATTCTAATTCATTCACACAAATGTATCTATTCTAATTCATTCGTACGATCTATTCTAATTCATTCGCCCGATCCAATCTAATTCATTCGTACGATCAATTCTAATTCATTCGTACGATCCATTCTAATTCATTCACATGATCCAATCTAATTCATTCGTACGATACATTCCAATTCATTCGTATGATCCATTCTAATTCATTCGTATGATCCATTCTAATTCTTTCGTACGAACTATTCTAATTCAATCGTACGAGCTATTCTAATTCATTCGTACGAGGTATTCTAAGTCATTCATACGATCCATTCTAAATCATTCGTACGATCCATTCTAATTCATTCGCACGAATGTATCCATTATAATTCATTCATACGTCCATTCTAATTCATTCGTACGATCCATTCTAATTCATTCGCATGAATGTATCCATTCAAGTTCATTCATATGATCCATTCTAATTCATTCGTACAATCCATTCTAATTCATTCGCACGAATGTTTCCATTCTAATCCATTCGTACGATCTTTTCTAATTCATTCGCACGATCTATTCTAATTCATTCATACGATCCTTTCTAATTGATTCATATGATTCATTCTAATTTATTCAGACAATCCAATCTAATTCATTCGCATGAATGTATCCATTCTAATTCATTCGTATGATCCATTCTAAATCATTCGTATCATCCATTCTAATTTATTCGTACGAATGTATCCATTCTAATTCATTCGAACGATCCATTTTAATTCATTCACACGATCCATTCTAATTCATTTGTAAGATCCATTCAAATTCAATCGCACGATCCATTCAAATTCATTCGTACGATCGATTCTAATTCATTCGTACGATGCATTCTAATTCATTCGTACGATCCATTCTAATTTATTCATACAATCTATTCTAATTCATTCGTACGATCCATTCTAATTCATTCGCACGAATGTATCCATTCTAATTCATTCGTACGATCCAATCTAATTCATTTGTACGATCCATTCTAATTCATTCGTATGATTCATTCTAATTCATTCAAACGATCCATTCTAATTGATTCGCACGATCTATTCTAATTCATTCGTACGATCCATTCTAATTCATTCGCACGAACGTATCCATTCTAATTCATTCATATGATCCACTTTAATTCATTCATACGATCGATCCGAATTCATTCGTACGATCCATTCTAATTCACACGTACGATCCATTCTAATTCATTCTCATGAATCAATTTAATTCATTTGCAGGAATGTATCCATTCTAATTCATTCACACGATCCATTCTATTTCATTCGTATAATCCATTCTAATTCATTCGTATGATCCATTCTAATTCAATCGCACGATCTATTCTAACTTATTCATACAATCTATTCTAATTCATTTGTATGATTCATTCTAATTCATTCAGACGAACCATTCTAATTCATTCGCACGAATGTATCCATTCTAATTCATTCACACAAATGTATCCATTCTAATTCATTCGTATGATCCATTCTAATTCATTCATACGATCCATTCTAATTCATTCGTACGATCCATTCTAATTCATTCGCACGATCTATTCTAACTCATTTGTACAATCCATTCTAAATCATTCGCACGAATGTATCCATTCTAATTCATTCGTATGATCCATTCTAATTCATTAATACGAATGTATCCATTCTAATTCATTCGTATAATCTATTCTAATTCATTCGCACGAATCTATCCATTCTAATTCATTCGTACGATCCATTCTAATTCACTCGGACGATCCATTTTAATTCATTCGTACGATCCATTTTAATTCATTCGTACGATCCATTCTAATTCATTCGCATGATCCATTCTAATTCATTCGCACGATCCATTCTATTTCATTCGTATGATCCATTCTAATGCATTCATACGATCCATTCTAATTCATTTGTACGATCTATTCTAATTCAATCGTACAAATATATCCATTCTAATTCATTTGTACGATCCGTTCTAATTCAATCGCACGATGCATTCTAATTCATTCGTGCGATCCATTCTAATTCACTCGCATGATCCATTCTAATTTATTCGTACGATCCATTCTAATTCACTCGTACGATCCATTCTTATTCATTCGTACGATCCATTTTAATTCTTTCGCAAGAATGTATCCATTCTAATTCATTCGTACGATCCATTCTAATTCACTCGCACGATCCATTCTAATTCATTCGTATGATCCATTCTAATTCATTCGTATGATCCATTCTAATTCATTTATACTATCCATTCTAACTCATTCGCACAATCCACTCTAATTCATTCGTACGATCCATTCTAATTTATTCGTACGATCCATTCTAATTCATTTGTACGATCCATTCTAATTCATTCGCACGAATGTATCCATTCTAATTCATTCGTACAGTCTATTCTAATTCACTCGGATGATCCATTCTAATTCATTCGTACGATCCAGTCTAATTCATTCGCACGAATGTACCCATTCTAATTCATTCGTACGATCGATTCTAATTCATTCGCACGATCTATTCTTATTCATTTGTATGACCCATTATAATTTATTCGTACAAATGTATCCATTCTAATTCATTCGTACGATCAATTCTAATTCTTTCGCAAGAATGTATCCATTCTAATTCATTCGTACGATCCATTGTAATTCACTCGCATGATCCATTCTAATTCATTCGTACAATCCATTCTAATTCATTCGCACAAATGTATCCATTCTAATTCATTCACACGATCTATTCTAATTCATTCGTACGATCCATTCTAATTCATTCGCACGAATGTATCCATTCTAATTCATTCGTATCATCCACTCTAATTCATTCATACGATCCATTCTAATTCATTTGTACGATCAATTCTAATTCTTTCGTAAGAATGTATCCATTCTAATTCATTTGTACGATCCATTCTAATTCAATCGTACGATGCATTCTAATTCATTCGTACGATCTATTCTAATTCATTCGCACGATCTATTCTAATTCATTCGCATGAATGTATCCATTCTATTTCATTAGTACGATCCATTCTAATTCATTCACATGATCCATTCTAATTCATTCGTACGATCGATTCTAGTTCTTTCGTACGATTCATTCTAATTCATTCGTACGATCCATTCTAATTCATTCGCACGAATGTATCCATTCAAATTCATTTGTATGATCCATTCTAATTCATTCGTACGATCCATTCTAATTCATTCGTACGATCCATTCTAATTCATTCGCACGAATGTATCCATTCTAGTTCATTTGTACGATCCATTCTAATTCATTCGCATGGATTAATGAATTAGAATGGATCGTACGAATGAACTAGAATGGATACATTCGTGCGAATGAATTAGAATGGATCATGCTAATGAATTAGAATGGATCGTATGAATGAATTAAAATGGATCGTACGAATGAAATAGAATAGATTGTGCGATTGAATTAGAATGGATCATACGAATGAATTAGAATGGATACCTTCGTGCGGCTGAATTAGAATAGATCGTACGAATGAATTAGAATGGATCGTGCGAATGAATTAATTACAATGGATATTATGAATGAATTAGAATGGATCGTACGAATGAATTAGAATGGATCGTGCGAATGAATTAGAATGGATACATTCGTGCGAATGAATTAGAATGGATCGTACGAATGAATTAGAATGGATCGTACGAATGAATTAGAATGGATCGTGCGAGCGAATTAATTACAATGGATATTATGAATGAATTAGAATGGATCGTACGAATGAATTAGAATGGATCGTGCGAATGAATTAGAATGGATACATTCGTGCGAATGAATTAGAATGGATCGTACGAATGAATTAGAATGGATCGTACGAATGAATTAGAATGGATCGTGTGATTGAATTAGAATGGATCATACGAATGAATTAGAATGGATCGTGTGAATGAATTAGAATGGATCGTACGAATAAATTAGAAATGATACATCCATGCGAATGAATTAGAATGGATCGTACTAATGAGCTAGAATGGATACATTCGTTCGAATGAATTAGAATGGATCGTACGAATGAATTAGAATGGATTGTACGAATGAATTAGAATGGATCGTACGAAAGAATTAGAATAGATTGTGCGAGTGAATTAGAATGGATCGTGCGATTGAATTAGAATGGATCGTACGAAGGAATTAGAATGGATCGTACGAATGCATTAAAATGGATCGTACGAATGAATTAGAATGGAAATATTTGTGAGAAAGAATAAGAATAGATTTTACGAATGAATTAGAATGGATCGTATTAGACTGGATCGAACGAATGAATTAGAATGGATCGTACGAATGAATTAGAATGGATCGTAAGAATGTATCCATTCTAATTCATTTGTACGATCCATTCTAATTCATTCGTATGATCCATTCTAATTCATTCGTACGATCCATTCTAATTCATTCATATGATCTATTCTAATTCATTCGCACGATCTATTCTAATTCATTTGCACGAATGTATCCATTCTATTTCATTAGTACGATCCATTCTAATTCATTCGCACGATCCATTCTAATTCATTCGTACGATCGATTCTAATTCTTTCGTACGATTCATTCTAATTCATTTGTACGATCCATTCTAATTCATTCGCACAAATGTATCCATTCTAATTCATTTGTATGATCCATTCTAATTCATTCGTATGATCCATTCTAATTCATTCGTACGATCCATTCTAATTCATTCGCACGAATATATCCATTCTAGTTCATTCGTACGATCCATTCTAATTCATTCGCATGGATTAATGAATTAGAATGGATCGTACGAATGAACTAGAATGGATACATTCGTGCGAATGAATTAGAATGGATCATACGAATGAATTAGAATGGATCATACGAATGAATTAGAATGGATCGTACGAATGAAATAGAATAGATCGTGCGATTGAATTAGAATGGATCATACGAATGAATTAGAATGGATACCTTCCTGCGGCTGAATTAGAATAGATTGTACGAATGAATTAGAATGGATCGTGCGAATGAATTAGAATGGATACATTCGTGCGAATGAATTAGAATGGATCGTACGAATGAATTAGAATGGATCGTACGAATGAATTAGAATGGATCGTGTGATTGAATTAGAATGGATCATACGAATGAATTAGAATGGATCGTGTGAATGAATTAGAATGGATCGTACGAATAAATTAGAAATGATACATCCATGCGAATGAATTAGAATGGATCGTACTAATGAACTAGAATGGATACATTCGTGCGAATGAATTAGAATGGATCGTACGAATGAATTAGAATGGATTGTACGAATGAATTAGAATGGATCCTACAAATGAATTAGAGTGGATCGTGCGAATGAATTAGAATGAATCGTACGAATGAATTAGAATAGATCGTGCGAATGAATTAGAATGAATCGTGCGATTGAATTAGAATGGATCGTACGAATGAATTAGAATAGATCGTGCGAATGAATTAGAATGGATCGTGCGATTGAATTAGAATGGATCGTACGAAGGAATTAGAATGGATCGTACGAATGCATTAGAATGGATCGTACGAATGAATTAGAATGGAAATATTTGTGAGAAAGAATGAGAATAGATTTTACGAATAAATTAGAATGGATCGTATGAATGAATTAGACTGGATCGAACGAATGAATTAGAATGGATCGTATGAACGAATTAGAATGGATCGTACAAATGAATTAGAATGGATCGTGCGAATGAATTAGAATGGATCGTACAAATGAATTAGAATGGATCGTGCGAATGAATTAGAATGGATACATTCGTGCGAATGAATTAGAATGGATCGTACGAATGATTAAGAATGGATCATCCGAGTGAATTAGAATAGATCGTACGAATGAATTAGAATGGAAATATTCGTGCGAATGTATTAGAATGGATCGTTCCAATGAATTAGAATGGATCGTATGAATGAACTTGAATGGATAAATTCATGCGAGTGAAATAGAATGGATCGTACGAATGAATTAGAATGGATCGTACGAATGAATTAGAATGGATACATTCGTGCGAATGAATTAGAATGGATCGTACGAATGATTTAGAATGGATCGTACGAATGACTTAGAATAGCTCGTACGAATGAATTAGAATGGCTCGTACGAATGAATTAGAAAGGTTCGTACGAATGAATTAGAATGGATCATACGAATTAATTAGAATGGATCATACGAATGAATTAGAATGGATCGAGAGAATGAATTAGAATGGATTGTACGAATGAATTAGAATGGATATATTCGTGCGAATGAATTAGAATGGATCGTACGAATGAATTAGAATAGACCGTGCGAATGAATTAGAATGGATCGTGCAAATGAATTAGAATGGATACATTCGTGTGAATGAATTAGAATGGATCGTACGAATGAATTAGAATGGATCGTATGAATGCATTAGAATGGATCGTACGAATGAATTAGAATGGATACATTTGTGAGAATGAATGGGAATAGATTTTACGAATGAATTAAAATGGATCGTATGAATGAATTAGAATGGATCGAACGAATGAATTAGAATGGATCATACAAATTAATTAGAATGGATTGTACAAATGAAATAGAATGGATCGTGCGAATGAATTTGAATGGATCGTACAAATGAATTAGAATGGATAGTGCGAATGAATTAGAATGGATACATTCGTGCGAATGAATTAGAATGGATCGTTCGAATGATTAAGAATGGATCATCCGAGTGAATTAGAATAGATCGTACGAATGAATTAGAACGGAAACATTCGAGCGAATGAATTAGAATAGATCGTACGAATGAATTAGAATAGATCGTTTGAATGAATTAGAATGGAACGTATGAATGAATTAGAATGGAACGTATGAATGAATTAGAATGGATACATTCGTGCGAATGAATTAGAATGGATCGTACGAATGATTTAGAATGGATCGTACGAATGACTTAGAATAGCTCATACGAATGAATTAGAATGACTCGTACGAATGAATTAGAATGGTTCATACAAATGAATTAGAATGGATCATACGAATGAATTAGAATGGATCATACGAATGAATTAGAATGGATTGAGGGAATGAATTAGAATAGATCGTACGAATGAATTAGAATGGATACATTCGTGCGAATGAATTAGAATGGATCGTACAAATAAATTAGAATAGATCGTGCGAATGAATTAGAATGGATTGCGCAAATAAATTAGAATGGATCATACGAATGAATTAGAATGGATCGTACGAATGAACTTGAATGGATACATTCGTGCATCTGAATTAGAATAGATCGTACGGATGAATTAGAATGGATCGCGCGAATGAATTAGAATGGATCATACGAATAAATTAGAATGGATACATTCATGTGAATGAATTAGAATGGATCGTACGAATGAATTAGAATGGATCATCCGAAAGAATTAGAATGGATCATACGAATAAATTAGAATGGATCGTCTGAATGAATTAGAATGAATCATACGAATGAATTAGAATGGAACGTATGAATGAATTTGAATTTATCATACGAATGAATTAGAATGGATCGTTTGAATGAATTAGAATGGAATGTGCGAATGAATTAGAATTGATCGTACGAATAAATTAGAATGGATCATACGAATGAATTAGAATAGATCGTACGAATGAATTAAAATAGATCATACGAATATATTAGAATGGATACATTCGTGTGAATGAATTAGAATGGATCGTACAAATGAATTAGAATGGATCATCCGAATAAATTAGAATGGATCGTACGAATAAATTAGAATGGATCGTCTGAATGAATTAGAATGAATCATATGAATGAATTAGAATGGATCATATGAATGAATTAGAATGCATCATACGAATGAATTAGAATGGATCGTATGAATGAACTAGAATGGAATGTGCGAATGAATTAGAATTGATCGTGCGAATAAATTTGAATGGATCATGCGAATGAATTAGAATGGATCGTTCAAATGAATTAGAATGGATACATTCGTGCGAATGAATTATAATAGATCGTGCGAATGAATTAGAATGGATCATGCGAATGAATTAGAATGGATTAATTCGTGCAATTGAATTAGAATGGATTGTACGAATGAATTAAAATGTATCGTGCGAGTGAATTAGAATGGATCGTACGAATGAGGTAGAATGGATCATATGAATGAATTAGAATGGATACATTCGTGTGAATGAATTAGAATGGATCGTGCGAATGAATTAGAGTGGATCATACGAATGAATTAGAATGGATCATACGAATGAATTAGAATGGTTCATATGAATGAATTAGAATAAATCGTATCAATGAATTAGAATGGATCATACAAATAAATTAGAATGGATACATTCATGTGAATGAATTAGAATGGATCATACGAATGAATTAGAGTGGATCATACAAATGAATTAGAATAGATACATTCGTGTGAAAGAATTAGAATGGATCATACGAATGAATAAGAATGGATCATACGAATGAATTAGAATAGATCGTACAAATGAATTAGAATGGATCGTACGAATGAATAAGAATGGATCGTACGAATGAATTAGAATGAATCATGCGAATGAATTAGAATGGATACATTCGTGCAAATGAATTAGACTGGAACGTACGAATGAATTAGAATGGATCGTGTGAATGAATTAGAATGGATCATATGAATGAATTAGAGTGGATCATACGAATGAATTAGAATAGATTGTGCGAATGAATTAGAATGGATCGTCTGAATGAATTAGAATGGATCGTATGAATGAATTAGAATGGAATATGCGAATGAATTAGAATGGATCATACAAATGAATTACAATGGATCGTTCAAATGAATTAGAATGGATCGTGCGAATAAATTAGAATGGATACATTCGTGAATTCAATCGTACTATCCATTCTAATTCATTCGTAAGATCCATTCTAATTCATTCGCACGATCTATTCTAATTCATTCATATGATCCATTCTAATTCATTCGTACGATCAATTCTAATTCATTCGCACGATCCATTCTATTTCATTCGTACGATCTATTCTGTTTCATTCGTACGATCCATTCTAATTCATTCGTACAATCCATTCTAATTCATTCGTACGATCCATTCTAATTCATTCGTACAATCCATTCTATTTCATTCGTACGATCTATTCTGTTTCATTCGTACGATCCATTCTAATTCATTCGTACGATCCATTCTAATTCATTCGTACGATCCATTCTAATTCATTCGTACGATCCATTCTAATTCATTCGTACGAATGTATCCATTCTAATTCATTTGCACGATCCATTCTAATTCATTCGCACGATCCATCCTAATTTATTCATATGATCCATTCTAATTCATTCGCACATTCCATTCTAATTCATTCGTATGATCCATTCTAATTCATTCGTAAGATCCATTCTAAATCATTCGCACGATCCATTCTAATTCATTCATACGATCTATTCTAATTCAGTCGCACGAATGTATCCATTCAAGTTCATTCGTACGATCCATTCTAATTCATTCGTATGATCCATTCTAATTCATTCGTATGATCCATACTAATTCATTCGTATAATCCATTCTAATTCATTCGTACGATCCATTCTAATTCATTTGCATGAATGTATCCATTCTAATTCATTCGCACGATCCTTTCTAATTCATTTGTACGATCTATTCTAACTCATTCGAATGATCCATTCTAATTCATTCGTACGATCCATTCTAATTCATTCGTATGATCCATTCTAATTCATTCGTACAATCCATTCTAATCATTCGTATGATCCATTCTAATTCATTCATACGATCCATTCTAATTCATATGACCCATTCTAATTTATACGATCCATTCTAATTCATTCGTACGATCCATTCTAATTCATTCGTATGATCCATTCTAATTCATTCGTACAATCCATTCTAATCCTTCGTATGATCCATTCTAATCCATTCATACGATCCATTCTAATTCATTCATACGATCCATTCTAATTTATTTGTACGATCCATTCTAATTGATTCGAACAACCCATTCTAATTCATTCGCACGATCCATTCTAAATCATTTGTACGATCCATTCTAATTCACTCGCACGATCCATTCTAATTCACTCGAACGATCCATTCTAATTCCTTCATACGAATGTATCCATTCTAATTCATTTGTAGGATCCATTCTAATTCATTCGTACGATCTATTCTAATTCATTCGTACGATCCATTCTAATTCATTCGCACGATCCATTCTAATTCATTCGTACGATCCATTCTAATTCATTCGTACGATCTATTCTAATTTATTCGTACGATCTATTCTAATTTATTCGTATGATCCATTCTAATTCACTCGCACGATCCATTCTAATTCATTTGTACGATCTATTCTAATTCATTCGTACGATCCATTCCAATTCATTTGCACGATCCATTCTAATTCAATCGTACGATCCATTCTAATTCATTCATATGATCCATTCTAATTCATTCGTACGATCCATTCTAATTCATTCGCACGATCCATTCTAATTCATTCGTACGATCCATTCTAATTCATTCATACAATCCATTCTAATTCATTCGTATGATCCATTCTAATTCATTCGCACGAATGTATCCATTCTAATTCATTCGTACGATCCATTCTAATTTATTCGTACAATCCATTCTATTTCATTCGTACGTACGATCCATTCTAATTTATTCATACGATCCATTCTAATTCATTCGGACGATCCATTCTAATTCATTCGTACGATCCATTTTAATTCATTCGCACGAATATATTCATTCTAATTCATTCGCACGATCCATTCTAATTCATTCGAACGATCCATTCTAATTCATTCGCATGATCCATTCTAATTCATTCGTACGATCCATTCTAATTCATTCGTACAATCTATTCTAATTCATTCATACTATCCATTATAATTCATTCATAAGATCCATTCTAATTCATTCGCACCATCTAATCTAATTCATTCGTACGATCCATTCTAATTCATTCGCACGAATGTATCCATTCTAATTCATTCGCACGATCCATTCTAATTCATTCGAACGATCCATTCTAATTCATTCGTATGATCCATTCTAATTCATTCGTACAATCCATTCTAATTCATTCGTACGATCCATTCTAATTCATTCGCACGAATGTACCCATTCTAATTTATTCGTACGATCCATTCTAATTCATTCGCACGATCCATTCTAACTTTCTAATTCATTCGAACGATCCATTCTAATTCATTCACGAACTATTCTAATTCATTTATACGATTCGTTCTAATTTATGCGACCCATTCTAATTCATTCGTATGATCCATTCTAATTCATTCGCACGATCCATTCTAATTCATTCGTACGATCCATTCTAATTCAATCGCATGAATATATCCATTCTAATTCATTCACACGATCCATTCTAATTCATTCGAATGATCCATTCTAATTCATTCGTACAATCCATTCTAATTTATTCGCACGAATGTATCCATTCTAATTCATTCGCACGAATGTATCCATTCTTATTCATTCATACGAATATATCCATTCTAGCTCATTCGTACGATCCATCCTATTTCATTCATACGATCCATTCTAATTCATTCGTACGATCCATTCTAATTCATTCGTACGATCCATTCTAGTTCATTCGCACGAATGTATCCATTTTAATTCATTCGCACGATCCATTCTAATTCATTTGAACGATCAATTCTAATTCATTCGAACGATCCATTCTAATTCATTCGTACGATCCATTCTAATTCATTCGTACGATCCATTCTAATTCATTCGTAAGATCCATTCTAATTCATTCGTACGATCCATTCTAATTCATTCGCACGAATGAATGAATTAGAATGGAATGTGCGAATGAATTAGAAAGGAACATACGAATGAATTAGAATGAATCATTCGAATGAATTAGAATGGATCGTACGAATGAATTAGAATGGATACATTGTTGCGAATGAATTAGAATGGATCGTACAAATGAAGTAGAATGGATCAAATGAATGAATTAGGATTGATCGTACGAATGTGCTAGAATGGATACATTCGTGCGAATGAATTTGAATGGATCATGCGAATGAATTAGAATGGATCGTACGAATGAATTAGAATAGATTGTACGAATGAATTAGAATGGATCGTTCGAATGAATTAGAATGGATCGTGCGCTTGAATTAGAATGGATCGTACGAATGAATTAGAATGGATTTTACGAATGAATTAGAATGGATCGTACGAATGAATTAGAATGGATTGTACGAATGAATTAGAATGGATCGTTCGAATGAATTAGAATGGATCGTACAAAAGAATTAGAATAGATCATACGAATGAATTAGAATGGGTCGTACGAATGAATTAGAATGTATCATATGAATGAATTAGAATGGATCGTATGAATGAATTAGAATGGATCGTTCGAATGAATTAGAAAGGATCGTGCGAATGAATTAGAGTGGATCGTACGAATGAATTAGAATAGATTGTACGAATGAATTAGAATGGATCGTTCGAATGAATTAGATTGGATCGTACGAATGAATTAAATGAATCCTACGAATGAATTAGAATGGATCGTGCGAATGAATTAGAATGGATCATACGAATGAATTAGAATGGATCGTGCGAATGAATTAGAACGGATCGTGCGAATGAAATAGAATGGATTGTACAAATGAATCAAAATAGATCGTGCAAATGAATTAGAATGGATCGTCTGAATGAATTAGAATGAATCATACGAATGAATTAGAATGGATCGTACGAATGAATTAGAATGGATCGTGTAAATGAATTAAAATGGATTGTCCGAGTGAATAAGAATGGATCGTACAAATGAATTAGAATGGATCCATCCATGCAAATGAATTAGAATGGATCGTACGAATGCATTAGAATGGATCGTACGAATTAATTAGAATGGATCGTGCGAATGAATTAGAATGGATCCTGTAAATGAATTAGAATGGATCGTATGAATGAATTAGAATGGATCGTTCGAATGAATTAGAATGGATCGTGCTAATGAATTAGAATGGAACGTACGAATGAATTAGATTGGATCGTACGAATGAATTAGAATAGATCGAGCGAATGGATTAGAATAGATCGTACGAATTAATTAGAATGGATCGTTCGAATGAATTAGAATGGATCTTACAAATGTATTAGAATGGAATATGCGAATGAATTAGAATGGATCATACGAATGAATTAGAATGGATCGTTCGAATGAATTAGAATGGATCGTGCGAATGAATTAGAATGGATCGTACGAATGAATTAGAATGGATCGTACGAATGAATTAGAATGGATCGTACGAATGAATTAGAATGGATCGTACGAATGATTTAGAATGGATCGTTCGAATGAATTAGAATGGATCGTTTGAATGAATTAGAATGGATCTTACGAATGAATTAGAATGGATCGTACGAATGAATTAGAATGGATCGTGTGAATGAATTAGAATGGATCGTGCGATTGAATTGGAATGGATACATTCGTGCGAATGAATTAGAATTGATCGTACGAATGAATTAGGATGGATCGTACGAATGAATTAGAATGGATCATACGAATGAATTAGAATGGATCGTCTGAATGAATTAGAATGGATCATACGAATGAATCAGAATGGATCATACGAATGAATTTGACTGGATCGTACGAATGAATTAGAATGGATCGTCCGAGTGAATTAGAATGGATCGTACGAATGAACTTGAATGGATCGTATGAATGAATTAGAATGGATCATGCGAATTAATTACAATGGATCACATGAATGAATTAGAATGGATCGTGTGAATGAATTAGAATGGATCTTGCGAATGAATTAGAATGGATCGTTCGAATGAATTAGAATGGATCGTACGAATGAATTAGAATGGATCGTATGAATGAATTAGAATGGATCGTATGAATGAATATGAATAGATCGTTCGAATGAATTAGAATGGATCGTGCGAATGAATTAGAATGGATCGTGTGAATGAATTACAATGGATTGTACGAATAAATTAGAATGGTTCATACGAATGAATTATAATGATCCTATGAATGAATTAGAATGGATCGTACGAATGAATTAGAATGGATCGTATGAATGAGTTTGAATGAATTAGAATGGATCGTCTGAATGAATAAGAATGAATCATACGAATGAATTAGAATGGATCGTACGAATGAATTAGAATGGATCGTGCAAATGAATTAGAATGGATCGTTCGAATGAATTAAAATGGATCTTACGATTGAATTAGAATGGATCATACGAATGAATTAGAATGGGTCGAACAAATGAATTAGAATGGATTGTGTGAATGATTTAGAATGGATCGTGCGATTGAATTAGAATGGATCGTTCGAATGAATTGGAATGAATAGTATGAATGAAATAGAATAGATCGTATGAATGAATTAGAATGGATCGTGTGAATGAATTAGAATGGATCGTACGAATAAATTAGAATGGATCGTTCGAATAAATTATAATGGATCGTTCGAATGAATTAGAATGGATCGTACGAGAATGAATTAGAATGGATCGTACGAATAAATTAGAATAGATCGTGCGAATGAATTAGAATGGATCTTACGAATGAATTAGAAAGGATCGTACGAAAGAATTAAAATGGATCGTACGAATGAATTAGAATGGAATGTGCGAATGAATTAGAATGGATCATACGAATGAATTAGAATGGATCGTTCGAATGAATTAGAATGGATCGTGCGAATGAATTAAAATGGATACATTCGTGCGAATGAATTAGAATGGATCGTACGAATGAATTAGAATGGATCGTACGAATGAATTAGAATGGATCATGCGAATGCATTAGAATGAATCATACGAATAAAATAGAATGAATCATATGAGTGAATTAGTATTGATCGTGAATGAATTAGAATGGATCGTGAATGAATTAGAATGGATCGTATGAATAAATTAGAATGGATTGTACGAATGAATTAGAATGGATCGTACGAATGAATTAGAATGGATCATACGAATAAATTAGAATGGATCGTACGAATAAATTAGAATGGATCGTTCGAATGAATTAGAATGGATCATACGAATGATTTAGAATGGATCGTACGAATGAATTAGAATAGATCAAGTGAATGAATTAGAATGGATCGTGCGAATGAATGAGAATGGATCGTACGAATGAATTAGAATAGATTATACGAATGAATTAGAATGGATCGTCTGAATGAGTTAGAATGGATCGTGCGATTGAATTAGAATGGATCTTACGAATGAATTAGAATAGATACATTCGTGTGAATGAATTTGACTAGATCGTACGAATGAATTAGAATGGATCGTCCGAGTGAATTAGAATGGATCGTACGAATAAATTAGAATGGATATATTCATGCGAATGAATTAGAATGGATCGTGCGAATGAATTAGAATGGATCGTACGAATAAATTAGAATAGATCGTTCGAATAAATTAGAATGGATCATACGAATGAATTAGAATGGATCGTTCGATTGAATTAGAATGAATCATACAAATAAATTAGAATGGATTGTACGAATGAATTAGAATGGATCGTACGAATGAATTAGAATGGATCATACGATTGAATTAGATTGGATACATTCGTGCGAGTGAATTAGACTGGATCGTACGAATGAATTAGAATGGATCGTCCAAGTGAATTAGAATGGATCGTACGAATAAATTAGAATGGATACATTCGTGCGAATGAATTAGAATAGATCGTCCGAATGAATTAGAATGGATCGTACGAATAAATTAGAATGGATCGTTCGAATGAATTAGAATGGATCGTGCGAATGAATTAGAATGGATCGTGCGAATGAATTAGAATGGATCGTGAGAATGAATTAGAATGGATTGTTCGAATGAATTAGAATGGGTCGTACAAATGAATTAGAATGGATCGTACGAATGAATTAGAATGGATCGTTCAAATGAATTAGAATGGATCATACGAATGAATTAGAATGGATCATGCGAAAGAATTAGAATGGATCGTGCGAATGAAATAGAATGGATCATACGAATGAATTAGAATGGATCGTACAAATGAATTAGAATGGATCTTGTGAATGAATTAGAATGGATTGTGCGATTGAATTAGAATGGATCGTACGAATGAATTAAAATGGATCGTGCGAATGAATTAGAATAGAATGTGCGAATGAATTCGAATGGATCATACGAATGAATTAGAATGAATCGTTCGAATGAATTAGAATGGATCGTGCGAATGAATTAAAATGGATACATTCGTGCGAATAAATTAGAATGGATCGTGCGAATGAATTAGAATGGATCGTACGAATGAATTAGAATGGATCGTGCGAATGCATTAGAATGAATCATACGAATAAAATAGAATGGATCATATGAGTGAGTTAGAATTCATCGTGAATGAATTAGAATGGATCGTGAATGAATTAGAATGGATCGTATGAATAAATTAGAATGGATTGTACGAATGAATTAGAATGGATCGTACGAATGAATTAGAATGGATCGTTCGAATGAATTAGAATGGATCGTACGAATAAATTAGAATGGATCGTACGAATAAATTAGAATGGATCGTTCGAATGAATTAGAATGGATCATACGAATGATTTAGAATGGATCGTACGAATGAATTAGAATAGATCATGTGAATGAATTAGAATGGATCGTGCGAATGAATGAGAATGGATTGTACAAATTAATTAGAATAGATTATACGAATGAATTAGAATGGATCGTCCGAATGAGTTAGAATGGATCGTGCGATTGAATTAGAATGGATCTTACGAATGAATTAGAATAGATACATTCGTGCGAATGAATTTGACTAGATCGTACGAATGAATTAGAATGGATCGTACGAGTGAATTAGAATGGATCGTACGAATGAATTAGAATGGATATATTCGTGCAAATGAATTAGAATGGATCGTGCGAATGAATTAGAATGGATCGTACGAATAAAGTAGAATAGATCGTTCGAATAAATTAGAATGGATCATACGAATGAATTAGAATGGATCGTTCGATTGAATTAGAATGAATCATACGAATAAATTATAATGGATTGTATGAATGAATTAGAAAGGATCGTACGAATGAATTAGAATGGATCATACGATTGAATTAGATTGGATACTTTCGTGCGAGTGAATTAGACTGGATTGTACGAATGAATTAGAATGGATCGTCCAAGTGAATTAGAATGGATCGTATGAATAAATTAGAATGGATACATTCGTGCGAATGAATTAGAATGGATCGTCCGAATGAATTAGAATGGATCGTACGAATAAATTAGAATGGATCGTTCGAATGAATTAGAATGGATCGTGCGAATGAATTAGAATGGATCGTGCGAATGAATTAGAATGGATTGTGCGAATGAATTAGAATGGATTGTTCGAATGAATTAGATTGGGTCGTACAAATGAATTAGAATGGATCGTACGAATGAATTAGAATGGATCGTTCAAATGAATTAGAATGGATCATACGAATGAATTAGAATGGATCATGCGAATGAATTAGAATGGATCATGCGAATGAAATAGAATGGATCGTACGAATAAATTAGAATGGATCGTACAAATGAATTAGAATGGATCGTGTGAATGAATTAGAATGGATTGTGCGATTGAATTAGAATGGATCGTTCGAATGAATTAGAGTGGATCGTGTGAATGAATTAGAATGGATCGTGCGATTGAAGTAGAATGGATACATTCGTGCGAATGAATTAGAATGGATCGTACGAATGAATTAGAATTAATCATACGAATGAATTAGAATAGATCGTGTGAATGAATTAGAATGGATCATACGAATGAATTAGAATGGATCGTGCGAATGAATTAGAATGGATTGTGCGAATGAATTAGAATTGATTGTGCGAATCAAATTCATTCGTACGATCCATTCTAATTCATTCGTATGATCCATTCTAATTCATTCGTACGATCCATTCTAATTCATTCCTACGTTCCATTCTAATTCATTCGCATGGATGTATCCATTCTAATTCATTCGTACGATCTATTCTAATTCATTTGCTCGATCCATTCTAATTCATTCACACGATCCATTCTAGTTCAATCGTACGATCTATTCTAATTCATTCGTACGAATGAATTAGAATGGATACATTCGTGCGAATGAATTAGAATAGATCATACGAATGAATTAGAATGGATCGTACGAATGAATTAGAATGGATATATTCGTACGAATGAATTAGAATGGATCATACGAATGAATTAGAATGGATCATACGAATGAACTAGAATAGATTGTTCGAATGAATTAGAATGGATCGTTCAAATGAATTAGGATGGATCGTGCGAATGAATTAGAATGGATCGTACGAATGAATTAGAATGGATCGTACGAATGATTTAGAATGGATCGTACGAATAACTTAGAATGGATACATTCGTGCGAATGAATTAGAATGGATCATATAAATGAATTAGAATAGATTGTACGAATGAATTAGAATGGATAGTGCGAATGAATTAGAATGGATCGTGCGAATGAATTAGAATGGATCGTGCGAATGAATTAGAATGGATCGTGCGAATGAATTAGAATGGATACATCCACACAAATGAATTTGAATGGATCATACGAATGAATTAGAATGGATCGTACTAATGAAATAGAATGGATCGTACGAATGAAATAGAATGGATCGTATGAATAAATTAGAATGGATCATGCGAATGAATTTGAATGGATCGTACCAATGATTTAGAATGGATCGTCTGAATGAATTAGGTTGGATCGTCTGAATGAATTAGAAAGGATTATACGAATGAATCAGAATGGATCGTACGAATGAAAAAGAATGGATCGTACGAATGAATTAGAATGGATCGTATTAATGAATTAGAATGAATCATACGAATGAATTAGAATGGATCGTGCGAATGAATTAGAATAGATTGTACGAATGAATTAGAATGGATCGTACGAATAAATTAGAATGGATCGTCTGAATTAATTAGAAAGGGTCATATGAATGAATCAGAATGGATCATATGAATGAATTAGAATGGATCGTGCGAATGAATTAGAATGGATTGTTCGAATGAATTTGAATAGATAGTACGAATGAATTAGAATGGATCGTACGAATGAATTAGAATGGATCGTACGAATGAATTAGAATAGATTGTATGAATGATGTAGAATGGATCGTCCTCATAAATTAGAATGGATCATTCGAATGAATTAGAATGGATCGTATGAATGAATTAGAATGGATCGTACGAATGAATTAGAATGGATCGTCCGAATGAATTAGAATGGATCGTACTAATAAATTAGAATGGATACATTCGTGTGAATGAATTAGAATGGATCGTACGAATGATTTAGAATGGATCGTATGAATGACTTAGAATGGATACATTCATGCGAATGAATTAGAATGGATCGTTCGAATGAATTAGAATTGATCATACGAATGAATTAGAATAGATCGTATGAATGAATTAGAATGGATCGTGCGAATGAATTAGAATGGATCGTATGAATGAATTAGAATAGATCGTCCGAGTTAATTAGAATGAATCGTACGAATGAATTAGAATAGATCATATGAATGAATTAGAATGGATCATCCGAAAGAATTAGAATGGATCGTATGAATGAATTAGAATGGATCGTGCGAATGAATTAGAATGGATCGTATGAATAAATTAGAATGTATCGTATGAATGAATTAGAATGAATCATAGGAATGAATTAGAATGGATCATGCGAATGAATTAGAATGGATCGTTCGAATGAATTAGAATGGATAGTACAAATAAATTAGAATGGATCGTACGAATGAACTAGAATAGATTGTACGATAGAGTGAGAATGGATAGTACGAATAAATTAGAATGGATCGTTCGAATGAATTAGAATTTATCGTAGAAATGAATTAGAACGAATAGATTGAATGAATTAGAATGGATTGTCCGAATAAATTAGAATGGATCGTACGAATAAATTAGAATGGATCGTTCGAATGAATTAGAATGGATCATACGAATGAATTAGAATGGTTCGTATGAATGAATTAGAATGGATCATGCGAATGAATTAGAATGGATCGTACGAATGAATTAGAATGGATCGTCTGACTGAATTTGAATGGATCGTACGAATGATTTAGAATGGATCGTATGAATGAATTAGAATGGATCATGCGAATGAATTAGAATGGATCATATGAAAAAATTAGAATAGATTGTACGAAAGAATTAGAATGGATCGTTCGAATAAATTAGAATAAATCGTCCGAATGAATTAGAATGATCGCACGAATGTAATAGAATGGATCGTATGAATGGATCGTACGAATGAATTAGAATGGATCATGCGAATGAATTAGAATGGATCGTACGAATGAATTAAAATGGATCATATGAATGAATTAGAATGGATCGTGTGAATGAATTAGAATGGATCGTGCAAAAGAATTAGAATGGATACATACGTGCGAATGTATTACACAGGATCGTACGAATGACTTAGAATGGATCGTATGAATGAATTAGAAAGGATCGTACGAATGAATTAGAATGGATCATGTGAATGAATTAGAATGGATCGTGCGAATTAATTACAATGGATCGTACGAGTGAATTAGAATGGATCGTGCGAATGAATTAGAATGCATACATTCGTGTGAATGAATTAGAATGGATCGTACGAATGAATTAGAATGGATCGTGCGAGTGAATTAGAATGGATCGTACGAATGAATTAGAATAGATCGTGTGAATGAATTAGAATGGATCGTCTGAATGAATTAGAATGAATCATACAAATGAATTAGAATGGATCGTGCGAATGAATTAGAATGGATCGTGCGAATGAATTAGAATGGATACATCCGTGCGAATGAATTAGAATGGATCGTACGAATGAATTAGAATGGATTATACGAATGAATTAGAATAGATCGTTCGAATGAATTAGAATGGATTGTACGAATGAATTAGAATGGATCGTACGAATGAATTGGAATAGATCGTGCGAATGAATTAGAATGGATCGTCTGAATGAATTAGAATGAATCATATGAATAAATTAGAATGAATCATACGAATGAATTAGAATGGATCGTATGAACGAATTAGAATGGATCGTGCAAGTGAATTAGAATGGATCGTACGAATGAATTAGAATGAATCATACGAATGAATTAGAATGGATCGTACAAAAGAATTAGAATGGATCGTCCGATTGAATTAGAATGGATCGTACGAATGAATTTGAATGGATCATATGAATGAATTAGAATGGATCGTCTGGATGAATTAGAATGAATCATACGAATGATTTAGAATGGATCGTACGAATGAATTAGAATGGATCGTACGAATGAATTAGAATGGATCGTACGAATGAATTTGAATGGATCGTACAAATAAATTAGAATGGATCGTACGAATAAATTAGAATGGATCGTTCGAATGAATTAGAATTGATCGTACGAATGAATTAGAATGGATCATACGAATGAATTAGAATGGGTCGTACGAATGAATTTGAATGGATTGTACGAATGAATTAGAATGGATCATGAATGAATTAGAATGGATCGTTCGAATGAATTAGAATGTTAGAATGGATAGTACAAATGAATTAGAATGGATCGTACGAATGAATTAGAATAGATTGTACGAATGAATTAGAATGGATCGTTCGAATGAATTAGAATGGATTGTACGAATGAATTAGAATAGATTGTCCGAATAAATTAGAATGGATTGTACGAATAAATTAGAATGGACCATACAAATAAATTAGAATGGATCGTTCGAATGAATTAGAATGGATCAAACAAATGAATTAGAATGGATCGTACGAATGAATTAGAATGGATCATGCGAATGAATTAGAATGGATCGTGCGAATGAATTAGAATGGGTCGTACGAATGAATTAGAATGAATCGTATGAATGAATTAGAATAGATCATACGAATGAATTAGAATAGATCATGCGAATGAATTAGAATGGATCTTACGAATGAATTAGAATGGATAGTACGAATGGATTAGAATAGATCATACGAATGAGTTAGAATGGATCGTAAGAATGAATCAGAATGGACCGTACGAATGAATTAGAATGGATCATACGGATGAATTAGAATGGATCGTACGAATGAATTAGAATAGATTGTACGAATGAATTAGAATGGACCGTTTGAATGAATTAGAATGATTCGTGCGATTGAATTAGAATGGATCATACGAATGAATTAGAATTGATCATGCAAATGAATTAGAATGAAACGTATGAATGAATTAGAATGGATCATGTGAATGAATTAGAATGGATCGTGTGAATTAATTACAATGGATCATATGAATGAATTAGAATGGATCATGTGAATGAATTAGAATGGATCGTACGAATGAATTTGAATGGATCATGCGAATGAATTAGAATGGATCGTACGAATAAATTAGAGTGGATACATTTGTGCGAATGAATTAGAATGGATCGTATGAATGAATTAAAATAGATCGTGCGAATGAATTAGAATGGATCTTACGAATGAATTAGAATGGATAGTACGAATGAATTAGAATAGATCGTAGGAATGAATTAGAATGGATCGTATGAATGAATTAGGATGGATCGTACGAATGAGCTAGAATGGATATATTCGTGCGAATGAATAAGAATGGATCATACGAATGAATTAGACTGCATCGTACGAATGAATTAGAATGGATATATTCGTGCGAATGAATTAGAATGGATTGTACGAATGAAATAGAATGGATCGTCCAAGTGAATTAGAATGGATCGTACGAATGAACTTGAATAGATTCATTCGTGCGACTGAATTAGAATAGATCGTACAAATGAATTAGAATAGATCATGCGAATGAATTAGAATGGATACTATGAATGAATTAGAATGGATCTTGCGAATGAATTAGAATGGATCGTGCGAATGAATTAGAATGGATCATACGAATGAATTAGAATGGATCGTACGAATGAATTAGAATGGATCATGGGAATGAATTAGAATGGATCGTGCGAAGAACTTGAATGGATACATTCGTGCGACTGAATACGAATGAACTTGAATGGATACATTTGTGCGGCTGAATTAGAATAGATCGTACGAATGAATTAGAATGGATCGTGCGAATCAATTAGAATGGATACATTCGTGCGAATGAATTAGAATGGATCGTACGAATGAACTAGAATGGATACATTCATGCGAATGAATTAGAATAGATCGTACGAATGAATTAGAATGAATCATACGAATGAATTAAAATGTATACATTCGTGCGAATGAATTAGACTGGATCGTGCGAATGAATTAGAATAGATCATACGAATAAATTAGAATGGATTGTACGAATGAATTAGAATGGATCGTACGAATGAATTAGAATGGATCATATGAATGAATTAGAATGGATAGTACGAATGAATTAGAATAGATCGTGCGAATGAATTAGAATGGATCGTACGAATAAATAAGAATGGATCGTGCGAATGAATTAGAATGGATCGTACGAATGAATTACAATGGATCGTACTAATTCATTCGCACGAATGTATCCATTCGATTTCATTCGTACGATCCATTCTAATTTATTTGTATGATCCATTCTAATTCATTCGTACGATCCATTCTAATTCATTCGTACGATCCATTCTAATTCATTCGCACATTCCATTCTAATTCATTTGTACGATCTATTCTAATTCATTCGTACGACCTATTCTAATTCAGTCGCACGAATGTATCCATTCAAGTTCATTCGTACGATCCATTCTAATTCACTTGGACGATCCATTCTAATTCATTCGTACGATCCAGTCTAATTCATTCGTATGATCCATTCTAATTAATTCGTACGATCTATTCTAAATCATTTTCGCGAATCAATCTAATTCATTCGCATGAATGTATCCATTCTAATTCATTCGCACGATCCATTCTAGTTCTTTCGTACGATCCATTCTAATGCATTCGCACGATCCATTCTAATTCATTCGTACGATCTATTCTAATTCATTCGTACGATCCATTCTAATTCATTCGCATGATCCATTCTAATTCATTCATACGAACCATTCTAATTCATTCGTAAAATCAATTCTCATTCATTCGCACAAATGTATCCATTCTAATTCTTTCGTACGATCCATTCTAATGCATTCGTACGATCCATTCTAATTCATTCGTATGATCCAATCTAATTCATTCACACGATCCATTCTAATTCATTCGCACGATCCATTCTAATTGATTCGTTCGACTTATTCTAATTCATTCATACGATCCATTCTAATTCATTCGTAAGATCCATTCTAATTCATTCGCATGATCAATTCTAATTCATTCATATGATCCATTATAATTCATTTATATGATTCATACTAATTCATTCAGACGATCCATCTTAATTCATTCGCACGATCTCTTCTAATTCATTCGTACGATCCATTCTAATTCATTCATACGATCCATTCTAATTCATTCGTATGATCCATTCAAATTCATTCGTACGATCCATTCTAATTCATTCGCACGAATGTATTCATTCTAATTCATTCGCACGATCCACTCTAATTCATTCGAACGATCCATTCTAATTCGTTCGCATTATCCATTATAATTCATTCGAACGATCCATTCTTATTCATTCACATGATCCATTCTAATTCATTCGTATGATCCATTCTAATTCATTCGCACGATCCATTCAAATTCATTCGTACGATCTATTCTAATTCAGTCGCACGAATGTATCCATTCAAGTTCATTCGTATGATCCATTCTAATTCATTCGTACAATCCAATCTAATTCATTCATACGATACATTCTAATTCATTCGCACGAATGTATCCATTCTAATATTTTAGTACGATCCATTCTAATTCATTCGCATGAACCATTCTAATTCATTCGTGCGAATGTATCTATTCTAATTCATTGTACGATCCATTATAATTCATTCGTACGATCCATTCTAATTCATTCATATGATCCATTCTAATTCATTCATAGGATCCACTCTAATTCATTCGTACGATCCATTCTAATTCATTCGCACAAATGTATCCATTCTAATTCATTTGCACGATCCATTCAAATTCATTCGTATGATCCATTCAAATTTATTTGCATGAATGTATCCATTCTAATTCATTCATACAATCCGTTCTATTTCATTCGTACGATCCATTCTAATTCATTCGTACGAATGAATTAGAATAGATACATTCGTGCGAATGAATTAGAATGGATCATACGAATAAATTAGAATGGATCGTTCGAATGAAGTAGAATGGATCGTGCGAATGAATTAGAATGGATCGTACGAATAAATTAGAATGGATCGTACGAATAAATTAGAATGGATACGTTCGTGTGAATGAATTAGAATGGATCGTACGAATGAATTAGATTGGATCGTACGAATGCATTAGAATGGATCGTGCGATTGAATTAGAATGGATCATACGAATGAATTAGAATGTTCTAATTCATTCGCATGATCCATTCTAATTTATTCTTACGATCCATTCTATTTCAATCCATTCTAATTCATTCGCACGAATGTATCCATTCTAATTCATTAGTAAGATCCATTCTAATTTATTCGCACGAATGTATCCATTCTAATTCATTCGTACGATCCATTCTAATTCACTCGGATGATCCATTCTAATTCATTCGTACGATCCATTCTAATTCATTCGCACGAATGTATATATTCTAATTCATTCGTACAATCTATTCTATATCATTCGTACGATTCATTCTAATTCATTCGTAAGATCCATTATAATTTATTAGCACGAATGTATCAATTCTAATTCATTCGCACGATCCATTCTAATTCATTCATACGATTAATTCTAATTCATTCGTATGATTCATTCTAATTCATTCAGATGATCCATTCTAATTCATTCGCACGATCTATTCTAATTCATTCGTACGATCAATTCTAATTTACTCGCAAAATCCATTCTAATTCATTCGTACGATCCATTCTAATTCATTCGCATGAATGTCTCCATTCTAATTCATTCGCACAATCCATTCTAATTCATTCGTACGATCTATTCTAATTCAGTCGCACGAATGTATCCATTCAAGTTCATTCATGCGATCCATTCTAATTCACTCGGATGATCCATTCTAATTCATTCATACGATCTAGTCTAATTCATTCGCACGAATGTATCCATTCTAATTCATTCGTATGATCCATTCTAATTCATTCGTACGATCCATTCTAATTCATTCGAACAAATGTATCCATTCTAGTTCATTCGTACGATCGATTCTAATTCATTCGCATCGATGTATCCATTCTAATTCATTCGTACGATCCATTCTAATTCATTCGCACGAATGTATCCATTCTAATTCATTCGCACGATCCATTCTAATTCATTCGCATGATCTATTCTAATTCATGCGTACGATCCATTCTAATTCACTCGCACGATCCATTCTAATTCATTCGAACGATCCATTCTAATTCATTAGTACGATCCATTCTAATTCACTCGCACGATCCATTCTAAATCATTCGTACGATCCATTCTAATTCATTTGCACGATCCATTCTAATTCATTCGCACGATCTATTCTAATTCATTCGCACATTCCAATCTAATTCATTCATACGATCCATTCTAATTCATTCGTATGATTCATTTTAATTCATTTAGACGATCCATTCTAATTCATTCGCACGATCTATTCTAATTCATTCGTACGATCCATTCTAATTCATTCGTACGATCCATTCTAATTCATTCGAACGATCCAATCTAATTCATTCGTGCAATCCATTCTAATTCATTCTTACGATCCATTCTAATTTATTCGTATGATTAATTCTAATTCATTCTGACGATCCATTCTAATTCATTCGCACATTCCATTCTAATTCATTCATAAGATCCATTCTAATTCATTCGTATGATTCATTCTAATTCATTCAGACGATCTATTCTAATTCATTCGCACGATTTATTCTAATTCATTCGTATGATCCATTCTAATTCATTCGTACGATCCATTCTAATTTATTCACACGAATGTATCCATACTAATTTATTCGTACGATCCATTCTAATTCATTCGAATCATTTTAATTCATTCGAACGATCCATTCTAATTCATTCGTACGATCCATTCTAATTCATTCGCACATTCTATTCTAATTCATTCGTACGATCCATTCTAATTCATTCGCACGAATGTATCTATTCTAATTCATTCATACGATCCATTCTAATTCATTCGTACGATCTATTCTAATTCATTCGTACGATCCATTCTAATTCATTCGTACTTTCCATTCTAATTCATTCGCATGATCCATTCTAATTCATTCGTACGATCCATTCTAATTCATTCGTACGATACATTCTAATTCATTCGTATTATCCATTCTAATTTATTCGTACAATCCATTCTAATTCATTTGTACGATCCATTCTAATTCATTGCACGAATGTATCCATTCTAATTTATTCGTACGATCCATTCTAATTCATTCGCACGATCCATTCTAATTCATTCGTATGATTCATTCTAATTAATTCAAACGATCCATTCTAATTCATTCACACGATCTATTCTAATTCATTCGTACGATCCATTCTAATTCATTCGCACGAATGTATCCATTCTAATTCATTCGTACGATCCATTCTAATTCATTCGCACGAATGTATCCATTCTAATTCATTCGTACGATCCATTCTAATTCACTCGGACAATCTATTCTAATTCATTCATACGATCCATTCTAATTCATTCGTATGATTCATTCTAATTCACTCAGATGATCCATTCTAATTCATTCGCACATTCCATTCTAATTCATTCGTACGATCCATTCTAATTCATTTGAACGATCCATTCTAATTCATTCGTACGATCCAGTCTAATTCATTCGCACATTCCATTCTAATTCATTTGTACGATCCATGCTAATTCATTCGAACGATCCATTCTAATTCATTCGTACGATCCATTCTAATTCATTCGCACATTCCATTCTAATTCATTCGTACGATCCATTCTAATTCATTCGAACGATCCATTCTAATTCATTCGTACGATCCATTCTAATTCATTCGCACATTCCATTCTAATTCATTCATATGATCTATTCTAATTCATTCGTATGATTCATTCTAATTCATTCAGACGATCCATTCTAATTCATTCGCACGATCCATTCTAATTCATTCGTACAATCCATTCTAATTCATTTGTACTATCCATTCTAACTCATTCACACATTCCATTCTAATTCATTCGTACGATCCATTCTAATTCATTCGCACGATTCATTCTAATTCATCCGTACGATCCATTCTAATTCATTCGTATGATCCATTCTAATTTATTCGTTCGATCCATTCTAATTCATTCATACGATACATTCTAATTCATTCGTAAAATCTATTCTCATTCATTCGCACAAATGTATCCATTCTAATTCATTCGTACGATCCATTCTAATGCATTTGTACGATCCATTCTAATTCATTCACACAATTCATTCTAATTCATTCGCACGATCCATTCTAATTCATTCGTTCGACCCATTCTAATTCATTCATACGATCCATTCTAATTCATTCGTAAGATCCATTCTAATTCATTCGCCCGATCCATTCTAATTCATTCATACGATCCATTCTAATTCATTCGTATGATTCATTCTAATTCATTCAGATGATCCATTCTAATTCATTCGCAAGATCTATTCTAATTCATTCGTACGATCTATTATAATTCATTCGTACAATCCATTCTAATTCATTCGAACGATCCATTCTAATTCATTCGTACAATCCAATCTATTTCATTCATACGATCCATTCTAATTCATTCGCACGAATGTATCCATTCTAATTCATTCGTACAATCTATTCTAATTCATTCGTATGATCCATTCTAATTCATTCGCACGAATGTATCCATTCTAATTCATTCGTACGATCCATTCTAATTCATTCACACGATCCATTCTAATTCATTCGTACGATCCATTCTAATTCATTCGTACGATCCATTCTAATTCATTCGTACGATCCATTGTAATTCATTCGCATGGATGTATCCATTCTAATTCATTCGCACGATTCATTCTAATTCATTCGTACGATCCATTCTAATTCATTTGCATAGATGGATCCATTCTAATTCGTTCGCACGAACGTATCCATTCTAATTCATTCGTACGATCCATTCTAATTCATTCGGACGATCCATTCTAATTCATTCGTACGATCCAGTCTAATTCATTCGCACGAATGTATCCATTCTAATTCATTCGTATGATCCATTCTAATTCATTCATACGATCCATTCTAATTCATTCGTACGATCCATTCTAATTCATTTGCACGAATGTATCCATTCTAATTCATTCGCACGATCCATTCTAATTCATTCGTATGATCCATTCAAATTTATTTGCATGGATGTATCCATTCTAATTCATTCGTACAATCCATTCTATTTCATTCGTACGATCCATTCTAATTCATTTGTACGAATGAATTAGAATGGATACATTCGTGCGAATGAATTAGAATGGATCGTACTTATTCATTCGCAGGAATGTATCTATTCTAATTCATTCGTACGATCCATTCTAATTTATTCGTACGAATGTATCCCTTCTAATTCATTCGTACGATCCATTCTAGTTCATTCGCACGAATGTATCCATTCTAATTCATTCGCACGATCCATTCTAATTCATTCGTATGATCCATTCAAATTCATTTGCATGGATGTATCCATTCTAATTCATTCGTACAATCCATTCTATTTCATTCGTACGATCTATTCTAATTCATTCGTACGAATGAATTAGAATGGATACATTCGTGCGAATGAATTAGAATGGATCGTACGAATGAATTAGAATGGATCGTTCGAATGAATTAGAATGGAATGTGCGAATGAATTAGAATGGATCGTACGAATGAATTAGAATAGATCATGGGAATGAATTAGAATGGATACATTCTTGCGAATGAATTAGAATGGATTGTACGAATGCATTAGAATGGATACAACCATGCGAATGAATTAGAATGGATCGTACGAATGAACTAGAATGGATTCATTCGTATGAATCAATTAGAATGGATCATACGAATGAATTAGAATGGATACATTCGTGCGAATGAATTAGAATGGATCGTACAAATGAATTAGAAAAGATCGTGCGAATGAATTAGAATGGATCGTCTGAATGAATTAAAATGAATCATACGAATGAATTAGAATAGATCGTATGAATGAATTAGAATGGATCGTGCGAATGAATTAGAATGGATCGTACGAATAAATTAGAATGGATACATTCGTATGAATGAATTAGAATGGATCGTACAAATGAATTAGAATGGATCGTACGGATGCATTAGAATGGATCGTACGAATGAATTAGAATGGATCGTGCAAATGAATTAGAATGGATCGTACGAATGAATTAGAATGGATCTTTCGAATGAATTAGAATGGATCGTGCAAATAAATTAGAATGGATACATTCGTGCGAATGAATTAGAATGGATCGTACGAATGAATTAGAATGGATCGTATGAATGAATTAGAGTGGATCATACGAATGAATTAGAATGGATATATTCGTGCGAATGAATTAGAATGGATCGTACGAATGAATTAGAATGGATCATGTGAATGAATTAGAATGGATTGTCTGAATGAATTAGAATGAATCATATGAATGAATTAGAATGGATCGTATGAATGAATTAGAATGAATCGTGCGAATGAATTAGAATGGATCGTACGAATAAATTAGAAAAGATACATTCATGTGAATGAATTAGAATGGATCGTACGAATGAATGAGAATGAATCGTATCAATGCATTCGAATTGATCGTACGAATGAATTCGAATGGATCTTGCGAATGAATTAGAATAGATCGTACGAATGAATTAGAATGGATCGTGCGAATGAATTAGAATGGAATGTGCGAATGAGTTAGGATGGATAGTACAAATGAATTAGAATGGATCGTGCGAATGAATTAGAATAGATCGTGCGAATGAATTAGAATGGATCGTGCGAATAAATTAGAATTGATCATACGAATAAATTAGAATGGATACATTCGTGTGAATGAATTAGAATGGACCGTACGAATGAATTAGAATGGATCGTACGAATGCATTAGAATGGATCGTACGAATGAATTAGAATGGATCGTGCGAATGAATTAGAATGGTTCGTCCGAGTGAATTAGAATGGATCGTACGAATGAATTAGAAAGGATCGTACGAATGAATTAGAGTGGATCATACGAATGAATTAGAATGGATACATTCGTGCGAATGAATTAGAAAGGATCGTACAAATGAATTAGAATAGATCATGCGAATGAATTAGAATGGATCGTCTGAACGAATTAGAATGAATCATACGAATGAATTAGAATGGATCGTATGAATGAATTAGAATGGATCGTGCGAATGAATTAGAATGGATCGTACGAATAAATTAGAATTGATACATTCGTGTGAATGAATTAGAATGAATCGTACGAATGAATTAGAATGGATCGTACAAATGCATTAGAATGGATCGTACGAATGAATTAGAATGGATCGTGCGAACGAATTAGAATGGATCGTATGCATGAATTAGAATGGATCGTTTGAATGAATTAGAATGGATCAGATGAATGAATTAGAATAGATACATTCATGCGAATGAATTAGAATGGATCGTACGAATGAATTAGAATGGATCGTACGAATGAATTAGAGTGGATCATACGAATGAATTAGAATAGATACATTCATGCGAATGAATTAGAATGGATCGTACGAATGAATTAGAATAGATCGTGCGAATGAATTAGAATAGATCATCTGAATGAATTAGAATGAATCATACGAATGAATTAGAATGGATCGTATGAATGAATTAGAATGGATCGTGCGAATGAATTAGAATAGATCGTACGAATAAATTAGAATGGATACATTCTTGTGAATGAATTAGAATGGATCATACGAATGAATTAGAATGGATCGTACGAATGTATTAGAATGGATCGAACGAATGAATTAGAACGGATCGTGCGAATGAATTAGAATGGATCGTACGAATGAATTAGAATGGATCGTACGAATGAATTAGAATAGAATGTGCGTATGAATTTGAATGGATCATATGAATGAATTACAATGGATCGTTCGAATGAATTAGAATGGATCGTTCGAATAAATTAGAATTGATCGTACGAATGAATTAGAATGGATCGTGCGAATGAATTAGAATGGAATGTGCGAATGAGTTAGAATGGATAGTACAAATGAATTAGAATTGATCGTGCGAATGAATTAGAACAGATCGTGTGAATGAATTAGAATGGATCGTGCGAATGAATTAGAATGGATCATACGAATAAATTAGAATGGAAACATTCGTGTGAATGAATTAGAATGGATCGTACGATTGAATTAGATTGGATCGTACGAATGCATTAGAATGGATTGTATGAATGAATTAGAATGGATCGTGCGAATGAATTAGAATGGATCGTACAAATGAATTAGAAAGGATCGTTCGAATGAATTAGAATGGATCGTACAAATGAATTAGAATGGAATATGTGAATGAATTAGAATGGATCGTACGAATGAATTAGAATGGATCCATTCTAATTCTAATTCGGTCGTACGATTCATTCTAATTCGGTTGTACGATCCATTCTAATTTATTCGCACGAATGTATCCATTCTAATTTATTTGTAAGATCCATTCTAATTCAATCGCACGATGTATTCTAATTCATTCGTATGATCCATTCTAATTCACTCAAACGATCCATTCTAATTCATTCGTATGATTCATTCTAATTCATTCAGACGATCCATTCTAATTCATTTGCATGAATGTATCCATTCTAATTCATTCGTACGATCCATTCTAAATCATTCGTACGATCTAGTCTAATTTATTCGTACGAATGTATCCATTCTAATTCATTCGTACGATCCATTCTAATTTATTCACATGATCCATTCTAATTCATTCGTATGATCCATTCTAATTCAATCGCACGATCCATTCTAATTAATTCGTACGATCCATTCTAATTCATTTGTACGATCCATTCTAATTCATTCGTAGGATCCACTCTAATTTATTCGCACGAATGTATCCATTCTAATTCAATCGCACGATCCATTCTAATTCATTCGTAAGATCTATTCTAATTCATTCGTACGATCCATTCTAATTCATTCGCACGAATGTATCCATTCTAATATATTTGTACAATCTATTCTATTTGTACGATCCATTCTAATTCATTCGTACGATCCATTCTAATTCACTCGAACAGTCCATTCTAATTCATTCGCACGAATGTATCTATTCTAATTCATTCATACGATCCATTCTAATTCATTCGTAAGATCTATTCTAATTCATTTGCATGAATGTATCCATTCTAATTCACTCGTACGATCCATTCTAATACATTCGTACGATTCATTCTAATTCATTCGTACGATCCATTCTAATTCATTCACACGAATGTATCCATTCTAATTTATTCATACGATCCATTTTAATTCAATCGCACAATCCATTCTAATTCATTCATACGATCCATTCTAATTCATTCGTATGATTCATTCTAATTCATTCAGACGATCCATTCTAATTCATTCGCACGATCTATTCTAATTCATTCGTACGATCCATTCTAATTCATTCGTACAATCCATTCTAATTCATTCGAATGATCCATTCTAATTCATTCGTACAATCCATTCTATTTCATTCGAACGATCCATTCTAATTCATTCGCACGAATGTATCCATTCTAATTCATTCGTATGATCCATTCTAATTCAATCGCACGATCCATTCTAATTCATTCGTATGATCAATTCTAATTGATTCGTATGATCCTTTCTAATTCATTCGTACGATCCATTCTAATTCATTTGTACGATCCATTCTAATTCATTCACACGTATCCATTCTAATTCATTCGCACGATCCATTCTAATTCATTCGAATGATCCATTCTCATTCATTCGCACGAATGTATCCATTCTAATAAATTCGTATGATCCATTCTAATTCAATCGCACGATCCATTCAAATTCATTCGTACAATCCATTCTATTCCATTCGTACGATCCATTCTAATTCATTCGCATGAATGTATCCATTCTAATTCGTATGATCCTTTCTAATTCAATCGCACGATCCATTGTAATTCATTCATACGATCTATTCTAATTCATTCGTACGATCCATTCTAATTCATTCGCATGAATGTATCCATTATAATATATCTGTAAGATCCATTCTATTTCATTCGCATGATCTATTCTAATTCATTCGTAACATCCATTCTGTACGATCCATTCTAATTCATTCGTACAATCCATTCAAATTCATTCGCACGATCCATTCTAATTCATTCGCACGAATGTATCCATTCAAATTCATTCGTACGATCCATTCTAATTCACTCGAATTATTCATTCTAATTCATTTGCATGAATGTATCCATTTTAATTCATTCGTACGATCCATTCTAATTCACTCGCACGATCTATTCTAATTCATTCGAGCGATCCATTCTAATTCATTCGCACGATCTATTCTAATTCATTCGTACGATCCATTCTAATTCACTCGCACGATCCATTCTAATTCATTCGCACGATCCATTCTAATTCATTCGTATGATCCATTCAAATTCTTTTGCATGGATGTATCCATTCTAATTCATTCGTACAATCCATTCTATTTCATTCATACGATTCATTCTAATTCAGTCGTACGAATGAATTAGAATGGATACATTCGTGCCAATGAATTAGAATGGATCGTACGAATGAATTAGAATGGATCGTTCGAATGAATTAGAATGGATCGTATGAATGAATTAGAATGGATCATGCGAACGAATTAGAATGGATACATTCGTGCGAATGAATTAGAATGGATCATACGAATGAATTAAAATAGATCGTGCGAATGAATTAGAATGGATCGTACGAATGATTTATAATAGATCGTGCGAATGAATTAGAATTGATACATCCATGCGAATGAATTAGAATGGATCATACGAATGAACTAGAATGGATCGTGCGAATGATTTAGAATGGATTGAGCGAATCAATTAGAATGGATCATATGAATGAATTAGAATGGATCGTGCGATCCATTCTAATTCATTCGTATGATTCATTCTAATAAATTCAGACGATCCATTCTAATCCATTCGCATGAATGTATCCATTCTAATTCATTCGCACGATCCATTCTAATTCATTCGAACGATCCATTCCATTTTATTCGTACGATCTATTCTAATTCATTCGCACGAATATATCCATTCCAATTCAATCGTATGATCCATTCTAATTCAATCGCACGATCCATTCTAATTTATTCGTATGATCCATTCTAATTCATTCGTACGATCCATTCTCATTCATTCATACGATCCATTCTAATTCATTCGCATGAATGTATCCATTCTAATTCATTCACTTGATCCATTCAAATTCATTCGTATGATCCATTCAAATTTATTCGTATGATCCATTCAAATTCATTTGCATGGATGTATCCATTCTAATTCATTCGTACAATCCATTCTAATTCATTCATATGATCCATTCTAATTCATTCGTACGATCCATTCTAATTCAATCGCACGATCCATTCTAATTCATTCGTAATATCCATTCTAATTCATTCATATAATCCATTCTAATTCATTTGTATGATCCATTCTAATTCACTCGTACGATCCATTCTAATTCATTCGCACGAATCTATCCATTCTAATTCATTCGCACGATCCATTCAATTTCATTCGCACGATTCATTCTAATTCATTCGCACGATCTATTTTAATTCGTTCGTACGATCCATTCTAATTTATTCCCACGAATGTATCCATTCTAATTCATTCGTATGATCCATTCTAATTCAATCGGACGATCCATTCTAATTAATTTGTACTATCCATTCTTACTCATTCGCACATTCTATTCTAATTCATTCATACGATCCATTCTAATTCATTCACACTATCCATTCTAATACATTCGTATGATCTATTCTATTTCAATCGCACGATCCGTTCTAATTCATTCGTACGATCCATTCTAATTCATTCGTACGATCCATTCTAATTCATTCGCACGAATGTATCCATTCTAATACAATCGCACGATCCATTCTAATTCATTCATACGATCTATTCTAGTTTATTCGTACGATCCATTCTAATTCATTCGCACGAATGTATCCATTCTAATATATTTGTACGATCCATTCTAATTCATTCGTATGATCCATTCTAATTCATTCGTACAATCCATTCTAATTCATTCGCACGATCCATTCTAATTCATTCGCACGATCTATTCTAATTCATTCGTACAATCCATTCTAATTCATTCGCACGAATGTATCCATTCTAATTCATTCGTATGATCCATTCTAATTCAATCGCATGATCCATTCTAATTCATTTGTACTATCCATACTAACTCATTCGCATATTCAATTCTAATTCATTCGTACGATCCATTCTAATTCATTCACACGATCCATTCTAATTCATTCGTATGATCCATTCTAATTCAATCGCACGATCCATTCTAATTCATTCATACGATCCATTCTAATTCATTGGTATGATTCATTCTAATTCATTTAGACGATCCATTCTAATTCATTCGCACGATCTATTCTAATTCATTTATATGATCCATTCTAATTCATTCGTATGATTCATTCTAATTCATTCAGACTATCCATTCTAATTCATTCGCATGAATATATCCATTCTAATTCATTCGTACGATCCATTCTAAATCATTCGTACCATCTATTCTAATTTATTCGTACGGATGTATCCATTCTAATTCATTCGTACGATCCATTCTAATTCATTCACACGATCCATTCTAATTCATTCGTATGATCCATTCTAATTCAATCGCATGATCCATTCTAATTCATTCATACGATCCATTCGAATTCATTCGCATGAATGTATCCATTCTAATTCATTCGCCCGATCCATTCTAATTCCTTCGAACGATCCATTCTAATTCATTCGTACGATCCATTCTAATTCATTCGCACGATCCATTTTAATTCATTCGAACGATCCATTCTAATTCATTCGTACGATCCATTCTAATTCATTCCCACGAATGTATCCATTCTAATTCATTCGTACGATCCATTCTAAATCATTCGTACGATCCATTCCAATTTATTCGTACGATGTATCCATTCTAATTCATTCGTACGATCCATTCTAATTCATTCACACGATCCATGCTAATTCATTCGTACGATCCATTCTAATTTAATCGCACGATCCAATCTAATTCATTCGTATGATCTATTCTAATTCATTCGTACGATCCATTCTAATTCATTCGTACGATACATTCTAATTCATTCGTATGATCCATTCTAATTCATTCGCACGAATGTATCTATTCTAATTCATTCACACGATCCAATCTCATTCATTCGAATGATCTATTCTAACTCATTCGTATGATCCATTCTAATTCATTCGCACGATCCATTCTAATTCATTCGTTCGACCCATTCTAATTCATTAATACGATCCATTCTACTTCATTCGTAAGATCCATTCTAATTCATTCGCACGATCCATTCTAATTCATTCATACGATCCATTCTAATTCATTCGTATGATTCATTCTAATTTATTCAGACGATCCATTCTAATTCATTCGCACGATCTATTCTAATTCATTCGTACGATCCATTCTAATTCATTCGTATAATTCATTCAAATTCATTCGAACGATCTATTCTAATTCAATCGCATGATCCATTCTAATTCATTCGTATGATCCATTCTAATTCATTCATACGATCCATTCGAATTCATTCGCATGAATGTATCCATTCTAATTCATTCGCCCGATCCATTCTAATTCCTTCGAACGATCCATTCTAATTCATTCGCACGATCCATTTTAATTCATTCGAACGATCCATTCTAATTCATTCGTACGATCCATTCTAATTCATTCCCACGAATGTATCCATTCTAATTCATTCGTACGATCCATTCTAAATCATTCGTACGATCCATTCCAATTTATTCGTACGATGTATCCATTCTAATTCATTCGTACGATCCATTCTAATTCATTCACACGATCCATGCTAATTCATTCGTACGATCCATTCTAATTTAATCGCACGATCCAATCTAATTCATTCGTATGATCTATTCTAATTCATTCGTACGATCCATTCTAATTCATTCGTACGATACATTCTAATTCATTCGTATGATCCATTCTAATTCATTCGCACGAATGTATCTATTCTAATTCATTCACACGATCCAATCTCATTCATTCGAATGATCTATTCTAACTCATTCGTATGATCCATTCTAATTCATTCGCACGATCCATTCTAATTCATTCGTTCGACCCATTCTAATTCATTAATACGATCCATTCTACTTCATTCGTAAGATCCATTCTAATTCATTCGCACGATCCATTCTAATTCATTCATACGATCCATTCTAATTCATTCGTATGATTCATTCTAATTCATTCAGACGATCCATTCTAATTCATTCGCACGATCTATTCTAATTCATTCGTACGATCCATTCTAATTCATTCGTATAATTCATTCAAACTCATTCGAACGATCTATTCTAATTCATTCGTATAATCCATTCTATTTCATTCGTACGATCCATTCTAATTCATTCGCACGAATGTATCCATTCTAATTTATTCATACAATCTATTCTAATTCATTCGTACGATCCATTCTAATTCATTCGCACGAATGTATCCATTCTAGTTCATTCGTACAATCCATTCTAATTCCTTCGCATGGATGTATCCATTCTAATTCATTCATACGATCCATTCTAATTCATTCGCAAGAATGTACCCATTCTAATTTATTCGTACGATCCATTCTATTTCATTCGTAAGATCCATTCTAATTCATTCGTAAGAATGTATCCACTCTAATTCATTCGTACGATCCTTTCTAATTCATTCGCACAAATGTATCCATTCTAATTCATTCGTATGATCCATTCTAATTCAATCGCACGATCCTTTCTAATTCATTCATACGATCCATTCTAATTCATTCGCACGATCCATTCTAATTCATTCGTTCGACCCATTCTAATTCATTCATACGATCCATTCTAATTCATTCGTAAGATCCATTCTAATTCATTCGTACGATCTATTCTAATGTATTCGTACGATCCATTCTAATTCATTCGTATTATCCATTCTAATTCATTCACACGAATGTATCCATTCTAATTAATTCGTACGATCCATTCTTTTTTTTTTAATAAAAGCTATGGGGATTTTATTGGGGACCCCGCCCCTAGAAAACCAGTTCAAACCATTACAGCTCTGGCCTTTTATATATAAGGCATCAGAGAGAGGAGAAAGAAGAAAAAAAGAAAACACAAACAAATACTAACACCCCCCACAGTCCTCAACACATCATCAGATTTCCTGTTTATAGTCTTTTCGGAATTTGGTATCCTCTATAGCATTCCTCAGATTCGTACGATCTATTCTATTTCATTCGTGCGAATGAATTAGAATGGATCGTACGAATGAATTAGAATGGATCGTACGAATGAATTAAAATAGATCGTATGAATAAATTAGAATGGATCGTGCGATTGAATTAGAATGGATACATTCGTGCGAATGAATTAGAATGGATCGTACGAATGAATTAGAATGGATCGTACGAATGAATTAGATTGGATCGTGCGAATGAATTAGAATAGATCGTACGAATGAATTAGAATGGATACATTTGTGTGAATGAATTAGAATGGATCGTACAAATGAATTAGAATGGATCTTACGAATGAATTAGAATGGATCATATGAATGAATTAGAATGTATCGTACGAATGAATTAGAATGGATCGTACGAATGAATTAGAATGGATCATATAAATGAATTAGAATGTATCGTACGAATGAATTAGATTGGATCCTACGAATGAATTAGAATGGATCGTACGAATGAATTAGATTGGATCGTGCGAATGAATTAGAATAGATCGTACGAATGAATTAGAATGGATACATTTGTGTGATTGAATTAGAATGGATCGCACGAATGAATTAGAATGGATCGTCCGAGTGAATTAGAATAGATCGTACGAATGAACTTGAATGGATACATTCGTGCGAATGAATTAGAATGGATCGTACAAATGAATTAGAATGGATCGTACGAATGAATTAGAATTGATCGTGCAAATGAATTAGATTGGATCGTGCGAATGAATTAGAATGGATCGTACGAATGAATTAGAATGGAAACATTTGTGCGAATGAATTAGAATGGATCATATGAATAAATTAGTATAGATCGTACATATGAATTAGAATGGATCGTGCGAATGAAATAGAATAGATCGTGCGAATGAATTAGAATGGATCGTGTGAATGAATTAGAATGGATCGTACGAATGAATTAGAATGGATACATTCGTGCGAATGAATTAGAATGGATTGTACGAATGATTTAGAATGGAACGTACGAATGATTTAGAATGGATACATTCATGCGAATGAATTAGAATGGATCGTGCGAATGAATTAGAATAGATCAGAAGAATGAATTAGAATGGAAACATTCGTGTGAATGAATTAGAATGGATCGTACGAATGAATTAGAATGGATCGTATGAATGAACTTGAATGGATGCATTCATGCGAATGAATTAGAATAGATCGAACGAATGAATTTGAATGGATCGTACGAATGAATTAGAATGGATCGTTCGAATGAATTAGAATGGATCGTGCAAGTGAATTAGAATGGATCGTACAAATGAATTAGAATGGATCGTACGAATGAATTAGAATGGATCGTACAAATGAATTCGAATGGATCGTGCGAATGAACTAGAATGGATTTTATGAATTAATTAGAATGGATCATATGAATGAACTAGAATGGATCGAGCAAATGAATTAGAATGGATCGTACGAATGAATTAGAATAGATTGTACGAATGAATTAGAATGGATCGTACGAATAAATTAGAATGGATCGTACTAATTCATTCGCACGAATGTATCCATTCTAATTCATTCGTACGATCCATTCTAATTTATTCGTACGAATGTATCCATTCTAATTTATTCATACGATCATTTCTAATTTATTCACACGATCCATTCTAATTCATTCGAATGATCCATTCTAATTAAATCGCACGATCTATTCTAATTCATTCGTACGATCCATTCTAATTCATTCGTACGATCCATTCTAATTCATTCATACGATCCATTCTAATTCATTCCCATGAATGCATCCATTCAAGTTCATTCATACGATCCATTCTAATTCATTCGTATGATCCATTCTAATTCATTCGCACGAATATTTCCATTCTAATTCTTTCTTCCGATCTATTCTAATTCATTCGCACGATCCAATCTAATTCATTCGCATGAATGTATCCATTCTAATTCATTCGTACGATCCATTCTAAATCATTCGTACGATCCATTCTAAATCATTCGCACGAATGTATCCATTCTAATTCATTCGTACGATCCATTCTAATTCATTCGCACGATCCATTCTAATTCATTCGCACGATCTATTCTATTTCATTCGCACGATCCATTCTAATTCATATGTACGATCTATACTAATTTATTCATACGATCCATTCTAATTCATTCGCACAAATGTTTCCATTCTAATTCATTCGTACGATCCATTCTAATTCATTCGCATGATCTAGTCTAATTCATTCGCACGATCCATTCTAATTCATTCGCACGATCTATTCTAATTCATTCATACGATCCATTCTAATTCATTTGTATGATCCATTCTAATTCATTCGCATGAATGTATCCATTCAAGTTCATTCGTACGATCCATTCTAATTCACTCGAACGATCCATTCTAATTCATTCACACAAATGTATCCATTCTAATTCATTTGTACGATCTATTCTAATTCATTCGCACGATCCAATCTAATTCATTCGTACGATCCATTCTAATTCATTCGTACGATCCATTCTAATTCATTCGCATGATCCAATCTAATTCATTCGTACGATACATTCCAATTCATTCGTATGATCCATTCTAATTCATTCGTATGATCCATTCTAATTCTTTCGTACGAAATATTCTAATTCAATCGTACGAGCTATTCTAATTCATTCGTACGAGGTATTCTATGTCATTCATACGATCCGTTCTAAATCATTCGTACGATCCATTCTAATTTATTCGCACGAATGTATCCATTATAAGTCATTCGTACGTCCATTCTAATTCATTCGTACGATCCATTCTAATTCATTCGCATGAATGTATCCATTCAAGTTCATTCATATGATCCATTCTAATTCATTCGTACAATCCATTCTAATTCATTCGCACGAATGTTTCCATTCTAATTCATTCGTACGATCTTTTCTAATTCATTCGCACGATCTATTCTAATTCATTCATACAATCCTTTCTAATTGATTCGTATGATTCATTCTAATTTATTCAGACAATCCAATCTAATTCATTCGCATGAATGTATCCATTCTAATTCATTCGTATGATCCATTCTAAATCATTCGTATCATCCATTCTAATTTATTCGTACGAATGTATCCATTCTAATTCATTCGAACGATCCATTTTAATTCATTCACACGATCCATTCTAATTCATTTGTAAGATCCATTCAAATTCAATCGCACGATCCATTCAATTTCATTTGTACGATCGATTCTAATTCATTCGTACGATGCATTCTAATTCATTCGTACGATCCATTCTAATTTATTCATACAATCTATTCTAATTCATTCGTACGATCCATTCTAATTCATTCGCACGAATGTATCCATTCTAATTCATTCGTACGATCCAATCTAATTCATTTGTACGATCCATTCTAATTCATTCGTATGATTCATTCTAATTCATTCAAACGATCCATTCTAATTCATTCGCACGATCTATTCTAATTCATTCGTACGATCCATTCTAATTCATTCGCACGAACATATCCATTCTAATTCATTCATATGATCCACTTTAATTCATTCATACGATCGATCCGAATTCATTCGTACGATCCATTCTAATTCACTCGGACGATCCATTCTAATTCATTCTCATGAATAAATTTAATTCATTGCACGAATGTATCCATTCTAATTCATTCACACGATCCATTCTATTTCATTCGTATGATCCATTCTAATTCATTCGTATGATCCATTCTAATTCAATCGCACGATCTATTCTAATTAATTCGTACAATCCATTCTAATTCATTTGTATGATTCATTCTAATTCATTCAGACGAACCATTCTAATTCATTCGCACGAATGTATCCATTCTAATTCATTCACACAAATATATCCATTCTAATTCATTCGTATGATCCATTCTAATTCATTCATACGATCCATTCTATTTCATTCGTACGATCCATTCTAATTCATTCGCACGATCTATTCTAATTCATTTGTACAATCCATTCTAAATCATTCGCACGAATGTATCCATTCTAATTCATTCGTATGATCCATTCTAATTCATTAATACGAATGTATCTATTCTAATTCATTCGTATAATCTATTCTAATTCATTCGCACGAATCTATCCATTCTAATTCATTCGTACGATCCATTCTAATTCACTCGGACGATCCATTTTAATTCATTCGTACGATCCATTTTAATTCATTCGTACGATCCATTCTAATTCATTCGCATGATCCATTCTAATTCATTCGTACGATCCATTCTATTTCATTCGTATGATCCATTCTAATGCATTCATACGATCCATTCTAATTCATTTGTACGATCTATTCTAATTCATTCGCACGAATATATCTATTCTAATTCATTTGTACGATCCGTTCTAATTCAATCGCACGATGCATTCTAATTCATTCGTGCGATCCATTCTAATTCACTCGCATGATCCATTCTAATTTATTCGTACGATCCATTCTAATTCACTCGTACGATCCATTCTTATTCATTCGTACGATCCATTTTAATTCTTTCGCAAGAATGTATCCATTCTAATTCATTCGTACGATCCATTCTAATTCACTCGCACGATCCATTCTAATTCATTCGTATGATCCATTCTAATTCATTCGTATGATCCATTCTAATTCATTTATACTATACATTCTAACTCATTCGCACAATCCATTCTAATTCATTCGTACGATCCATTCTAATTTATTCGTACGATCCATTCTAATTCATTTGTACGATCCATTCTAATTCATTCGCACGAATGTATCCATTCTAATTCATTCGTACAGTCTATTCTATTTCACTCGGATGATCCATTCTAATTCATTCGTACGATCCAATCTAATTCATTCGCACGAATGTACCCATTCTAATTCATTCGTACGATCGATTCTAATTCATTCGCACGATCTATTCTTATTCATTTATATGACCCATTATAATTCATTCGCACAAATGTATCCATTCTAATTCATTCGTACGATCAATTCTAATTCTTTCGCAAGAATGTATCCATTCTAATTCATTCGTACGATCCATTGTAATTCACTCGCACGATCCATTCTAATTCATTCGTACAATCCATTCTAATTCATTCGCACAAATGTATCCATTCTAATTCATTCACACGATCTATTCTAATTCATTCGTACGATCCATTCTAATTCATTCGCACGAATGTATCCATTCTAATTCATTCGTATCATCCACTCTAATTCATTCATACGATCCATTCTAATTCATTTGTACGTTCAATTCTAATTCTTTCGTAAGAATGTATCCATTCTAATTCATTTGTACGATCCATTCTAATTCAATCGTACGATGCATTCTAATTCATTCGTACGATCTATTCTAATTCATTCGCACGATCTATTCTACTTCATTCGCATGAATGTATCCATTCTATTTCATTAGTACGATCCATTCTAATTCATTCGCACGATCCATTCTAATTCATTCGTACGATCGATTCTAATTCTTTCGTACGATTCATTCTAATTCATTCGTACGATCCATTCTAATTCATTCGCACGAATGTATCCATTCTAATTCATTTGTATGATCCATTCTAATTCATTCGTACGATCCATTCTAATTCATTCGTACGATCCATTCTAATTCATTCGCACGAATGTATCCATTCTAGTTCATTTGTACGATCCATTCTAATTCATTCGCATGGATTAATGAATTAGAATGGATCGTACGAATGACCTAGAATGGATACATTCGTGCGAATGAATTAGAATGGATCATGCGATTGAATTAGAATGGATCGTACGAATGAATTAAAATGGATCGTACGAATGAAATAGAATAGATCGTGCGATTGAATTAGAATGGATCATACGAATGAATTAGAATGGATACCTTCGTGCGGCTGAATTAGAATAGATCGTACGAATGAATTAGAATGGATCGTGCGAATGAATTAGAATGGATACATTCATGCGAATGAATTAGAATGGATCGTACGAATGAATTAGAATGGATCGTACGAATGAATTAGAATGGATCGTGTGATTGAATTAGAATGGATCATACGAATGAATTAGAATGGATCGTGTGAATGAATTAGAATGGATCGTACGAATAAATTAGAAATGATACATCCATGCGAATGAATTAGAATGGATCGTACTAATGAGCTAGAATGGATACATTCGTGCGAATGAATTAGAATGGATCGTATGAATGAATTAGAATTGATTGTACGAATGAATTAGAATGGATCGTAAGAATGAATTAGAATAGATCGTGCGAGTGAATTAGAATGGATCGTGCGATTGAATTAGAATGGATCGTACGAAGGAATTAGAATGGATCGTACGAATGCATTAGAATGGATCGTACGAATGAATTAGAATGGAAATATTTGTGAGAAAGAATAAGAATAGATTTTACGAATGAATTAGAATGGATCGTATTAGACTGGATCGAACGAATGAATTAGAATGGATCGTACGAATGAATTAGAATGGATCGTAAGAATGTATCCATTCTAATTCATTTGTACGATCCATTCTAATTCATTCGTATGATCCATTCTAATTCATTCGTACGATCCATTCTAATTCATTCATACGATCTATTCTAATTCATTCGCACGATCTATTCTAATTCATTCGCACGAATGTATCGATTCTATTTCATTAGTACGATCCATTCTAATTCATTCGCACGATCCATTCTAATTCATTCGTACGATCGATTCTAATTCTTTCGTACGATTCATTCTAATTCATTCGTACGATCCATTCTAATTCATTCGCACAAATGTATCCATTCTAATTCATTTGTATGATCCATTCTAATTCATTCGTATGATCCATTCTAATTCATTCGTACGATCCATTCTAATTCATTCGCACGAATATATCCATTCTAGTTCATTCGTACGATCCATTCTAATTTATTCGCATAGATTAATGAATTAGAATGGATCGTACGAATGAACTTGAATGGATACATTCGTGCGAATGAATTAGAATGGATCATACGAATGAATTAGAATTGATCGTACGAATGAATTAGAATGGATCGTACGAATGAAATAGAATAGATCGTGCGATTGAATTAGAATGGATCATACGAATGAATTAGAATGGATACCTTCCTGCGGCTGAATTAGAATAGATCGTACGAATGAATTAGAATGGATCGTGCGAATGAATTAGAATGGATACATTCGTGCGAATGAATTAGAATGGATCGTACGAATGAATTAGAATGGATCGTACGAATGAATTAGAATGGATCGTGTGATTGAATTAGAATGGATCATACGAATGAATTAGAATGGATCGTGTGAATGAATTAGAATGGATCGTACGAATAAATTAGAAATGATACATCCAGGCGAATGAATTAGAATGGATCGTACTAATGAACTAGAATGGATACATTCGTGCGAATGAATTAGAATGGATCGTACGAATGAATTAGAATGGATTGTACGAAAGAATTAGAATGGATCCTACAAATGAATTAGAGTGGATCGTGCGAATGAATTAGAATGAATCGTACGAATGAATTAGAATAGATCGTGTGAATGAATTAGAATGGATCGTGCGATTGAATTAGAATGGATCGTACGAATGAATTAGAATAGATCGTGCGAATGAATTAGAATGGATCGTGCGATTGAATTAGAATGGATCGTACGAAGGAATTAGAATGGATCGTACGAATGCATTAGAATGGATCGTACGAATGAATTAGAATGGAAATATTTGTGAGAAAGAATGAGAATAGATTTTACGAATGAATTAGAATGGATCGTATGAATGAATTAGACTGGATCGAACGAATGAATTAGAATGGATCGTACGAACGAATTAGAATGGATCGTACAAATGAATTAGAATGGATCATGCGAATGAATTAGAATGGATCGTACAAATGAATTAGAATGGATCGTGCGAATGAATTAGAATGGATACATTTGTGCGAATGAATTAGAATGGATCGTACGAATGATTAAGAATGGATCGTCCGAGTGAATTAGAATAGATCGTACGAATGAATTAGAATGGAAATATTCGTGCGAATGTATTAGAATGGATCGTTCCAATGAATTAGAATGGATCGTATGAATGAACTTGAATGGATACATTCATGCGAATGAATTAGAATGGATCGTACGAATGAATTAGAATGGATCGTACGAATGAATTAGAATGGATACATTCGTGCGAATGAATTAGAATGGATCGTACGAATGATTTAGAATGGATCGTACGAATGACTTAGAATAGCTCGTACGAATGAATTAGAATGGCTCGTACGAATAAATTAGAAAGGTTCGTACGAATGAATTAGAATGGATCATACGAATTAATTAGAATGGATCATACGAATGAATTAGAATGGATCGAGAGAATGAATTAGAATGGATTGTACGAATGAATTAGAATGGATATATTCGTGCGAATGAATTAGAATGGATCGTACGAATGAATTAGAATAGACCGTGCGAATGAATTAGAATGGATCGTGCAAATGAATTAGAATGGATACATTCGTGTGAATGAATTAGAATGGATCGTACGAATGAATTAGAATGGATCGTATGAATGCATTAGAATGGATCGTACGAATGAATTAGAATGGATACATTTGTGAGAATGAATGGGAATAGATTTTACGAATGAATTAGAATGGATCGTATGAATGAATTAGAATGGATCGAACGAATGAATTAGAATGGATCATACAAATTAATTAGAATGGATTGTACAAATGAAATAGAATGGATCGTGCGAATGAATTTGAATGGATCGTACAAATGAATTAGAATGGATCGTGCGAATGAATTAGAATGGATACATTCGTGCGAATGAATTAGAATGGATCGTTCGAATGATTAAGAATGGATCGTCCGAGTGAATTAGAATAGATCGTACGAATGAATTAGAACGGAAACATTCTAGCGAATGAATTAGAATAGATCGTACGAATGAATTAGAATAGATCGTTTGAATGAACTTGATTGGATATATTCATGCGAATGAATTAGAATGGACCATACGAATGAATTAGAATGGAACGTATGAATGAATTAGAATGGATACATTCGTGCGAATGAATTAAAATGGATCGTACGAATGATTTAGAATGGATCGTACGAATGACTTAGAATAGCTCATACGAATGAATTAGAATGACTCGTACGAATGAATTAGAATGGTTCATACAAATGAATTAGAATGGATCATACGAATGAATTAGAATGGATCATACGAATGAATTAGAATGGATTGAGGGAATGAATTAGAATAGATCGTACGAATGAATTAGAATGGATACATTCGTGCGAATAAATTAGAATGGATCGTACAAATAAATTAGAATAGATCGTGCGAATGAATAAGAATAGATTGCGCAAATAAATTAGAATGGATCATACGAATGAATTAGAATGGATACATTCGTGTGAATGAATTAGAATGGATCGTACGAATGAATTAGAATGGATCATACGAATGCATTAGAATGGATCGTACGAATGAATTAGAATGGATACATTCGTGCGAATAAATTAGAAGGGATCTTACGAATGAATTAGAATGGATCTTATGAATGAATTAAAATGGGTTGAACGAATGAATTAGAATGGATCATGCGAATGAACTAGAATGGATCGTGTGAATGAATTAGAATGGATCGTACGAATGCATCAAAATGGACCGTACGAATGAATTAGAATGGATACATTTGTGCGAATGAATGAGAATAGATTTTACGAATGAATTAGAATGGATCGTATGAATGAATTAGAATGGATCGAACGAATTAATTCGAATGGATCGTAATTCATTCACACAATCCATTCTAATTCATTCGTACGATCCATTCTAATTCATTCGCACGATCCATTCTAATTCATTCGCACGATCCATTATTATTCCTTGGCACGATCCATTCTATTTCATTCGTACGATCCAGTCTAATTCATTCGCATGAATGTATCCATTGAAGTTCATTCGTACGATCCATTCTTATTCACTCGGACGATCCATTCTAATTCATTCGTATGATCCATTCTAATTCATTCGCATGAATGCATCGATTCTAATTCATTCGTACAATCCATTCTAATTCATTCGCACGAATGTTTCTATTCTAATTCTTTCGCACGATCCATTCTAATTCATTCGTACTATCCATTCTAACTCATTTGCATGGATGTATCCATTCTAATTCATTCGTACAATCCATTCTATTTCATTCGTATGATCCATTCTAATTCATTCGCACGATCCATTCTAATTCATTCGCACGATCCATTCTAATTCATTCGAACGATCCATTCTAATTCATTCGTATGAACCATTCTAATTCATTCGTATGATCCATTCTAATTCATTCGCAAGAATGTACCCATTCTAATTTATTTGTACGATCCATTCTAATTCATTCGCAAGATCCATTCTAATTCATTCATAAGATCCATTCTAATTCATTCGTATGATCCATTCTAATTCATTCGCACGAATGTATCCTTTCAAGTTCATTCCTACGATCCATTCTAATTCACTCGGACGATCCATTCTAATTCATTCGTACAATCCAGTCTAATTCATTCGCACGAATGTATGCATTCTAATTCATTCGTATGATTCATTCTAATTCATTCGTACGATCCATTCTAATTCATTCGCATGATCCATTCTAATTTCTTCGCACGATCTATTCTAATTCATTCGTACGATCCATTCTAATTCATTCGCACGAATGTATCTATTCTAATTAATTCGTATGATCCATTCTAATTCACTCGGACGATCCATTCTAATTCATTCGTACGATCCAGTCTAATTCATTTGCACAAATGTATCCATTCTAATTCATTCGTATGATCCATTCTAATTCATTCATACGATCCATTCTAATTGATTCACATGATCCATTCTAATTCATTCACATGATCTATTCTAATTCATTCGTATGATCCATTCTAATTGATTCGCACGAATGTATCCATTCTAATTCATTCGTACGATCCATTCTAATTCATTCGCTCGGTCCATTCTAATTCATTCATATGATCCATTCTAATTCATTCGTACGATCGATTCTAATTCATTCATACGATCCATTCTAATTCAGTCGCATGAATGTATCCATTCAAGTTCATTCATACGATCCATTCTAATTCATTCGTACGATCCATTCTAATTCATTCGCACGATCCATTCTAATTCATTCGCACGATCCATTATTATTCCTTGGCACGATCCATTCTATTTCATTCGTACGATCCAGTCTAATTCATTCGCACGAATGTATCCATTGAAGTTCATTCGTACGATCCATTCTTATTCACTCGGACGATCCATTCTAATTCATTCGTATGATCCATTCTAATTCATTCGCATGAATGCATCGATTCTAATTCATTCGTACAATCCATTCTAATTCATTCGCACGAATGTTTCTATTCTAATTCTTTCGCACGATCCATTCTAATTCATTCGTACTATCCATTCTAACTCATTTGCATGGATGTATCCATTCTAATTCATTCGTACAATCCATTCTATTTCATTCGTACGATCCATTCTAATTCATTCGCACGATCCATTCTAATTCATTCGCACGATCCATTCTAATTCATTCGAACGATCCATTCTAATTCATTCGTATGAACCATTCTAATTCATTCGTATGATCCATTCTAATTCATTCGCAAGAATATACCCATTCTAATTTATTTGTACGATCCATTCTAATTCATTCGCAAGATCCATTCTAATTCATTCATACGATCCATTCTAATTCATTCGTATGATCCATTCTAATTCATACGCACGAATGTATCCATTCAAGTTCATTCATACGATCCATTCTAATTCACTCGGACGATCCATTCTAATTCATTCGTACAATCCAGTCTAATTCATTCGCACGAATGTATCCATTCTAATTCATTCGTATGATTCATTCTAATTCATTCGTACGATCCATTCTAATTCATTCGCATGATCCATTCTAATTTCTTCGCACGATCTATTCTAATTCATTCGTACGATCCATTCTAATTCATTCACACGAATGTATACATTCTAATTAATTCGTATGATCCATTCTAATTCACTCGGACGATCCATTCTAATTCATCCGTACGATCCAGTCTAATTCATTTGCACAAATGTATCCATTCTAATTCATTCATACGATCCATTCTAATTCATTCACATGATCCATTCTAATTCATTCACATGATCTATTCTAATTCATTCGTATGATCCATTCTAATTGATTCGCACGAATGTATCCATTCTAATTCATTCGTACGATCCATTCTAATTCATTCGCTCGGTCCATTCTAATTCATTCATATGATCCATTCTAATTCATTCGTACGATCCATTCTAATTCATTCGTACGATCCATTCTAATTCATTCGCAAGAATGTATCCATTCAAGTTCATTCATACGATCCATTCTAATTTATTCGCACGAATGTTTCCATTCTAATTCAATCGTACGATCTATTCTAATTCATTCACACGATTCATTCTAATTGATTCACATGATCCATTCTAATTCATTTGTTCGACCCATTCTAATTTATTCATACGATCCATTCTAATTTATTCGTAAGATCCATTCTAATTCATTCACACGAATGTATCCATTCAAATTCATTCGTACGATCCATTCTAATGCATTCGTACGATCCATTCAAATTCATTCGTATGATCCATTCTAATTCATTCATATGAATGTATCTATTCTAATTTATTCGTACGATCCATTCTAATTCATTCGCACGATCCATTCTAATTCATTCATACGATCCATTGTAATTCTTTCGTATGATTCATTCGAATTCATTCAGACGATCCATTCTAATTTATTCACACGATCTATTCTAATTCATTCGTACGATCCATTTTAATTTATTCGCACAAATGTATCCATTCTAATTCATTCGTATGATCCACTCTAATTCATTCATATGATCCATTCTAGTTCATTCGTATGATCCATTCTAATTCATTCGTACGATCCATTCTAAGTCATTCGCACGAATGTATCCATTCTAATTCGTTTGCAGAATCCAATCTAATTCATTCGTACAATCCATTCTAATTCATTCGAACGATCCATTCTAATTCATTCGTACAATCCATTCTATTTCATTCGTACGATCCATTCTATTGCATTCGTACGATCCATTCTAATTCATTCACACGAATGTATCCATTCTAATTTTTTCGTACGATCTATTCTAATTCATTCGCACGATCCATTCTAATTCATTCATACGATCCATTCTAATTCATTCTTATGATTCATTCTAATTCATTCAGACGATCCATTCTAATTCATTCGCACGATCTATTATAATTCTTTCGTACGATCCATTCTAATTCATTCGCACGAATGTATCCATTCTAATTCATTCATATGATCCACTCTAATTCATTCATACGATCCATTCTAATTCATTCGTACGATCCATTCTAATTCATTCGCACGAATGTATCCATTCTAATTCATTCGCACGATCCATTCTAATTCATTCGTACGATCCATTCTAATTCATTCGCACGATCCATTCTAAAAATGTATCTATTCAAATTTATTCGTACGATCCATTCTAATTCATTCGCACGATCCATTCTAATTCATTCATACGATCCATTCTAATTCTTTCGTATGATTCATTCTAATTCATTCAGACGATCCATTCTAATTCATTCACACGATCTATTCTAATTCATTCGTACGATCCATTCTAATTCATTCGCATGAATGTATCCATTCTAATTCATTCGTATGATCCACTCTAATTCATTCATATGATCCATTCTAATTCATTCGTACGATCCATTCTAATTCATTCGTACGATCCATTCTAATTCATTCGCACGAATGTATTCATTCTAATTCATTTGCACGATCCAATCTAATTCATTCGTACAATCCATTCTAATTTATTTGAACGATCCATTCTAATTCATTCGTACAGTCCATTCTATTTCATTCGTACGATCCATTCTAATGCATTCGTACGATCCATTCTAATTCATTCACACGAATTTATCCATTCTAATTTATTTGTACGATCCATTCTAATTCATTCGCACGATCCATTCTAATTCATTCATACGACCCATTCTAATTCATTCTTATGATTCATTCTAATTCATTCAGACGATCCATTCCAATTCATTCGCACGATCTATTCTAATTCTTTCGTACGATCCATTCTAATTCATTCGCACGAATGTATCCATTCTAATTCATTCGTATGATCCACTCTAATTCATTCATACGATCCATTGTAATTCATTCGTACGATCCATTCTAATTCATTCGCACGAATGTATCCATTCTAATTCATTCGCACGATCCATTGTAATTCATTCGTACGATCCATTCTAATTCATTCGCACGATCCATTCTAATTCATTCGAACGATCTATTCTAATTCATTCGTATGATCCATTCTAATTCATTCGCACGAATATATCCATTCTAATTCATTCGTACGATCGATTCTAATTTATTCGTACGAATGTATCTATTCTAATTTATTCGTACGATCCATTCTAATTCATTCACACGATCCATTCTAATTCATTCGTATGATCCATTCTAATTCAATAGCACGATCCATTCTAATTCATTCGTACGATCCATTCTAATTCATTCATACGATCCATTCTAATTTATTCGCACGAATATATCTATTTTAATTCATTCGAACGATCCATTCTAATCCATTCGTACGATCCATTCTAATTTACTCGTACGATCCATTCTAAATCATTCGTACGATCCATTCTAATTCATTCGCAAGATCAATTCTAATTCATTCGTACGTACGATCCAATCTAATTCATTCGCACGATCTATTCTAATTCATTTGTATGATCCATTCTAATTCATTCGCACGAACCATTCTATTTCATTCGTACGATCCATTCTAATTCATTCGTACGATCCATTCTAATTCATTCGCATGATTCATTCTAATTCATTCGCACGATCTATTCTAATTCATTCATACGATCTATTCTAATTCATTTGTACTATCCATTCTAATTCATTTGTACTATCCATTCTAATTCATTCGCACGAATGTATCCATTCTAATTCATTCGTATGATCCATTCTAATTCAATCGCATGATCCATTCTAATTCATTCGTACGATCCATTCTAATTCATTCGCACGAATGTATCCATTCTAATTCATTCGTACGATCCATTCTAATTCATTCATACGATTCATTCTAATTCATTTGTATGATCCATTCTAACTAATTCGCACATTCCATTATAATTCATTCGCACGATCCGCACGAATGTATCCATTCTAATTCATTCGCACGATCCATTCTAATTCATTCGTATGATCCATTCAAATTCATTTCCATTGATGTATCCATTCTAATTCATTCAGACAATCCGTTCTAATTTATTCGTATGATCCATTCAAATTCATTCGTACGATCCATTCTAATTCAATCGCACGATTCTTTCTAATTCATTCATACGATCCATTCTAATTCATTCATACGATCCATTCTAATTCATTCGTATGATTCATTCTAATTCATTTGTACGATCCATTCTAATTCATTCGTACGATCCATTCTAATTCATTCGTACGATCCATTCTAATTCATTCGCACGAATGTATCCATTCTAGTTCATTCGTACGATCCATTCTAATTCATTCGCATGGATGTATCCATTCTAATTCATTCGTACGATCCATTCTAATTCATTCGTACGATCCATTCTAATTCATTCGTACGGTCTATTCTAATTCATTCGTATGATCCATTCTAATTCATTTGTACGATCCATTCTAATTCATTCGCACGAATGTATCCATTCTAATTCAATCGCATGATCCATTCTAATTCATTCGTACGATCTATTCTAATTCATTCGTACAATCCATTCTAATTCATTCGTACGATCCATTCTAATTCATTCGTATGATCCATTCTAATTCATTCGCCCGATCCATTCTAATTCATTCGAACGATCCATTCTAATTCATTCGTACGATCCATTCTAATTCATTCGTACGATCCATTCTTATTCATTCATACGATCTATTCTAATTCATTTGTATGATCCATTCTAATTCATTCGCTTGATCCATTCTAATTCATTCGTACGATCCATTTTAATTCATTCGCACGATCCAATCTAATTCATTCGCACGATCCATTCTAATTCATTCGTGCGATCCATTCTAATTCATTCATACGATCCATTCTAATTCATTCGTACGAATGTATCCATTCTAATTTATTCGCACGATCCATTCTAATTCATTCGAACGATCTATTCTTTTTCATTCATACGATCCATTCTAATTCATTCGTACGAATATATCCATTCTAATTCATTCGTACGATTTATTCTAATTCATTCGCACAAATGTATCCATTCTAATTCATTCGTATGATCCAATCTAATTCAGTCGCACGATCCATTCTAATTCATTCGTACGTTCCATTCTAATTCATTCGCACAAATGTATCCATTCTAATTCATTCGTATGATCCATTCTAATTCAATCACACGATCCATTAAAATTCATTCATACGATCCAGTCTAATTCATTCGTATGATCCATTCTAACTCATTCGTACGATCCATTCTAATTCATTCGCACGAATGTATCCATTCTAGTTCATTCCTACGATCCATTCTAATTTTTATTTTTTTTTTTAATAAAAGCTATGGGGATTTTATTGGGGACCCCGTCCTTGGAATCAAAACAAACCATTATAGCTCTGGCCTTTTATATATAAGGCATCAGAGAGGGGAGGAAAATAAAAGAAAACAAACCAAATACCAAACCCCTCACAGTCTGCAAGCACATATCTCAGATTACCCTGTCATAGTTTCTTCCGACATTGTTTTGTTCTATAGCAATCCTCAGATTTTCCTTGAAAGCATCCATTCTAATTCATTCGCATGGACGTATCCATTCTATTTTATTCATACGATCCATTCTAATTCATTTGCATGAATGTATCCATTCTAATTCATTCACACGATCCATTCTACTTCATTCGCACGATCTATTCTAATTTATTCGTACGATCCATTCTAATTCACTCGCATGATCCATTCTAATTCATTCGAACAATCCATTCAAATTCATTCGTACGAATGTATCCATTCTAATTCATTTATATGATCCATTCTAATTCATTCACACGATCCATTCTAATTCATTCGTATGATCCATTCTAATTCAATCGCATGATCCATTCTAATTCATTCGTATGATCCATTCTAATTCATTCGCACGATCTATTCTAATTCATTCGTACGATCCTTTCTAATTCATTCGCACGATCAATTCTAATTCATTCGAACGATCCATTCTAATTCATTCGTACGATCCATTCTAATTCATTCGAACGATCCATTCTAATTCATTCGTTCGAATGTATCCATTCTAATTCATTCGTACGATCCATTCTTATTCATTCGTACGATCCATTCTAATTCATTCGTATGATCGTTTTCATTCATTCGCACAAATATATCCATTCTAATTCATTCGTACGATCCATTCTAATGCATTCATACGATCCATTCTAATTCATTTGTACGATCCATTCTAATTCATTCACACGATCCATTCTAATTCATTCGCATGATCCATTCATGAATTAGAATGGATCATACGAATAAATTCGAATAGATCATACGAATGAACTAGAATGGATAGTGTGATGGAATTAGAATGAATACATTCGTGCGAATGAATTAGAATGGATCGTACGAAAAAATTAGAATGGATCATACAAATGAATTAGAATGGATCATGCGAGTGAATTAGAATGGATCGTACGAATGAATTAGAATAGATCGTGCGAGTGAATTAGAATGGATCGTGTGAATGAATTAGAATGGATACATTTGTGCGAATGAATTAGAATGGATCATACGAATGAATTAGAATGGATACATCCCTATGAATGAATTAGAATGGATCGTACGAATGAACTTGAATGGATACATTCGTGCGTCTGAATTAGAATAGATCGTACGGATGAATTAGAATGGATCGTGCGAATGAATTAGAATGGATATATTCGTTCGAATAAATTAGAATGGATCGTACGAATAAATTAGAATGGATCGTGCGAGTGAATTAGAATGGATACATCCATGCGAATGAATTAGAATGGATCGTACGAATGAACTTGAATGGATACATTCGTACGAATGAATTAGAATGGATCGTACGAATGAATTAGAATGGATTGTACGAATGAATTAGAATGGATCATACGAATGAATTAGAATGGATCGTACGAATGAATTCATTCGTACGATCCATTCTAATTCATTCGTATGAACCATTCTAATTCATTCGCACAATCCATTCTAATTCATTCGTACGATCCATTCTAATAAATTCGCACGAATATATCCATTCTAATATATTTGTACGATCCATTCTAATTCATTCATATGATCCATTCTAATTCATTCGTACGAATGTATCCATTCTAATTTATTCGTACGATCTATTCTAATTCATTCGTACGATCCATTCTAATTCATTCGCACGAATGTATCCATTCTAATTCATTCGTACGATCCATTCTAATTCATTCGAACAATCTATTCTAATTTATTCGTACAATCCATTCTAATTCATTCATACAAATATATCCATTCTAATATATTTGTACGATCCATTCTAATTCATTCGTACGATCCATTCTAATTCATTCGTACGATCCATTCTAATTCATTCGCACGAATGTATCCATTCTAATGTATTTGTATGATCCATTCTAATTCATTCGTGCGATCCATTCTAATTCATTCGCCCAAATGTACCATTCTAATTCATTCGTACGATCCATTCTAATTTATTTGCACGATCCATTCTAATTCATTCGTACGATCCATTCTAATTCATTCGTACGATCCATTCTAATTCATTCGTATAATCCATTCTAATTCTTTCGTACGATCCATTCTAATTCATTCGCACGAATGTATCCATTCTAATATATTTGTACGATCAATTCTAATTCATTCGCATGATCCATTCTAATTCATTCGTACGATCCATTCTAATTCATTCGTACGATCCATTCTAATTTATTTGTACTATCCATTCTAAATCATTCGCACGATCCATTCTAATTCATTCGTACAATCCATTCTAATTTATTCGTATGATCCATTCTAATTTATTCATACGATCCATTCTAATTCAATAGTACGATCCATTATAATTCATTCCCACGAATGTATCCATTCTAATTCATTCATACGATCCATTCTAATTCATTCGTACGATCCATTCTAATTCATTTGCACGAATGTTTCCATACTAATTCATTCGTACGATCTATTCTAATTCATTTGCACGATCCACTCTAATTCATTCGTACGATCCATTCTAATTCATTCGTATGATTCATTCTAATTCTTTCAGACGATCAATTCTAATTCATTCGCATGAATGTATCCATTCTAATTCATTCGTACGATCCATTCGTACGAATGAATTAGAATGAATCGTTCGAATGAATTAGAATGGATCGTACGAAATAATTAGAATGGAATGTGCGAATGAATTAGAATGGATCGTACGATTGAATTAGAATGGATCGTTCGAATGAATTAGAATGGATCGTTCAAATGGATTAGAATGGATCGTATGAATGAATTAGAATGGAATGTGCGAATGAATTAGAATGGATCGTATGAATGAATTAGAATGGATCGTTCGAATAAATTAGAATGGATCGTTCGAATGAATTAGAATGGATCGTTCGAATGAATTAGAATGGATCGTACGAATGAATTAGAATGGAATGTGCGAATGAATTAGAATGGATCGTACGAATGCATTAGAATGGATCGTACGAAAGAATTAGAATGGATCGTATGAATGAATTAGATTAGATCGGAAGAATGAATTAGAATGGATCGTGCGATTGAATTAGAATGGATACATTCATGCGAATGAATTAGAATGGATCGTACGAATGAATTAGAATGGATCATACTAATGAATTAGAATGGATCGTGCGAATGTATTAGAATGGATCGTTCGAATGAATTAGAATGGATTGTACGAATGAATTAGAATGGATCGTACGAATGAATTAGAATGGATCGTGCGAATGAATTAGAATGGATCGTTCGAATGAATTAGAATGGATTGTACGAATGAATTAGAATGGATCGTATGAATGAAATAGAATGGATTGTACGAATGAATTAGAATGGATCGTTCGAATGAATTAGAATAGATTGTATGAATGAATTAGAATGGATCGTACGAATGAATTAGAATAGATCGTGCGAATGAATTAGAATGGATCATCTGAATGAATTAGAATGAAACATACGAATGAATTAGAATGGATTGTATGAATGAATTAGAATGGATCGTGCGAATGAATTAGAATGGATCTTACGAATGAATTAGAATGGATCGTACGAATGATAAAGAATGGGTCGAACGAATGAATTAGAATGGATCGTGTGAATAAATTAGAATGGATCGTACATATGAATTAGAATGGATCGTGCGAATGAATTAGCATAGATCGTGCGAATGAATTAGAATGGATCGTCCGAATGAATTAGAATGGATCATATGAATAAATTAGAATGGATACATTCGTGCGAATGAATTAGAATGGATCGTACGAATGATTTAGAATGGATCGTACGAATGAATTAGAATGGATACATTCATGGGAATGAATTAGAATGGATCATCTGAATGAATTAGAATGAATCATACGAATGAATTAGAATGGTTCGTATGAATGAACTAGAATGGATCGTGCGAATGAATTAGAACAGATCGTACGAATGAATTAGAATGGAAACATTTGTGCGAATGAATTAGAATGGATCGTACGAATGAAGTAGAATGGATCGTATGAATGAACTTGAATGGATACATTCATGCGAATGAATTAGAATGGATAGTAGGAATGAATTAGAATGGATCGTACGAATGAGTTAGAATGGATCGTTCAAATGAATTAGAATGGATCGTGCGAATGAATTAGAATGGATCGTACGAAAGAATTAGAATGGATCGTTCAAATGAATTTGAATGGATCGTGCGAATGAATTAGAATGGATACATTCGTGCGAATGAGTTAGAATGGATCGTACGAATGAATTAGAATGGATCGTACGAATGAATTAGAATGGATCGTATGAATGAATTAGAGTGGATCACACGAATGAATTAGAATGGATACTTTCGTGCGATTGAATTAGATTGGATCGTACGAATGAATTAGAATAGATCGTTCGAATGAATTAGAATGGATCGTCAGAATAAATTAGAATGAATCATACGAATGAATTAGAATTGGTTGTATGAATGAATTAGAATGGATCATACGAATGAATTAGAATGGATCGTACGAATAAATTAGAATGGATACATTCATGCGAATGAATTAGAATGGATCGTACGAATGAATTAGAATGGATTGTACGAATGAATTAGAATGGATCATACGAATGAATTTTAATGGATCGTACAAATGAATTAGAATGGATCGTACGAATGAATTAGATTGGATCATGCATATGAATTAGAATGGATCGTACGAATGAATTACCATGGATCGTACGAGTGAATTAGAATGGATCGTACGTATGAATTAGAATAGATCGTACGAATGAATTAGAATGGATCGTATGAATGAATTAGAATGGATACATTCGTGTGAATGATTAGAATGGATCGTACGAATGAATTAGAATAGATCGTGCGAATGAATTAGAATGGATCGTCTGAATGAATTAGAATGAATCATACGAAAGAATTAGAATGGATCGTACGAATGAATTAGAATGGATCGTTCGAATGAATTAGAATGGATCGTTCGAATGAATGATAATGGAATGTGCGAATAAATTAGAATAGATCGTATGAATGAATTAGATTGGATCATACGAATGAATTAGAATGGATACATCATGCGAATGAATTAGAATGGATCGTACGAATGAACTAGAATGGATATATTCGTGCGAATGAATTAGAATGGATCATTCAAATAAATTAGTATGGATCGTACGATTGAATTAGAATGGATCGTACGAATGAATTAGAATGGATCATGCGAATGAATTAGAATGGATCATACAAATGATTTACAATGGATCGTACGAATGAATTAGAAAGGATCGTACGAATGAATTAGAATGGATACATTTGTACGAATGAATTAGAATGGATCATGTGAATAAATTAGAATGAATCATACAAATATATTAGAATGGATACATTCGTGCGAATGAATTAGAATGGATCGTACGAATGAATTAGAATGGATTGTACGAATGAATTAGAATGGATCGTACGAATTAGTTAAAATAGATCGTACGAATGAATTAGAATGGATCGTACGAATGAATTAGAATGGATCGTGCGAATGAATTAGAATGGATCGTACGAATGAATTTAAATGGATCATGCGAATGAATTAGAATGGATCGTATGAATGAATTAGAATGGATACCTTAGTGCGAATTAATTGGAATGGATCGTGCTAATGAATTAGAATGGATCATACGAATGAATTAGAATAGATACATTCGTGCAAATGAATTAGACTGGATCGTACGAATGAATTAGAATGGATCGTGCTAATGAATTAGAATGGATTATGCGAATAAATTAGAATGGATCGTACGAATGAATTACAATGGATACATTCATACGAATGAATTAGAATGGATCATGCGAATGAATTAGAATGGATCGTACAAATATATTAGAATGGATACATTCGTGCGAACGAATTAGAGTAGATCGTACGAATGAATTAGAATGGATCGTACAAACAAATTAGAATGGATCGTGCGAATGAATTAGAATGAAATATGCGAATGAGTTAGAATGGATAGTACAAATGAATTAGAATGCATCGAGCGAATGAATTAGAATGGATCGTACGAATGATTTAGAATGGATCGTGAGAGTGAATGGATCTTGTGAATGAATTAGAATAGATTGTACGAATGAATTAGAATGGATACATTCGTGCGAATGAATTAGAATGGATTGTACGAATGAATTAGAATAGATTGTACGAATGAATTAGAATGGATACATTCGTGCGAATGAATTAGAATGGATCGTACGAATGAAATAGAATGGACTGTACGAATGAATTAGAATGGATTGTTCGAATAAATTAGAATGGATTGTACGAATGAATTAGAATGGATCATACGAATGAACTAGAATGGCTACATTCGTGCGAATGAATTAGAATGGATCGTGCGAATGAATTAGAATGGATCGTGCGAATGAATTAGAATGAATCATGCGAATGAATTAAAATGGATACATTCGTGCGAATGAATTAGAATGGATCGTACGAATGAATTAGAATGGATCTTACGAATGAATTAGAATGGATCGTGCGAATGAATTAGAATGGATCATACGAATGATTTTGAATGGATCGTACGAATGAATTAGAACGGATTGTGCGAATGAATTAGAATGGATCGTATGAATAAATTAGAATGGATCGTTTGAATGAATTATAATGGATCGTGCGAATGAATTAGAATGGATACATTCGTGCGAATGAATTAGAATGGATCGTGCGAATGAATTAGAATGGATCATGCGAATGAATTAGAATGGATCGTACGAATGAATTAGAATGGATATATTTGTGGCGAATGAATTAGAATGGATCGTACGAATGAATAAGAATAGATTATTCGAATGAATTAGAATCGATCGTACGAATGAATTAGAATGGATCGTCCGAGTGAATTAGAATGGATCGTACAAATGAATTAGAATGGATCGTCCGTGTGAATTAGAATGGATCGAACATATGAATTAGAATGGATCGTCCGAGTGAATTAGAATGGATCGTACAAATGAATTAGAATGGATACATTCGTGCGAATGAATTAGAATGGATTGTACGAATGAATTAGAATGGATACATTCGTATGAATGAATTAGAATGGATCGTACGAATAAATTACAATGGATACATTCATGCGATTGAATTAGAATAGATCGTATGAATGAATTAGAATGGATCGTACAAATGAATTAGAATAGATCGTGCGAAGGAATTTGAATGGATACATTCGTGCGAATGAATTAGATTGATTCGTGAGAATGAATTAGAATGGATTATCCGAGTGAATTAGAATGGATCGTACGAATGAATTAGAATTGATCGTATGAATGAATTAGAGTGGATCATACGAATGAATTAGAATAGATATATTCGTGCGAATGAATTAGAATGGATCGTACGAATGAATTAGAATAGATCGTGCGTATGAATTAGAATGGATCGTCTGAATGAATTAGAATGAACCATACGAAAGAATTAGAATAGATCGTATGAATGAATTAGAATGGATCGTGTGAATGAATTAGAATAGATCGAACGATTAAATTAGAATGGATACATTCGTGTGAATGAGTTAGAATGGATCATACGAATGAATTAGAATGGATCGTATGAATGAATTAGAATGGATACATTCGTGCGAATGAATTAGAATGGATCTTATGAATGAATTAGAATGGATCGTATGAATGAATTAGAATGGGTCGAACGAATGAATTAGAATGGATCGTGCAAATGAATTAGAATGGATCGTGTGAATGAATTAGAATGGATCATACGAATGAATTAGAATGGATCGTACGAATGAATTAGAATGGATCATTCGAATGAATTAGAATAGATCATGCGAATGAATTAGAATGGATCGTACGAATGAATTAGAATGGATCATACGAATGAATTAGAATGGATCATAGGAATGAATTAGAATGGATCGTACGAATGAATTTGAATGGATCGTACGAATGAATTAGATTGGATACATTTATACGAATGAATTGGAATGGATCATGCGAATGAATTAGAATGGATCGTACAAATATATTAGAATGGATACATTCGTGCGAATGAATTAGAATGGATCGTACGAATGAATTAGAATAGATTGTATGAATGAATAAGAATGGATCATACGAATGAATTAGAATGGATCGTACGAATGAATTAGAATGGATCGTACGAATGAATTACATTCGTACGATCCATTCTAATTCATTTGTACGATTCATTCTAATTCATTCGTACAATCTATTCTAATTCATTCGTACGATCCATTCTAATTCATTCGCACGAATGTATCCATTCTAGTTCATTCGTACGATCCATTCTAATTCATTCGCATCGATGTATCCATTCTAATTCATTCGTACGATCCATTCTAATTCATTCTGACGATCCATTCTAATTCATTCGCACGATCCATTCTAATTCATTCGTACGATCCATTCTAATTCATTCGTACAATCTATTCTAATTCATTCGTACGATCCATTCTAATTCATTCGCACGAATGCATCCATTCTAATTCATTCACACGATCCATTCTAATTCATTCGTACGATCTATTCTAATTCAGTCGCACGAATATATCCATTCAAGTTCATTCGTACGATCAATTCTAATTCACTCGGACGATCTATTCTAATTCATTCGTACGATCCAGTCTAACTCATTCGCACGAATGTATCTATTCTAATTCATTCGTATGATCCATTCTAATTTATTCGTACGATCCATTCTAATTCATTCGCACGAATGTATCCATTCTAGTTCATTCGTACGATCCATTCTAATTCATTCGTACGATCCATTCTAATTCATTCGCATGAATGTATCCATTCAAATTCATTCGTACGATCCATTCTAGTTCATTTGTACGATCTATTCTAATTCATTCGTACGATCCATTCTAATCATTCGCATGGATGTATCCATTCTAATTTATTCGTACGATCCATTCTAATTCATTTGTATGATCCATTCTAATTCATTCGTACAATCCATTCTAATTCATTTGTACGATCTATTCTAATTCATTCGCATGAATGTATCCATTCTAATATATTTGTACGATTCATTCTAATTCATTCGCATGATCCATTCTAATTCATTCGTACGAATGTATCCATTCTAATTCATTCGTACGATCCATTCTAATTCATTCGTACGATCCATTTTAATTCATTCGTATGATCCATTCTAATTTATTTGTATGATCCATTCTAATTCATTCGCAAGATCTATTCTAATTCATTCGCACGATCCATTCTAATTCATTCGAACGATCCATTCTAATTCATTCGTATGATCCATTCTAATTCTTTCGCACGAATGTATCCATTCTAATTCATTCGTACGAATGAATTAGAATGGATCGTACGAATAAAATAGAATGGATTGTATGAATGAATTAGAAGAGATACATCCATGCAAATGAATTTGAATGGATCATACGAATGAATTAGAATGGATCGTGCGAATGAATTAGAATGGATACATTCGTGCAAATGAATTAGAATGGATCGTACGAATAAATTAGAATGGATACATTCTATTCTAATTCAATCACATGATCTATTCTAATTTATTCGTACGATCTATTCTAATTCATTCGTATGATCCATTCTAATTTATTCATACGATCTATTCTAATTCATTCGTATGATCCATTCTGATTCATTCGTACGAATGTATCCATTATAATTTATTCGTACGATCTATTCTAATTTATTCGCACAAATGTATCCATTCTAATTCATTCGTACGATCCATTCTAATTCATTCAGATGATCCACTCTAATTCATTCGTATGATTCATTCTAATTTATTCAGACGATCCATTCTAATTCATTCGCACGATCTATTCTAATTCATTCGTACGATACATTCTAATTCATTCATACAATTCATTCTAATTCATTCGAACGATCCATTCTAATTCATTCGTACAATCCATTCTATATCATTCGTATGATCTATTCTAATTCATTCGCACGAATGTATCCATTCTAATTCATTCGTACAATCTATTCTAATTCATTCGTATGATCCATTCTAATTCATTCGCACGAATGTATCCATTCTAGTTCATTCGTACGATCCATTCTAATTCATTGGCATGGATGTATCCATTCTAATTCATTCGTACAATCCATTCTAATTCATTAGAATGATCCATTCTAATTCATTCGCACGATCCATTCTAATTCATTCAAACGATCCATTCTAATTCATTCGTACGATCCATTCTAATTCATTCATACGATCCATTCTAAATCGTTCGCACAAATGCATCCATTCTAATTCAATCGCACGATCCATTCTAATTCATTCGTACGATATATTCTAATTCATTCGCACGATCCATTCTAATTCATTCGTACGATCCATTCTAATTCATTCGTACGATCCATTATAATTCATTCGTACGATCCATTCTAATTCATTCACACGAATGTATCCATTCTAATTCATTCGTACGATCCATTCTAAATCATTCGTACGATCCATTCTAATTTATTTGTACGAATGTATCCAATCTAATTCATTCATACGATCTATTCTAATTCATTCACATGATCCATTCTAATTAATTCGTATGATCCATTCTAATTCAATAGCACGATCCATTCTAATTCATTCGTACGATCCATTCTAATTCATTGGCATGATCCATTCTAATTCATTCGTACGATCCATTCTAATTCATTCATACGATCCGTTCTAATTCATTCGTATGATCCATTCTAATTCTTTCGTACGATCCATTCTAATTCATTCGTACGATCCATTCAAATTCATTCGCACGAATAAATCCATTCTAATTCAATCACACAATCCATTCTAATTCATTCGTACGATCCATTCTAATTCATTCGTACGATCCATTCTAATTCATTCGCACGAATGTATCCATTCTAATTCAATCGCACGATCCATTCTAATTCATTCGTACGATCTATTCTAATGCATTCGTACGATCCATTCTAATTCATTCGTATGATCCATTTTAATTCATTCACACGAATGTATCCATTCTAATTCATTCGTACGATCCATTCTAATTCACTCGCACGATTCCTTGTTAATCATTCGTACGATCCATTCTAATTCATTAGCACGAATGTATCCATTATAATTCCTTCGCACGATCCATTCTAATTCATTTGTACGATCTATTCTAATTCATCCGTACGATCCATTCTAATTCATTCTCACGAATGTATCCATTCTAATTCATTCGCACGATCTATTCTAATTCATTCGCACGATCTATTCTAATTCATTCGTATGATCCATTCTAATTCACTCGCACAATCCATTCTAATTCATTCGAACGATACATTCTAATTCATTCGTATGAATGTATCCATTCTAATTCATTCGTACGATCCATTCTAATTCATTCACACGATCCATTCTAATTCATTCGTTCAACCCATTCTAATTCATTCGAACGATCCATTCTAATTCATTCGTAAGATCCATTCTAATTTATTCGCACGATCCATTCTAATTCATTCATACGATTCATTCTAATTCATTCGTATGATTCATTCTAATTCATTCAGACGATCCATTCTAATTCATTCGCACGATCTATTCTAATTCATTCGTACGATCCATTCTAATTCATTCGTACAATCCATTCTAAATCATTCGAACGATGCATTCTAATTCATTCGTACAATCCATTCTATTTCATTCGTATGATCCACTCTAATTCATTCATACGATCCATTCTAATTCATTCGTATGATCCATTCTAATTCATTCGTACGATGCATTCTAATTCATTCGCGCGAATGTATCCATTCTAATTCTTTCGCACGATCCATTCTAATTCATTCGAACAATCCATTCTAATTCATTCGAATGATCCATTCTAATTCATTCGTACGATCCATTCTAATTCATTCGCACGAATGTATCAATTCTAATTCATTCGTACGATCCATTCTAAATAATTCGTATGATCCATTCTAATTTATTTGTACGAATGTATCCATTGTAATTCATTAGTACGATCCATTCTAATTCATTCACACGATCCATTCTAATTCATTCGTATGATCCATTCTAATTCAATCACATGATCCATTCAAATTCATTCGTACGATCCATTCTAATTCATTCGCACGAATGTATCTATTCTAATTCATTCGAACGATCCATTCTAATTCATTCATACGATCCATTCTAATTCACTCGTACGATCCATTCTAAATCATTCGTACGATCCATTCTAATTCATTCATACGATCCATTCTAATTCATTCGTACAAACCATTCTAATTCATTCGTACGAGCTATTCTAATTCATTCATACGAGCTATTCTAAGTCATTCGTACGATCCATTCTAAATCATTTGTACGATCCATTCTAATTCATTCGCACGATCCATTGTAATTCATTCGTACGATCCATTCTAATTCTTTCGCATGAATGTATCCATTCAAGTTCATTCATACGATCCATTTTAATTCATTCGTACGATCCATTCAAATTCATTCGCACGAATGTTTCCATTCTAATTCATTTGTACGATCCATTCTAATGCATTCGTACGATCCATTCTAATTCATTCACGCGATCCATTTTAATTCATTCGCACGATCCATTCTAATTCATTCGTTCGACCCATTCTAATTCATTCACACGATCCATTCTAATTCATTCGTAAGATCCATTCTAACTCATTCGCACGAATGTATTCATTCTAATTCATTCGTACAATCCATTCTAATGCATTCGTACGATCCATTCAAATTCATTCGTACGATCCATTCTAATTTATTCACAAGAATGTATCCATTCTAATTTATTCGTATGATCCATTCTAATTCATTCGCATGATCCATTCTAATTCATTCATACGATCCATTCTAATTTATTCGTATGATTCATTCTAATTCATTAAGACGATCCATTCTAATTCATTCGCACGATCTATTCTAATTCATTCGTACGATCCATTCTAATTCATTCGCATGAATGTATCCATTCTAATTCATTCGTACGATCCATTCTAATTTATTTGCACGAATGTATCCATTCTAATTCATTCACACGATCCATTCTTATTCATTCGAACGATCCATTCTAATTCAATCGTATGATCCATTCTAATTCATTTGCACATTCCATTCTAATTTATTCGTACGATCCAGTCTAATTCATTCGAACGATCTATTCTAATTCATTTGAACGATCCATTCTAATTCATTCGTATGATCCATTCTAAATCATTCGCACATTCCATTCTAATTCATTCGTACCATCCATTCTAATTCATTCGAACGATCCATTCTAATTCATTCGAACGATCCATTCTAATTCATTCGTATGATCCATTCTAATTCATTCGCACATTCCATTCTAATTCATTCGTACGATCCATTCTAATTCATTCGAACGATCCATTCTAATTCATTCGAACGATCCATTCTAATTCATTCGTACGATCCATTCTAATTTATTCGCACATTCCATTCTAATTTATTCGTACGATCCATTCTAATTTATTCGTACGATCCATTCTAATTCATTCGAACGATCCATTCTAATTCATTCGTACAATCCATTCTAATTCATTCGCACGATCCAATCTAATTCATTCGCACGATCTATTCTAATTCATTCGTACGATCCATTCTAATTCATTTGTACGATCCATTCTAATTCATTCGCACGAATATATCCATTCAAGTTCATTCGTACGATCCATTCTAATTCACTCGGACGATCCATTATAATTCATTCGTGCGATCCATTCTAATTCATTCACACAAATGTATCCATTCTAATTCATTCGTATGATCTATTCTAATTCATTTGCACGATCCAATCTAATTCATTCGTACGATCCATTCTAATTCATTCGTACAATCCATTCTAATTCATTCGCACATTCTAATTCATATGAATGAATTAGAATGTATCGTACGAATGAATTAGAATGGATCGTACGAATGAATTACAATGGATCATATAAATGAATTAGAATGTATCGTACGAATGAATTAGATTGGATCATGCGAATGAATTACAATGGATCGTACGAATGAATTAGAATAGATCGTACGAATGAATTAGATTGGATCGTGCGAATGAATTAGAATAGATCGTACGAATGAATTAGAATGGATACATTTGTGTGAATGAATTAGAATGGATCGCACGAATGAATTAGAATGGATCGTCCGAGTGAATTAGAATGGATCATACGAATGAACTTGAATGGATACATTCGTGCGAATGAATTAGAATGGATCGTACAAATGAATTAGAATGGATCGTACGAATGAATTAGAATAGATCGTGCGAATGAATTAGATTGGATCGTGCGAATGAATTAGAATGGATCGTACGAATGAATTAGAATGGAAACATTTGTGCGAATGAATTAGAATGGATCGTATGAATAAATTAGTATTGATCGTACATATGAATTAGAATGGATCGTGCGAATGAAATAGAATAGATCGTGCGAATCAATTAGAATGGATCGTGCGAATGAATTAGAATGGATCGTACGAATGAATTAGAATGGATACATTCGTGCGAATGAATTAGAATGGATTGTATGAATGATTTAGAATGGATCGTACGAATGATTTAGAATGGATACATTCATGCGAATGAATTAGAATGGATCGTGCGAATGAATTAGAATAGATCGGAAGAATGAATTAGAATGGAAACATTCGTGCGAATGAATTAGAATAAATCGTACGAATGAATTAGAACGGATCGTATGAATGAACTTGAATGGATGCATTCATGCGAATGAATTAGAATGGATCGAACGAATGAATTTGAATGGATCGTACGAATGAATTAGAATGGATCGTTCGAATGAATTAGAATGGATCGTGCCAGTGAATTAGAATGGATCGTACAAATGAATTAGAATGGATCGTACGAATGAATTAGAATGGATCGTACAAATGAATTCGAATGGATCGTGCGAATGAACTAGAATGGATTTTATGAATTAATTAGAATGGATCATATGAATGAACTAGAATGGATCGAGCAAATGAATTAGAATGGATCGTACGAATGAATTAGAATAAATTGTACGAATGAATTAGAATGGATCGTACGAATAAATTAGAATGGATCGTACTAATTCATTCGCACGAATGTATCCATTCTAATTCATTCGTACGATCCATTCTAATTTATTCGTACGAATGTATCCATTCTAATTTTTTCATACGATCATTTCTAATTTATTCACACGATCCATTCTAATTCATTCGAATGATCCATTCTAATTATATCGCACGATCTATTCTAATTCATTCGTACGATCCATTCTAATTCATTCGTACGATCCATTCTAATTCATTCATACGATCCATTCTAATTCATTCCCATGAATGCATCCATTCAAGTTCATTCATACGATCCATTCTAATTCATTCGTATGATCCATTCTAATTCATTCGCACGAATGTTTCCACTCTAATTCTTTCTTCCGATCTATTCTAATTCATTCGTACGATCCATTCTAATTCATTCGCATGAATGTATCCATTCTAATTCATTCGTACGATCCATTCTAAATCATTCGTACGATCCATTCTAAATCATTCGCACGAATGTATCCATTCTAATTCATTCGTACGATCCATTCTAATTCATTCGCACGATCTATTCTAATTCATTCGCACGATCTATTCTATTTCATTCGCACGATCCATTCTAATTCATATGTACGATCTATACTAATTTATTCATACGATTCATTCTAATTCATTCGCACAAATGTTTCCATTCTAATTCATTCTTACGATCCATTCTAATTCATTTGCATGATCCAATCTAATTCATTTGCACGATCCATTCTAATTCATTCGCACGATCTATTCTAATTCATTCATACGATCCATTCTAATTCATTTGTATGATCCATTCTAATTCATTCGCATGAATGTATCCATTCAAGTTCATTCGTACGATCCATTCTAATTCACTCGAACGATCCATTCTAATTCATTCACACAAATGTATCCATTCTAATTCATTCGTACGATCTATTCTAATTCATTCGCACGATCCAATCTAATTCATTCGTACGATCCATTCTAATTCATTCGTACGATCCATTCTAATTCATTCGCATGATCCAATCTAATTCATTCGTACGATACATTCCAATTCATTCGTATGATCCATTATAATTCATTCGTATGATCCTTTCTAATTCTTTCGTACGAACCATTCTAATTCAATCGTACGAGCTATTCTAATTCATTCGTATGAGGTATTCTAAGTCATTCATACGATCCATTCTAAATCATTCGTACGATCCATTCTAATTCATTCGCACGAATGTATCCATTATAATTCATTCGTACGTCCATTCTAATACATTCATACGATCCATTCTAATTCATTCGCATGAATGTATCCATTCAAGTTCATTCATATGATCCATTCTAATTCATTCGCACGATCTATTCTAATTCATTCATACGATCCATTCTAATTGATTCGTATGATTCATTCTAATTTATTCGGACAAACCAATCTAATTCATTCGCATGAATGTATCCATTCTAATTCATTCGTATGATCCATTCTAAATCATTCGTATCATTCATTCTAATTTATTCGTACGAATGTATCCATTCTAATTCATTCGTACGATCCATTTTAATTCATTCACACGATCCATTCTAATTCATTTGTAAGATCCATTCAAATTCAATCGCACGATCCATTCAAATTCATTCGTACGATCGATTCTAATTCATTCGTACGATGCATTCTAATTCATTCGTACGATCCATTCTAATTTATTCATACAATCTATTCTAATTCATTCGTACGATCCATTCTAATTCATTCGCACGAATGTATCCATTCTAATTCATTCGTACGATCCAATCTAATTCATTTGTACGATCCATTCTAATTCATTCGTATGATTCATTCTAATTCATTCAAACGATCCATTCTAATTTATTCGCACGATCTATTCTAATTCATTCGTACGATCCATTCTAATTCATTCGCACGAACGTATCCATTCTAATTCATTCGTATGATCCACTTTAATTCATTCATACGATCGATCCGAATTCATTCATACGATCCATTCTAATTCACTCGGACGATCCATTCTAATTCATTCTCATGAATCAATTTAATTCATTTGCACGAATGTATCCATTCTAATTCATTCACATGATCCATTCTATTTCATTCGTATGATCCATTCTAATTCATTCGTATGATGCATTCTAATTCAATCGCACGATCTATTCTAATTAATTCATACAATCCATTCTAATTCATTTGTATGATTCATTCTAATTCATTCAGACGAACCATTCTAATTCATTCGCACGAATGTATCCATTCTAATTCATTCACACAAATGTATCCATTCTAATTCATTCGTATGATCCATTCTAATTCATTCATACGATCCATTCTAATTCATTCGTACGATCCATTCTAATTCATTCGCACGATCTATTCTAATTCATTTGTACAATCCATTCTAAATCATTCGCACGAATGTATCCATTCTAATTCATTCGTATGATCCATTCTAATTCATTAATACGAATGTATCCATTCTAATTCATTCGTATAATCTATTCTAATTCATTCGCACGAATCTATCCATTCTAATTCATTCGTACGATCCATTCTAATTCACTCGGACGATGCATTTTAATTCATTCGTACGATCCAGTCTAATTCATTCGTACAAATGTACCCATTCTAATTCATTCGTACGATCGATTCTAATTCATTCGTTCGATCTATTCTAATTCATTCGTACGATCCATTCTAATTCATTCGCATGATCCATTCTAATTCATTCGCACAATCCATTCTATTTCATTCATATGATCCATTCTAATGCATTCATACGATCCATTCTAATTCATTTGTACGATCTATTCTAATTCATTCGCACGAATATATCTATTCTAATTCATTTGTACGATCCGTTCTAATTCAATCACATGATGCATTCTAATTCATTCGTGCGATCCATTCTAATTCACTCGCATGATCCATTCTAATTTATTCGTACGATCCATTCTAATTCACTCGTACGATCCATTCTTATTCATTCGTACGATCCATTTTAATTCTTTCGCAAGAATGTATCCATTCTAATTCATTCGTACGATCCATTCTAATTCACTCGCACGATCCATTCTAATTCATTCGTATGATCCATTCTAATTCATTCGTATGATCCATTCTAATTCATTTATACTATCCATTCTAACTCTTTCGCACAATCCATTCTAATTCATTCGTACGATCCATTCTAATTCATTTGTACGATCCATTCTAATTCATTCGCACGAATGTATCCATTCTAATTCATTCGTACAGTCTATTCTAATTCACTCGGATGATCCATTCTAATTCATTCGTACGATCCAGTCTAATTCATTCACACAAATGTACCCATTCTAATTCATTCGTACGATCGATTCTAATTCATTCGCACGATCTATTCTTATTCATTTGTATGACCCATTCTAATTCATTCGCACAAATTAATCCATTCTAATTCATTCGTACGATCAATTCTAATTCTTTCGCAAGAATGTATCCATTCTAATTCATTCGTTCGATCCATTGTAATTCACTCGCACGATCCATTCTAATTCATTCGTACAATCCATTCTAATTCATTCGCACAAATGTATCCATTCTAATTCATTCACACGATCTATTATAATTCATTCGTACGATCTATTCTAATTCATTCGTACGATCCATTCTAATTCATTCGCACGAATGTATCCATTCTAATTCATTCGTATCATCCACTCTAATTCATTCATACGATCCATTCTAATTCATTTGTACGATCAATTCTAATTCTTTCGTAAGAATGTATCCATTCTAATTCAATTGTACGATCCATTCTAATTCAATCGTACGATGCATTCTAATTCATTCGTACGATCTATTCTAATTCATTCGCACGATCTATTCTAATTCATTCGCACGAATGTATCCATTCTATTTCATTTGTACAATCCATTCTAATTTATTCGCACGATCCATTCTAATTCATTCGTACGATCGATTCTAATTCTTTCGTACGATTCATTCTAATTCATTCATACGATCCATTCTAATTCATTCGCACGAATGTATCCATTCTAATTCATTTGTATGATCCATTCTAATTCATTCGTACGATCCATTCTAATTCATTCGTACGATCCATTCTAATTCATTCGCACGAATGTATCCATTCTAGTTCATTCGTACGATCCATTCTAATTCATTCGCGTGGATTAATGAATTAGAATGGTTCGTACGAATGAACTAGAATGGATACATTCGTGCGAATGAATTAGAATGGATCATACGAATGAATTAGAATGGATCGTACGAATGAATTAGAATGGATCGTACGAATGAAATAGAATAGATCATGCGATTGAATTAGAATGGATCATACGAATGAATTAGAATGGATACCTTCGTGCGGCTGAATTAGAATAGATCGTACGAATGAATTAGAATGGATCGTGCGAGTGAATTAGAATGGATACATTCGTGCGAATGAATTAGAATGGATCGTACGAATGAATTAGAATGGATCGTACGAATGAATTAGAATGGATCGTGTGATTGAATTAGAATGGATCATACGAATGAATTAGAATGGATCGTGTGAATAAATTAGAATGGATCGTACGAATAAATTAGAAATGATACATCCATGCGAATGAATTAGAATGGATCGTACTAATGAACTAGAATGGATACATTCGTGCGAATGAATTAGAATGGATCGTTCGAATGAATTAGAATGGATTGTACGAATGAATTAGAATGGATCCTACAAATGAATTAGAGTGGATCGTGCGAATGAATTAGAATGAATCGTACGAATGAATTAGAATAGATCATGCGAATGAATTAGAATGGATCGTGCGATTGAATTAGAATGGATCGTACGAATGAATTAGAATAGATCGTGCGAATGAATTAGAATGGATCGTGCGATTGAATTAGAATGGATCGTACGAAGGAATTAGAATGGATCGTACGAATGCATTAGAATGGATCGTACGAATGAATTAGAATGGAAATATTTGTGAGAAAGAATAAGAATAGATTTTACGAATGAATTAGAATGGATCGTATTAGACTGGATCGAACGAATGAATTAGAATGGATCATACGAACGAATGAATTAGAATGGATCGTATTAGAATGAATCATATTAGAATGGATCGTACGAATGAATTAGAATGGATTGTACGAATGAATTAGAATGGATCCTACAAATGAATTAGAGTGGATCGTGCGAATGAATTAGAATGAATCGTACGAATGAATTAGAATAGATCGTGCGAATCAATTAGAATGGATCGTGCGATTGAATTAGAATGGATCGTACGAATGAATTAGAATAGATCGTGCGAATGAATTAGAATGGATCGTGCGATTGAATTAGAATGGATCGTACGAAGGAATTAGAATGGATCGTACGAATGCATTAGAATGGATCGTACGAATGAATTAGAATGGAAATATTTGTGAGAAAGAATGAGAATAGATTTTACGAATGAATTAGAATGGATCGTATGAATGAATTAGACTGGATCGAACAAATGAATTAGAATGGATCGTACGAACGAATTAGAATGGATCGTACAAATGAATTAGAATGGATCGTGCGAATGAATTAGAATGGATCGTATAAATGAATTAGAATGGATCGTTCGAATGAATTAGAATGGATACATTCGTGCGAATGAATTAGAATGGATCGTACGAATGATTAAGAATGGATCGTTCGAGTGAATTAGAATAGATCGTACGAATGAATTAGAATGGAAATATTCGTGCAAATGTATTAGAATGGATCGTTCCAATGAATTAGAATGGATCGTATGAATGAACTTGAATGGATACATTCATGCGAATGAATTAGAATGGATCGTACGAATGAATTAGAATGGATACATTCGTGCGAATGAATTAGAATGGATCGTACGAATGATTTAGAATGGATCGTACGAATGACTTAGAATAGCTCGAACGAATGAATTAGAATGGCTCGTACGAATGAATTAGAAAGGTTCGTACGAATGAATTAGAATGGATCATACGAATTAATTAGAATGGATCATACGAATGAATTAGAATGGATCGAGGGAATGAATTAGAATGGATTGTACGAATGAATCAGAATGGATATATTCGTGCGAATGAATTAGAATGGATCGTACGAATGAATTAGAATAGACCGTGCGAATGAATTAGAATGGATCGTGCAAATGAATTAGAATGGATACATTCGTGTGAATGAATTAGAATGGATCGTACGAATGAATTAGAATGGATCGTATGAATGCATTAGAATGGATCGTACGAATGAATTAGAATGGATACATTTGTGAGAATGAATGGGAATAGATTTTACGAATGAATTAGAATGGATCGTATGAATGAATTAGAATGGATCGAACGAATGAATTAGAATGGATCATACAAATTAATTCGAATGGATTGTACAAATGAAATAGAATGGATCGTGCGAATGAATTTGAATGGATCGTACAAATGAATTAGAATGGATCGTGCGAATGAATTAGAATGGATACATTCGTGCGAATGAATTAGAATGGATCGTTCGAATGATTAAGAATGGATCATCCGAGTGAATTAGAATAGATCGTACGAATGAATTAGAACGGAAACATTCGAGCGAATGAATTAAAATAGATCGTACGAATGAATTAGAATAGATCGTTTGAATGAACTTGAATGGATATATTCATGCGAATGAATTAGAATGGACCATACGAATGAATTAGAATGGAACGTATGAATGAATTAGAATGGATACATTCGTGCGAATGAATTAGAATGGATCGTACGAATGATTTAGAATGGATCGTACGAATGACTTAGAATAGCTCATACGAATGAATTAGAATGACTAGTACGAATGAATTAGAATGGTTCATACAAATGAATTAGAATGGATCATACGAATGAATTAGAATGGATCATACGAATGAATTAGAATGGATTAAGGGAATGAATTAGAATAGATCGTACGAATGAATTAGAATGGATACATTCGTGCGAATGAATTAGAATGGATCGTACAAATAAATTAGAATAGATCGTGCGAATGAATTAGAATGGATTGTGCAAATAAATTAGAATGGATACATTCGTGTGAATGAATTAGAATGGATCGTACGAATGAATTAGAATGGATCATACGAATGCATTAGAATGGATCGTACGAATGAATTAGAATGGATACATTCGTGCGAATAAATTAGAAGGGATCTTACGAATGAATTAGAATGGATCTTATGAATGAATTAAAATGGGTTGAACGAATGAATTAGAATGGATCAAGCGAATGAACTAGAATGGATCGTGTGAATGAATTAGAATGGATCGTACGAATGCATCAAAATGGACCGTACGAATGAATTAGAATGGATACATTTGTGCGAATGAATGAGAATAGATTTTACGAATGAATTAGAATGGATCGTATGAATGAATTAGAATGGATCGAACAAATGAATTCGAATGGATCGTAATTCATTCACACGATCCATTCTAATTCATTCGTACGATCCATTCTAATTCATTCGCACGATCCATTCTAATTCATTCGCACGATCTATTATTATTCCTTGGCATTATCCATTCTATTTCATTCGTACGATCCAGTCTAATTCATTCGCACGAATGTATCCATTGAAGTTCATTCGTACGATCCATTCTTATTCACTCGGACGATCCATTCTAATTCATTCGTATGATCCATTCTAATTCATTCGCATGAATGTATCGATTCTAATTCATTCGTACAATCCATTCTAATTCATTCGCACGAATGTTTCTATTCTAATTCTTTCGCACGATCCATTCTAATTCATTCGTACTATCCATTCTAATTCATTTGCATGGATGTATCCATTCTAATTCATTCGTAGAATCCATTCTATTTCATTCGTACGATCCATTCTAATTCATTCGCACGATCCATTCTAATTCATTCGCACGATCCATTCTAATTCATTCGAACGATCCATTCTAATTCATTCGTATGAACCATTCTAATTCATTCGTATGATCTATTCTAATTCATTCGCAAGAATGTACCCATTCTAATTTATTTGTACGATCCATTCTAATTCATTCGCAAGATCCATTCTAATTCATTCATACGATCCATTCTAATTCATTCGTATGATCCATTCTAATTTATTCGCACGAATGTATCCATTCAAGTTCATTCGTATGATCCATTCAAATTCACACGGACGATCCATTCTAATTCATTCGTACAATCCAGTCTAATTCATTCGCACGAATGTATCCATTCTAATTCATTCGTATGATTCATTCTAATTCATTCGTTCGATCCATTCTAATTCATTCGCATGATCCATTCTAATTTCTTCGCACGATCTATTCTAATTCATTCGTACGATCCATTCTAATTCATTCGCCCAAATGTATCCATTCTAATTAATTCGTATGATCCATTCTAATCCACTCGGACGATCCATTCTAATTCATTCGTACGATCCAGTCTAATTCATTTGCACAAATGTATCCATTCTAATTCATTCGTACGATCCATTCTAATTCATTCATACGATCCATTCTAATTCATTCACATGATACATTCTAACTCATTCACATGATCTATTCTAATTCATTCGTATGATCCATTCTAATTGATTCGCATGAATGTATCCATTCTAATTCATTCGTACGATCCATTCTAATTCATTCGCTCAGTCCATTCTAATTCATTCGTACGATCCATTCTAATTCATTCGTACGATCCATTCTAATTCATTCGCATGAATGTATCCATTCAAGTTCATTCAAACGATCCATTCTAATTCATTCGTACGATCCATTCTAATTTATTCGCACGAATGTTTCCATTCTAATTCAATCGTACGATCCATTCTAATGCATTCGTATGATCCATTCTAATTCATTCATACGATTTATTCTAATTCATTTACACGATTCATTCTAATTGATTCACACGATCCATTCTAATTCATTTGTTCGACCCATTCTAATTAATTCATACGATCCATTCTAATTTATTCGTAAGATCCATTCTAATTCATTCGTACGATCCATTCTAATTTATTCGTACGATCCATTCAAATTCATTTGTATGATCCATTCTAATTCATTCACATGAATGTATCTATTCTTTTTTATTCGTACGATCCATTCTAATTCATTCGCACGATCCATTCTAATTCATTCATACGATCCATTGTAAGTCTTTCGTATGATTCATTCGAATTCATTCAGACGATCCATTCTAATTTATTCGCACGATCTATTCTAATTCATTCGTACGATCCATTCTAACTTATTCGCACGAATGTATCCATTCTAATTCATTCGTATGATCCACTCTAATTCATTCATATGATCCGTTCTAGTTCATTCGTATGATCTATTCTAATTCATTCGTGTGATCCATTCTAATTCATTCGCACAAATGTATCCATTCTAATTCGTTTGCAGGATCCAATCTAATTCATTCGTACAATCCATTCTAATTCATTCGAACGATCCATTCTAATTCATTCGTACAATCCATTCTATTTCATTCGTACGATCCATTCTAATGCATTCGTATGATCCATTCTAATTCATTCACACGAATGTATCCATTCTAATTTATTCGTACGATCCATTCTAATTCATTCGCACGATCCATTCTAATTCATTCATACGATCCAATCTAATTCATTCTTATGATTCATTCTAATTCATTCAGACGATCCATTCTAATTCATTCGCACGATCTATTATAATTCTTTCGTACGATCCATTCTAATTCATTCGCACGAATGTATCCATTCTAATTCATTCGTATGATCCACTCTAATTCATTCATACGATCCATTCTAATTCATTCGTACGATCCATTCTAATTCATTCGTACGAATGTATCCATTCTAATTCATTCGCACGATCCATTCTAATTCATTCGTACGATCCATTCTAATTCATTCGCACGATCCATTCTAAAAATGTATCTATTCTAATTTATCCGTACGATCCATTCTAATTCATTCGCACGATCCATTCTAATTCATTTATACGATCCATTCTAATTCTTTCGTATGATTCATTCTAATTCATTCAGACGATCCATTCTAATTCATTCACACGATCTATTCTAATTCATTCGTACGATTAATTCTAATTCATTCGCACGAATGTATCCATTCTAATTCATTCGTATGATCCACTCTAATTCATTCATATGATCCATTCTAATTCATTCGTACGATCCATTCTAATTCATTCGTACGATCCAGTCTAATTCATTCGCACGAATGTATCCATTCTAATTCATTTGCACGATCCAATCTAATTCATTCGTACAATCCATTCTAATTTATTCGAACAATCCATTCTAATTCATTCGTACAATCCATTCTATTTCATTCGTACGATCCATTCTAATGCATTCGTACGATCCATTCTAATTCATTCACACGATTGTATCCATTCTAATTTATTTGTACGATCCATTCTAATTCATTGGCACGATCCATTCTAATTCATTCATACGATCCATTCTAATTCATTCTTCTGATTCATTCTAATTCATTCAGACGATCCATTCCAATTCATTCGCACGATCTATTCTAATTCTTTCGTACGATCCATTCTAATTCATTCGCACGAATGTATCCATTCTAATTCATTCGTATGATCCACTCTAATTCATTCATACAATCCATTCTAATTCATTCGTACGATCCATTCTAATTCATTCGCACGAATGTATCATTCTAATTCATTCGCACGATCCATTGTAATTCATTCGTACGATCCATTCTAATTCATTTGCACGATCCATTCTAATTCATTCGAACGATCTATTCTAATTCATTCGTATGATCCATTCTAATTCATTCGCACGAATATATCCATTCTAATTCATTCGTACGATCGATTCTAACTTATTCGTACGAATGTATCTATTCTAATTTATTCGTACGATCCATTCTAATTCATTCACACGATCCATTCTAATTCATTCGTATGATCCATTCTAATTCAATAGCACGATCCATTCTATTTTAATTCATTCGAACGATCCATTCTAATTCATTCGTACGATCCATTCTAATTTACTCGTACGATCCATTCTAAATCATTCGTACGATCCATTCTCATTCATTCGCATGATCTATTCTAATTCATTCGTACGAACGATCCAATCTAATTCATTCGCACGATCTATTCTAATTCATTTGTATGATCCATTCTAATTCATTCGCACGAACCATTCTATTTCATTCGTACGATCCATTCTAATTCATTCGTACGATCGATTCTAATTCATTCGCATGATTCATTCTAATTCATTCGCACGATCTATTCTAATTCATTCGTACGATCTATTCTAATTCATTTGTACTATCCATTCTAATTCATTTGTACTATCCATTCTAATTCATTCGCACGAATGTATCCATTCTAATTCATTCGTATGATCCATTCTAATTCAATCGCATGATCCATTCTAATTCATTCGTACGATCCATTCTAATTCATTCGCACGAATGTATCCATTCTAATTCATTCATACGATCCATTCTAATTCATTCATACGATCCATTCTAATTCATTTGTAGGATCCATTCTAATTCATTCACACGATCCATTCCAATTCATTCGCACGATCAATTCTAAATCATTCGCATGATCCATTCTAATTCATTCATACGATTCATTCTAATTCATTTGTATGATCCATTCTAACTAATTCGCACATTCCATTATAATTCATTCGCACGATCCGCACGAATGTATCCATTCTAATTCATTCGCACGATCCATTCTAATTCATTCGTATGATCCATTCAAATTCATTTGCATTGATGTATCCATTCTAATTCATTCGGACAATCCATTCTAATTTATTCGTATGATCCATTCTAATACATTCGTACGATCCATTCTAATTCAATCGCACGATTCTTTCTAATTCATTCATACGATCCATTCTAATTCATTCATACGATCCATTCTAATTCATTCGTATGATTCATTCTAATTCATTTGTACGATCCATTCTAATTCATTCATACGATCCATTCTAATTCATTCGTACGATCCATTCTAATTCATTCGCACGAATGTATCCATTCTAGTTCATTCGTACGATCCATTCTAATTCATTCGCATGGATGTATCCATTCTAATTCATTCGTACGATCCATTCTAATTCATTCGTATGATCCATTCTAATTCATTCGCACGAATGTATCCATTATAATTCAATCGCACGATCAATTCTAATTCATTCGTACGGTCTATTCTAATTCATTCGTATGATCCATTCTAATTCATTTGTACGATCCATTCTAATTCATTCGCACGAATGTATCCATTCTAATTCAATCGCATGATCCATTCTAATTCATTTGTACGATCTATTCTAATTCATTCATACAATCCATTCTAATTCATTCGTACGATCCATTCTAATTCATTCGTATGATCCATTCTAATTCATTCGCCCGATCCATTCTAATTCATTCGAACGATCCATTCTAATTCATTCGTACGATCCATTCTAATTCATTCGTACGATCCATTCTTATTCATTCATACGATCTATTCTAATTCATTTGTACGATCCATTCTAATTCATTCGCTTGATCCATTCTAATTCATTCGTACGATCCATTTTAATTCATTCGCACGATCCATTCTAATTCATTCGCACGATCCATTCTAATTCATTCGTACGATCCATTCTAATTCATTCATACGATCCATTCTAATTCATTCGTACGAATGTATCCATTCTAATTTATTCGCACGATCCATTCTAATTCATTCGAACGATCCATTCTTTTTCATTCGTACGATCCATTCTAATTCATTCGTACGAATGTATCCATTCTAATTCATTCGTACGATCTATTCTAATTCATTCGCACAAATGTATCCATTCTAATTCATTCGTATGATCCAATCTAATTCAGTCGCACGATCCATTCTAATTCATTCGTACGTTCCATTCTAATTCATTCGCACAAATGTATCCATTCTAATTCATTCGTATGATCCATTCTAATTCAATCACACGATTCATTAAAATTCATTCGTACGATCCAGTCTAATTTATTCGTATGATCCATTCTAACTCATTCGTACGATCCATTCTAATTCATTCGTACGATCCATTCTAATTCATTCGCACGAATGTATCCATTCTAGTTCATTCCTACGATCCATTCTAATTTTTTTTTTTTTTTTTAATAAAAGCTATGGGGATTTTATTGGGGACCCCGCCCTTGGAATCAAAACAAACCATTATAGCTCTGGCCTTTTATATATAAGGCATCAGAGAGGGGAGGAAAATAAAAGAAAACAAACCAAATACCAAACCCCTCACAGTCTGCAAGCACATATCTCAGATTACCCTGTCATAGTTTCTTCCGACATTGTTTTGTTCTATAGCAATCCTCAGATTTTCCTTGAAAGCATCCATTCTAATTCATTCGCATGGACGTATCCATTCTATTTCATTCATACGATCCATTCTAATTCATTTGCATGAATGTATCCATTCTAATTCATTCACACGATCCATTCTACTTCATTCGCACGATCTATTCTAATTTATTCGTACGATCCATTCTAATTCACTCGCATGATCCATTCTAATTCATTCGAACAATCCATTCAAATTCATTCGTACGAATGTATCCATTCTAATTCATTCATACGATCCATTCTAATTCATTCACATTATCCATTCTAATTCATTCGTATGATCCATTCTAATTCAATCGCACGATCCATTCTAATTCATTCGTACGATCCATTCTAATTCATTCACACGATCTATTCTAATTCATTCGTACGATCCTTTCTAATTCATTCGCACGATCAATTCTAATTCATTCGAACGATCCATTCTAATTCATTCGTACGATCCATTCTAATTCATTCGAACGATCCATTCCAATTCATTCGTACGAATGTATCCATTCTAATTCATTCGCACGATCCATTCTTATTCATTCGTACGATCCATTCTAATTCATTCGTATGATCGTTTTCATTCATTCGCACAAATGTATCCATTCTAATTCATTCGTACGATCCATTCTAATTCATTCACACGATCCATTCTAATTCATTCGTATGATCCATTCATGAATTAGAATGGATCATACGAATAAATTAGAATAGATCATACGAATGAACTAGAATGGATCGTGTGATTGAATTAGAATGGATACATTCGTGCGAATGAATTAGAATGGATCGTACGAAAAAATTAGAATGGATCATACGAATGAATTAGAATGGATCATGCGAGTGAATTAGAATGGATCGTACGAATGAATTAGAATAGATCATGCGAATGAATTAGAATGGATCGTGTGAATGAATTAGAATGGATACATTTGTGCGAATGAATTAGAATGGATCATACGAATGAATTAGAATGGATACATCCCTATGAATGAATTAGAATGGATCGTACGAATGAACTTGAATGGATACATTCGTGCGTCTGAATTAGAATAGATCTTACGGATGAATTAGAATGGATCGTGCGAATGAATTAGAATGGATATATTCATTCGAATGAATTAGAATGGATCGTACGAATAAATTAGAATGGATCGTGCGAGTGAATTAGACTGGATACATCCATGCGAATGAATTAGAATGGATCGTACGAATGAACTTGAATGGATACATTCGTACGAATGAATTAGAATGGATCGTACGAATGAATTAGAATGGATTGTACGAATGAATTAGAATGGATCATACGAATGAATTAGAATGGATCGTACGAATGAATTCATTCGTACGATCCATTCTAATTCATTTCATTCGTACGATCCATTCTAATTCATTCGTATGAACCATTCTAATTCATTCGTACAATCCATTCTAATTCATTTGTACGATCCATTCTAATTCATTCGCACGAATGTATCCATTCTAATATATTTGTACGATCCATTCTAATTCATTCATATGATCCATTCTAATTCATTCGTACAAATGTATCCATTCTAATTCATTCGTACGATCCATTCTAATTCATTCGTACGATCCATTCTAATTCATTCGCACGAATGTATCCATTCTAATTCATTCGTAGGATCCATTCTAATTCATTCGAACAATCTATTCTAATTTTTTCGTACAATCCATTCTAATTCATTCATACAAATGTATCCATTCTAATATATTTGTACGATCCATTCTAATTCATTCATACGATCCATTCTAATTCATTCGTACGATCCATTCTAATTCATTCGCACGAATGTATCCATTCTAATGTATTTGTATGATCCATTCTAATTCATTCGTGCGATCCATTCTAATTCATTCGCCCAAATGTATCCATTCTAATTCATTCGTACGATCCATTCTAATTTATTTGCACGATCCATTCTAATTCATTCGTACGATCCATTCTAATTCATTCGTACGATCCATTCTAATTCATTCGTATAATCCATTCTAATTCTTTCGTACGATCCATTCTAATTCATTCGCACGAATGTATCCATTCTAATATATTTGTACGATCAATTCTAATTCATTCGCATGATCCATTCTAATTCATTCGTACGATCCATTCTAATTTATTCGTACGATCCATTCTAACTCATTCGCACAAATGTATCTATTCTAATTTATTCATACGATCCATTCTAATTCATTCGTAGGATCCATTATTATTCATTCGTACAATCTATTCTAATTCATTCGCACGATCCATTCTAATTTATTTGTACTATCCATTCTAAATCATTCGCACGATCCATTCTAATTCATTCGTACAATCCATTCTAATTTATTCGTACGATCCATTCTAATTTATTCGTACGATCCATTCTAATTCATTCGTACGATCCATTATAATTCATTCCCACGAATGTATCCATTCTAATTCATTCATACGATCCATTCTAATTCATTCGTACGATCCATTCTAATTCATTTGCACGAATGTTTCCATTCTAATTCATTCGTACGATCTATTCTAATTCATTTGCACGAATGAATTAGAATGGATCGTACGAATGAATTAGAATGGATCGTACGAAAGAATTAGAATAGATCGTATGAATGAATTAGAATAGATCGTAAGAATGAATTAGAATGGATCGTGCGATTGAATTAGAATGGATACATTCATGCGAATGAATTAGAATGGATCGTACGAATGAATTAGAATAGATCGTACTAATGAATTAGAATGGATCGTGCGAATGTATTAGAATGGATCGTTCGAATGAATTAGAATGGATTGTACGAATGAATTATAATGGATCGTACGAATGAATTAGAATGGATCGTGCGAATGAATTAGAATGGATCGTTCGAATGAATTAGAATAGATTGTACGAATGAATTAGAATGGATCGTATGAATGAAATAGAATGGATTGTACGAATGAATTAAATGGATCGTTCGAATGAATTAGAATAGATTGTATGAATGAATTAGAATGGATCGTACGAATGAATTAGAATAGATCGTGCGAACGAATTAGAATGGATCATCTGAATGAATTAGAATGAAACATACGAATGAATTAGAATGGATTGTATGAATGAATTAGAATGGATCGTGCGAATGAATTAGAATGGATCTTACGAATGAATTAGAATGGATCGTACGAATGATAAAGAATGGGTCGAACGAATGAATTAGAATGGATCGTGTGAATGAATTAGAATGGATCGTACATATGAATTAGAATGGATCGTGCGAGTGAATTAGAATAGATCGTGCGAATGAATTAGAATGGATCGTCCGAATGAATTAGAATGGATCATACGAATAAATTAGAGTGGATACATTCGTGCGAATGAATTAGAATGGATCGTACGAATGATTTAGAATGGATCGTACGAATGAATTAGAATGGATCGTACGAATGAATTAGAATGGATCGTGCGAATGAATTAGAATATATCGTACGAATGAATTAGAATGGATCGTGCGATTGAATTAGAATGGATGCATTTGTGCGAATGAATTAGAATGGATCGTATGAATGAATTAGAATAGATCGTTCGAATGAATTAGAATGGATCGTCTGAATGAATTAGAATGAATCATACGAATGAATTAGAATTGGTTGCATGAATGAATTAGAATGGATCATACGAATGAATTAGAATGGATCGTATGAATTAATTAGAATGGATACATTCATGCGAATGAATTAGAATGGATCGTACGAATGAATTAGAATGGATTGTACGAATGAATTAGAATGGATCATACGAATGAATTTTAATGGATCGTACAAATGAATTAGAATGGATCGTACGAATGAATTAGATTGGATCATGCATATGAATTAGAATGGATCGTACGAATGAATTACCATGGATCGTACGAATGAATTAGAATGGATCGTACGTATGAATTAGAATAGATCGTACGAATGAATTAGACTAGAATGTGCGAATGAATTAGAATGGATCGTACGAATGAATTAGAATGGATCGTTCGAATGAATTAGAATGGATCGTACGAATGAATGATAATGGAATGTGCGAATAAATTAGAATGGATCGTATGAATGAATTAGATTGGATCATACGAATGAATTAGAATGGATACATCATGCGAATGAATTAGAATGGATCGTACGAATGAACTAGAATGGATATATTCGTGCGAATGAATTAGAATGGATCATTCGAATGAATTAGTATGGATCGTACGATTGAATTAGAATGGATCGTACGAATGAATTAGAATGGATCATGCGAATGAATTAGAATGGATCATACAAATGATTTAGAATGGATCGTACGAATGAATTAGAAAGGATCGTCCGAATGAATTAGAATGGATACATTTGTACGAATGAATTAGAATGGATCATGTGAATAAATTAGAATGAATCATACAAATATATTAGAATGGATACATTCGTGCGAATGAATTAGAATGGATCGTACGAATGAATTAGAATGGATTGTACGAATGAATTAGAATGGATCGTACGAATTAATTAAAATAGATCGTACGAATGAATTAGAATGGATCGTACGAATGAATTAGAATGGATCGTGCAAATGAATTAGAATGGATACATTCGTGCGAATGAATTAGAATGGATCGTACGAATGAATTTAAATGGATCATGCGAATGAATTAGAATGGATCGTATGAATGAATTAGAATGGATACCTTAGTGCGAATTAATTGGAATGGATCGTGATAATGAATTAGAATGGATCATACGAATGAATTAGAATAGATACATTCGTGCAAATGAATTAGACTGGATCGTACGAATGAATTAGAATGGATCGTGCTAATGAATTAGAATGGATTATGTGAATAAATTAGAATGGATCGTACGAATGAATTACAATGGATACATTCGTACGAATGAATTAGAATGGATCATGCGAATGAATTAGAATGGATCGTACAAATATATTAGAATGGATACATTCGTGCCAACGAATTAGAGTAGATCGTACGAATGAATTAGAATGGATCGTACAAACAAATTAGAATGGATCGTGCGAATGAATTAGAATGGAATGTGCGAATGAGTTAGAATGGATAGTACAAATGAATTAGAATGTATCGAGCGAATGAATTAGAATGGATCGTACGAATGATTTAGAATGGATCGTGAGAGTGAATGGATCTTGTGAATGAATTAGAATAGATCGTATGAATGAATTAGAATGGATACATTCGTGCGAATGAATTAGAATGGATTGTACGAATGAATTAGAATAGATTGTACGAATGAATTAGAATGGATACATTCGTGCGAATGAATTAGAATGGATCATACGAATGAAATAGAATGGATTGTACGAATGAATTAGAATGGATTGTTCGAATAAATTAGAATGGATTGTACAAATGAATTAGAATGGATCGTACGAATGAACTAGAATGGCTACATTCGTGCGAATGAATTAGAATGGATCGTGCGAATGAATTAGAATGGATCGTGCGAATGAATTAGAATGGATCGTGCGAATGAATTAGAATGAATCATGCGAATGAATTAAAATGGATACATTCGTGCGAATGAATTAGAATGGATCGTACGAATAAATTAGAATGGATCTTACGAATGAATTAGAATGGATCGTGCGAATGAATTAGAATGGATCATACGAATGATTTTGAATGGATCGTACGAATGAATTAGAATGGATTGTGCGAATGAATTAGAATGGATCGTACGAATAAATTAGAATGGATCGTTCGAATGAATTAGAATGGATCGTGCGAATGAATTAGAATGGATACATTCGTGCGAATGAATTAGAATGGATCGTGCGAATGAATTAGAATGGATCATGCGAATGAATTAGAATGGATCGTCCGTGTGAATTAGAATGGATCATTCGAATGAATTAGAATGGATCATCCATGTGAATTAGAATGGATCGAACATATGAATTAGAATGGATCGTCCGAGTGAATTAGAATGGATCGTACAAATGAATTAGAATGGATACATTCGTGCGAATGAATTAGAATGGATTGTACGAATGAATTAGAATGGATACATTCGTATGAATGAATTAGAATGGATCGTACGAATAAATTCCAATGGATACATTCATGCGATTGAATTGGAATAGATCGTATGAATGAATTAGAATGGATCGTACAAATGAATTAGAATAGATCGTGCGAAGGAATTAGAATGGATACATTCGTGCGAATGAATTAGATTGATTCGTGAGAATGAATTAGAATGGTTTATCCGAGTGAATTAGAATGGATCGTACGAATGAATTAGAATCGATCGTATGAATGAATTAGAGTGGATCATAGGAATGAATTAGAATGGATATATTCGTGCGAATGAATTAGAATGGATCATACGAATGAATTAGAATAGATCGTGCGAATGAATTAGAATGGATCGTCTGAATGAATTAGAATGAACCATACGAAAGAATTAGAATAGATCGTATGAATGAATTAGAATGGATCGTGTGAATGAATTAGAATGGATCGAACGATTAAATTAGAATGGATACATTCGTGTGAATGAGTTAGAATGGATCATACGAATGAATTAGAATGGATCGTACGAATGAATTAGAATGGATACATTCCTGCGAATGAATTAGAATGGATCTTATGAATGAATTAGAATGGATCGTATGAATGAATTAGAATGGGTCGAACGAATGAATTAGAATGGATCGTGCAAATGAATTAGAATGGATCGTGTGAATGAATTAGAATGGATCATATGAATGAATTAGAATGGATCGTATAAATGAATTAGAATGGATCGTTCGAATGAATTAGAATAGATCATGCGAATGAATTAGAATGGATCGTACGAATGAATTAGAATGGATCGTACGAATGAATTAGAATGGATCATAGGAATGAATTAGAATGGATCGTACGAATGAATTTGAATGTATCGTACGAATGAATTAGAATGGATACATTTATACGAATGAATTTGAATGGATCATGCGAATGAATTAGAATGGATCGTACAAATATATTAGAATGGATACATTCGTGCGAATGAATTAGAATGGATCGTACGAATGAATTAGAATAGATTGTATGAATGAATTAGAATGGATCATATGAATGAATTAGAATGGATCGTACGAATGAATTAGAATGGATCGTACGAATGAATTACATTCGTACAATCCATTCTAATTCATTTGTACGATTCATTCTAATTCATTCGTACAATCTATTCTAATTCATTCGTACGATCCATTCTAATTCATTCGCACGAATGTATCCATTCTAGTTCATTCGTACGATCCATTCTAATTCATTCACATGGATGTATCCATTCTAATTCATTCGTACGATCCATTCTAATTCATTCTGACGATCCATTCTAATTCATTCGCATGATCCATTCTAATTCATTCGTACGATCCATTCTAATTCATTCGTACGATCCATTCTAATTCATTCGTACAATCTATTCTAATTTATTCGTACGATCCATTCTAATTCATTCGCACGAATGCATCCATTCTAATTCATTCACACGATCCATTCTAATTCATTCGTACGATCTATTCTAATTCAGTCGCCCGAATATATCCATTCAAATTCATTCGTACGATCAATTCTAATTCACTCGGACGATCTATTCTAATTCATTCGTACGATCCAGTCTAACTCATTCGCACGAATGTATCTATTCTAATTCATTCGTATGATCCATTCTAATTTATTCGTACGATCCATTCTAATTCATTCGCACGAATGTATCCATTCTAGTTCATTCGTACGATCCATTCTAATTCATTCGTACGATCCATTCTAATTCATTCGCATGAATGTATCCATTCAAATTCATTCGTACGATCCATTCTAGTTCATTCGTACGATCTATTCTAATTCATTCGTACGATCCATTCTAATCATTCGAATGGATGTATCCATTCTAATTTATTCGTACGATCCATTCTAATTCATTTGTATGATCCATTCTAATTCATTCGTACAATCCATTCTAATTCATTTGTACGATCCATTCTAATTCATTCGCATGAATGTATCCATTCTAATATATTTGTACGATTCATTCTAATTCATTCGCATGATCCATTCTAATTCATTCGTACGAATGTATCCATTCTAATTCATTCGTACGATCCATTCTAATTCATTCGTACGATCCATTCTAATTCATTCGTATGATCCATTCTAATTTATTTGTATAATCCATTCTAATTCATTCGCACGATCTATTCTAATTCATTCGCACGATCCATTCTAATTCATTCGAACGATCCATTGTAATTCATTCGTATGATCCATTCTAATTCTTTCGCACGAATGTATCCATTCTAATTCATTCGTACGAATGAATTAGAATGGATCGTACGAATAAAATTGAATGGATTGTATGAATGAATTAGAAGAGATACATCCATGCAAATGAATTTGAATGGATCATACGAATGAATTAGAATGGATCGTGCGAATGAATTAGAATGGATACATTCGTGCGAATGAATTAGAATGGATCGTACGAATAAATTAGAATGGATACATTCTATTCTAATTCAATCACACGATCTATTCTAATTTATTCGTACGATCTATTCTAATTCATTCGTATGATCCATTCTAATTTATTCGTACGATCTATTCTAATTCATTCGTATGATCCATTCTAATTCATTCGTACGAATGTATCCATTATAATTTATTCGTACGATCTATTCTAATTTATTCGCACAAATGTATCCATTCTAATTCATTCGTACGATCCATTCTAATTCATTCAGATGATCCACTCTAATTCATTCGTATGATTTATTCTAATTCATTCAGACGATCCATTCTAATTCATTCGCACGATCTATTCTAATTCATTCGTACGATACATTCTAATTCATTCATACAATTCATTCTAATTCATTCGAACGATCCATTCTAATTCATTCGTACAATCCATTCTATATCATTCGTACGATCCATTCTAATTCATTCGCACGAATGTATCCATTCTAATTCATTCATACAATCTATTCTAATTCTTTCGTATGATCCATTCTAATTCATTCGCACGTATGTATCCATTCTAGGTCATTCGTACGATCCATTCTAATTCATTGGCATGGATGTATCCATTCTAATTCAGTCGTACAATCCATTCTAATTCATTAGAACGATCCATTCTAATTCATTCGCACGATCCGTTCTAATTCATTCGAATGATCCATTCTAATTCATTCGTACGATCCATTCTAATTCATTCATACGATCCATTCTAATTCATTCGCACAAATGCATCCATTCTAATTCAATCGCACGATCCATTCTAATTCATTCGTACGATATATTCTAATTCATTCGCACGATCCATTCTAATTCATTCGTACGATCCATTCTAATTTATTCGTACGATCCATTCTAATTCATTCGTACGATCCATTCTAATTCATTCACACGAATGTATCCATTCTAATTCATTCGTACGATCCATTCTAAATCATTCGTATGATCCATTCTAATTTATTTGTACGAATGTATCCAATCTAATTCATTCGTACGATCTATTCTAATTCATTCACATGATCCATTCTAATTAATTCGTATGATCCATTCTAATTCAATAGCACGATCCATTCTAATTCATTCGTACGATCCATTCTAATTCATTGGCATGATCCATTCTAATTCATTCGTACGATCCATTCTAATTCATTCATACGATCCGTTCTAATTCATTCGTATGATCCATTCTAATTCTTTCGTACGATCCATTCTAATTCATTCGTACGATCCATTCAAATTCATTCGCACGAATAAATCCATTCTAATTCAATCACACGATCCATTCTAATTCATTCATATGATCCATTCTAATTCATTCGTACGATCCATTCTAATTCATTCGCACGAATGTATCCATTCTAAATCAATCGCACGATCCATTCTAATTCATTCGTACGATCTATTCTAATGCATTCGTACGATCCATTCTAATTCATTCGTATGATCCATTTTAATTCATTCACACGAATGTATCCATTCTAATTCATTCGTACGATCCATTCTAATTCACTCGCACGATTCCTTGTTAATCATTCGTACGATCCATTCTAATTCATTAGCAAGAATGTATCCATTATAATTCCTTCGCACGATCCATTCTAATTCATTTGTACGATCTATTCTAATTCATTCGTACGATCCATTCTAATTCATTCACACGAATGTATCCATTCTAATTCATTCGCACGATCTATTCTAATTCATTCGTATGATCCATTCTAATTCACTCGCACAATCCATTCTAATTCATTCGAACGATACATTCTAATTCATTCACACAATCCATTCTAATTCATTCGTTCAACCCATTCTAATTCATTCGTACGATCCATTCTAATTCATTCGTAAGATCCATTCTAATTTATTCGCACGATCCATTCTAATTCAATCATACGATTCATTCTAATTCATTCGTATGATTCATTCTAATTCATTCAGACGATCCATTCTAATTCATTCGCACGATCTATTCTAATTCATTCGTACGATCCATTCTAATTCATTCGTACAATCCATTCTAAATCATTCGAACGATCCATTCTAATTCATTCGTACAATCCATTCTATTTCATTCGTATGATCCACTCTAATTCATTCATATGATCCATTCTAATTCATTCGTATGATCCATTCTAATTCATTCGTACGATGCATTCTAATTCATTCGTACGAATGTATCCATTCTAATTCTTTCGCACAATCCATTCTAATTCATTCGAACAATCCATTCTAATTTATTCGAATGATCCATTCTAATTCATTCGTACGATCCATTCTAATTCATTCGCACGAATGTATCAATTCTAATTCATTCGTACGATCCATTCTAAATAATTCGTATGATCCATTCTAATTTATTTGTACGAATGTATCCATTGTAATTCATTAGTACGATATATTCTAATTCATTCACACGATCTATTCTAATTCATTCGTATGATCCATTCTAATTCAATCACATGATCCATTCAAATTCATTCGTACGATCCATTCTAATTCACTCGTACGATCCATTCTAAATCATTCGTACGATCCATTCTAATTCATTCATACGATCCATTCTAATTCATTCGTACAAACCATTCTAATTCATTCGTACGAGCTATTCTAATTCATTCATACGAGCTATTCTAAGTCATTCGTACGATCCATTCTAAATCATTTGTACGATCCATTCTAATTCATTCGCACGATCCATTGTAATTCATTCGTACGATCCATTCTAATTCATTCGCATGAATGTATCCATTCAAGTTCATTCATACGATCCATTTTAATTCATTCGTATGATCCATTCAAATTCATTCGGACGAATGTTTCCATTCTAATTCATTTGTACGATCCATTCTAATGCATTCGTATGATCCATTCTAATTCATTCACGCGATCCATTTTAATTCATTCGCACGATCCATTCTAATTCATTCGTTCGACCCATTCTAATTCATTCACACGATCCATTCTAATTCATTCGTAAGATCCATTCTAACTCATTCGCACGAATGTATTCATTCTAATTTATTCGTACAATCCATTCTAATGCATTCGTACGATCCATTCTAATTCATTCGTACGATCCATTCTAATTTATTCACAAGAATGTATCCATTCTAATTTATTCGTATGATCCATTCTAATTCATTCGCATGATCCATTCTAATTCATTCATACGATCCATTCTAATTTATTCGTATGATTCATTCTAATTCATTAAGACGATCCATTCTAATTCATTCGCACGATCTATTCTAATTCATTCGTACGATCCATTCTAATTCATTCGCATGAATGTATCCATTCTAATTCATTCGTACGATCCATTCTAATTTATTTGCACGAATGTATCCATTCTAATTCATTCACACGATCCATTCTTATTCATTCGAATGATCCATTCTAATTCAATCGTATGATCCATTCTAATTCATTTGCACATTCCATTCTAATTTATTCGTACGATCCAGTCTAATTCATTCGAACGATCTATTCTAATTCATTTGAACGATCCATTCTAATTCATTCGTATGATCCATTCTAAATCATTCGCACATTCCATTCAAATTCATTCGTACCATCCATTCTAATTCATTCGAACGATCCATTCTAATTCATTCGAACGATCCATTCTAATTCATTCGTACGATCCATTCTAATTCATTCGCACATTCCATTCTAATTCATTCGTACGATCCATTCTAATTCATTCGAACGATCCATTCTAATTCATTCGAACGATCCGTTCTAATTCATTCGTACGATCCATTCTAATTTATTCGCACATTCCATTCTAATTTATTCGTACGATCCATTCTAATTCATTCGAACGATCCATTCTAATTCATTCAAAAGATCCATTCTAATTCATTCGTACAATCCATTCTAATTCATTCGCACGATCCAATCTAATTCATTCGCACGATCTATTCTAATTCATTCGTACGATCCATTCTAATTCATTTGTACGATCCATTATAATTCATTCGCACGAATGTATCCATTCAAGTTCATTCGTACGATCCATTCTAATTCACTCGGACAATCCATTATAATTCATTCGTGCGATCCATTCTAATTCATTCACACAAATGTATCCATTCTAATTCATTCGTACGATCTATTCTAATTCATTTGCACGATCCAATCTAATTCATTCGTACGATCCATTCTAATTCATTCGTACAATCCATTCTAATTCATTCGCACATTCTAATTCATATGAATGAATTAGAATGTATCGTACGAATGAATTAGAATGGATCGTACGAATGAATTAGAATGGATCATATAAATGAATTAGAATGTATCGTACGAATGAATTAGATTGGATCATGCGAATGAATTACAATGGATCGTACGAATGAATTAGAATGGATCGTACGAATGAATTAGATTGGATCGTGCGAATGAATTAGAATAGATCGTACGAATGAATTAGAATGGATACATTTGTGTGAATGAATTAGATTGGATCGCACGAATGAATTAGAATGGATCGTCCGAGTGAATTAGAATGGATCGTACGAATGAACTTGAATGGATACATTCGTGCGAATGAATTAGAATGGATCGTACAAATGAATTAGAATGGATCGTACGAATGAATTAGAATAGATCGTGCGAATGAATTAGATTGGATCGTGCGAATGAATTAGAATGGATCGTACGAATGAATTAGAATGGAAACATTTGTGCGAATGAATTAGAATGGATCGTATGAATAAATTAGTATTGATCGTACATATGAATTAGAATGGATCGTGCGAATGAAATAGAATAGATCGTGCGAATGAATTAGAATGGATCGTGCGAATGAATTAGAATGGATCGTACGAATGAATTAGAATGGATACATTCGTGCGAATGAATTAGAATGGATTGTATGAATGATTTAGAATGGATCGTACGAATGATTTAGAATGGATACATTCATGCGAATGAATTAGAATGGATCGTGCGAATGAATTAGAATAGATCGGAAGAATGAATTAGAATGGAAACATTCGTGCGAATGAATTAGAATGGATCGTACGAATGAATTAGAATGGATCGTATGAATGAACTTGAATGGATGCATTCATGCGAATGAATTAGAATGGATCGAACGAATGAATTTGAATGGATCGTACGAATGAATTAGAATGGATCGTTCGAATGAATTAGAATGGATCGTGCAAGTGAATTAGAATGGATCGTACGAATGAATTAGAATGGATCGTACAAATGAATTCGAATGGATCGTGCGAATGAACTAGAATGGATTTTATGAATTAATTAGAATGGATCAAATGAATGAACTAGAATGGATCGAGCAAATGAATTAGAATGGATCGTACGAATGAATTAGAATAGATTGTACGAATGAATTAGAATGGATCGTACGAATAAATTAGAATGGATCGTACTAATTCATTCGCACGAATGTATCCATTCTAATTCATTCGTACGATTCATTCTAATTTATTCGTACGAATGTATCCGTTCTAATTTATTCATACGATCATTTCTAATTTATTCACACGATCCATTCTAATTCATTCGAATGATCCATTCTAATTAAATCGCACGATCTATTCTAATTCATTCGTACGATCTATTCTAATTCATTCGTACGATCCATTCTAATTCATTCGTACGATCCATTCTAATTCATTCATACGATCCATTCTAATTCATTCCCATGAATGCATCCATTCAAGTTCATTCTTACGATCCATTCTAATTCATTCGTATGATCCATTCTAATTCATTCGCACGAATGTTTCCATTCTAATTCTTTCTTCCGATCTATTCTAATTCATTCGTACGATCCATTCTAATTCATTCGCATGAATGTATCCATTCTAATTCATTCCTACGATCCATTCTAAATCATTCGTACGATCCATTCTAAATCATTCGCACGAATGTATCCATTCTAATTCATTCGTACGATCCATTCTAATTCATTCACACGATCTATTCTAATTCATTCGCACGATCTATTCTATTTCATTCGCACGATCCATTCTAATTCATATGTACGATCTATACTAATTTATTCATACGATCCATTCTAATTCATTCGCACAAATGTTTCCATTCTAATTCATTCGTACGATCCATTCTAATTCATTTGCATGATCCAATCTAATTCATTTGCACGATCCATTCTAATTCATTCGCACGATCTATTCTAATTCATTCATACGATCCATTCTAATTCATTTGTATGATCCATTCTAATTCATTCGCATGAATGTATCCATTCAAGTTCATTCGTACGATCCATTCTAATTCACTCGAACGATCCATTCTAATTCATTCACACAAATGTATCCATTCTAATTCATTCGTACGATCTATTCTAATTCATTCGCATGATCCAATCTAATTCATTCGTACGATCCATTCGAATTCATTCGTACGATCCATTCTAATTCATTCGCATGATCCAATCTAATTCATTCGTACGATACATTCCAATTCATTCGTATGATCCATTCTAATTCATTCGTATGATCCATTCTAATTCTTTCGTACGAACCATTCTAATTCAATCGTACGAGCTATTCTAATTCATTCGTACGAGGTATTCTAAGTCATTCATACGATCCATTCTAAATCATTCGTACGATCCGTTCTAATTCATTCGCACAAATGTATCCATTATAATTCATTCGTACGTCCATTCTAATACATTCGTACGATCCATTCTAATTCATTCGCATGAATGTATCCATTCAAGTTCATTCATATGATCTATTCTAATTCATTTGCACGATCTATTCTAATTCATTCATACGATCCATTCTAATTGATTCGTATGATTCATTCTAATTTATTCAGACAATCCAATCTAATTCATTCGCATGAATGTATCCATTCTAATTCATTCGTATGATCCATTCTAAATCATTCGTATCATCCATTCTAATTTATTCGTACGAATGTATCCATTCTAATTCATTCGTACGATCCATTTTAATTCATTCACACGATCCATTCTAATTCATTTGTAAGATCCATTCAAATTCAATCGCACGATCCATTCAAATTCATTCGTACGATCGATTCTAATTCATTCGTACGATGCATTCTAATTCATTCGTACGATCCATTCTAATTTATTCATACAATCTATTCTAATTCATTCGTACGATCCATTCTAATTCATTCGCATGAATGTATCCATTCTAATTCATTCGTACGATCCAATCTAATTCATTTGTACGATCCATTCTAATTCATTCGTATGATTCATTCTAATTCATTCAAACGATCCATTCTAATTCATTCGCACGATCTATTCTAATTCATTCGTACGATCCATTCTAATTCATTCGCACGAACGTATCCATTCTAATTCATTCGTATGATCCACTTTAATTCATTCATACGATCGATCCGAATTCATTCGTACGATCCATTCTAATTCACTCGGACGATCCATTCTAATTCATTCTCATGAATCAATTTAATTCATTTGCACGAATGTATCCATTCTAATTCATTCACACGATCCATTCTATTTCATTCGTATGATCCATTCTAATTCATTCGTATGATGCATTCTAATTCAATCGCACGATCTATTCTAATTAATTCATACAATCCATTCTAATTCATTTGTATGATTCATTCTAATTCATTCAGACGAACCATTCTAATTCATTCGCACGAATGTATCCATTCTAATTCATTCACACAAATGTATCCATTCTAATTCATTCGTATGATCCATTCTAATTCATTCATACGATCCATTCTAATTCATTCGTACGATCCATTCTAATTCATTCGCACGATCTATTCTAATTCATTTGTACAATCCATTCTAAATCATTCGCACGAATGTATCCATTCTAATTCATTCGTATGATCCATTCTAATTCATTAATACGAATGTATCCATTCTAATTCATTCGTATAATCTATTCTAATTCATTCGCACGAATCTATCCATTCTAATTCATTCGTACGATCCATTCTAATTCACTCGGACGATGCATTTTAATTCATTCGTACGATCCAGTCTAATTCATTCGTACGAATGTACCCATTCTAATTCATTCGTACGATCGATTCTAATTCATTCGTTCGATCTATTCTAATTCATTCGTACGATCCATTCTAATTCATTCGCATGATCCATTCTAATTCATTCGCACAATCCATTCTATTTCATTCGTATGATCCATTCTAATGCATTCATACGATCCATTCTAATTCATTTGTACGATCTATTCTAATTCATTCGCACGAATATATCTATTCTAATTCATTTGTACGATCCGTTCTAATTCAATCGCACGATGCATTCTAATTCATTCGTGCGATCCATTCTAATTCACTCGCATGATCCATTCTAATTTATTCGTACGATCCATTCTAATTCACTCGTACGATCCATTCTTATTCATTCGTACGATCCATTTTAATTCTTTCGCAAGAATGTATCCATTCTAATTCATTCATACGATCCATTCTAATTCACTCGCACGATCCATTATAATTCATTCGTATGATCCATTCTAATTCATTCGTATGATCCATTCTAATTCATTTATACTATCCATTCTAACTCTTTCGCACAATCCATTCTAATTCATTCGTACGATCCATTCTAATTTATTCGTACGATCCATTCTAATTCATTTGTACGATCCATTCTAATTCATTCGCACGAATGTATCCATTCTAATTCATTCGTACAGTGTATTCTAATTCACTCGGATGATCCATTCTAATTCATTCGTACGATCCAGTCTAATTCATTCACACAAATGTACCCATTCTAATTCATTCGTACGATCGATTCTAATTCATTCGCACGATCTATTCTTATTCATTTGTATGACCCATTCTAATTCATTCGCACAAATTAATCCATTCTAATTCATTCGTACGATCAATTCTAATTCTTTCGCAAGAATGTATCCATTCTAATTCATTCGTACGATCCATTGTAATTCACTCGCACGATCCATTCTAATTCATTCGTACAATCCATTCTAATTCATTCGCACAAATGTATCCATTCTAATTCATTCACACGATCTATTCTAATTCATTCGTACGATCCATTCTAATTCATTCGCACGAATGTATCCATTCTAATTCATTCGTATCATCCACTCTAATTTATTCATACGATCCATTCTAATTCATTTGTACGATCAATTCTAATTCTTTCGTAAGAATGTATCCATTCTAATTCATTTGTACGATCCATTATAATTCAATCGTACGATGCATTCTAATTCATTCGTACGATCTATTCTAATTCATTCGCACGATCTATTCTAATTCATTCGCACGAATGTATCCATTCTATTTCATTAGTACGATCCATTCTAATTCATTCGCACGATCCATTCTAATTCATTCGTACAATCGATTCTAATTCTTTCGTACGATTCATTCTAATTCATTCGTACGATCCATTCTAATTCATTCGCACGAATGTATCCATTCAAATTCATTTGTATGATCCATTCTAATTCATTCGTATGATCCATTCTAATTCATTCGTACGATCCATTCTAATTCATTCGCACGAATGTATCCATTCTAGTTCATTCGTACGATCCATTCTAATTCATTCGCATGGATTAATGAATTAGAATGGATCGTACGAATGAACTAGAATGGATACATTCGTGCGAATGAATTAGAATGGATCATACGAATGAATTAGAATGGATCGTACGAATGAATTAGAATGGATCGTACGAATGAAATAGAATAGATCATGCGATTGAATTAGAATGGATCATACGAATGAATTAGAATGGATACCTTCGTGCGGCTGAATTAGAATAGATCGTACGAATGAATTAGAATGGATCGTGCGAGTGAATTAGAATGGATACATTCGTGCGAATGAATTAGAATGGATCGTACGAATGAATTAGAATGGATCGTACGAATGAATTAGAATGGATCGTGTGATTGAATTAGAATGGATCATACGAATGAATTAGAATGGATCGTGTGAATGAATTAGAATGGATCGTACGAATAAATTAGAAATGATACATCCATGCGAATGAATTAGAATGGATCGTACTAATGATCTAGAATAGATATATTCGTGCGAATGAATTAGAATGGATCGTACGAATGAATTAGAATGGATTGTACGAATGAATTAGAATGGATCCTACAAATGAATTAGAGTGGATCGTGCGATTGAAATAGAATGAATCGTACGAATGAATTAGAATAGATCATGCGAATGAATTAGAATGGATTGTGCGATTGAATTAGAATGGATCGTACGAATGAATTAGAATAGATCGTGCGAATGAATTAGAATGGATCGTGCGATTGAATTAGAATGGATCGTACGAAGGAATTAGAATGGATCGTACGAATGCATTAGAATGGATCGTACGAATGAATTAGAATGGAAATATTTGTGAGAAAGAATAAGAATAGATTTTACGAATGAATTAGAATGGATCGTATTAGACTGGATCGAACGAATGAATTAGAATAGATCATACGAACGAATTAGAATGGATCGTAAGAATGTATCCATTCTAATTCATTCGTATGATCCATTCTAATTCATTCGTACGATCCATTCTAATTCATTCATATGATCCATTCTAATTCATTCATACGATCTATTCTAATTCATTCGCACGATCTATTCTAATTCATTCGCATTAATGTATCCATTCTATTTCATTAGTACGATCCATTCTAATTCATTCGCACGATCCATTCTAATTCATTCGTACGATCGATTCTAATTCTTTCGTACGATTCATTCTAATTCATTCGTACGATCCATTCTAATTCATTCGCACGAATGTATCCATTCTAATTCATTTGTATGATCCATTCTAATTCATTCGTATGATCCATTCTAATTCATTCGTACGATCCATTCTAATTCATTCGCACGAATGTATCCATTCTAGTTCATTCGTACGATCCATTCTAATTCATTCGCATGGATTAATGAATTAGAATGGATCGTACGAATGAACTAGAATGGATACATTCGTGCGAATGAATTAGAATGGATCATACGAATGAATTAGAATGGATCGTACGAATGAATTAGAATGAATCGTACGAATGAAATAGAATAGATCGTGCGATTGAATTAGAATGGATCATACGAATGAATTAGAATGGATACCTTCGTGCGGCTGAATTAGAATAGATCGTACGAATGAATTAGAATGGATCGTGCGAATGAATTAGAATGGATACATTCGTGCAAATGAATTAGAATGGATCGTACGAATGAATTAGAATGGATCGTACGAATGAATTAGAATGGATCGTGTGATTGAATTAGAATGGATCATACGAATGAATTAGAATGGATCGTGCGAATGAATTAGAATGGATCGTACGACTAAATTAGAAATGATACATCCATGCGAATGAATTAAAATGGATCGTACTAATGAACTAGAATGGATACGTTCGTGCGAATGAATTAGAATGGATCGTACGAATGAATTAGAATGGATAGTACGAATGAATTAGAATGGATCCTACAAATGAATTAGAGTGGATCGTGCGAATGAATTAGAATGAATCGTACGAATGAATTAGAATAGATCGTGCGAATGAATTAGAATGGATCGTGCGATTGGATTAGAATGGATCGTACGAATGAATTAGAATAGATCGTGCGAATGAATTAGAATGGATCGTGCGATTGAATTAGAATGGATCGTACGAAGGAATTAGAATGGATCGTACGAATGCATTAGAATGGATCGTACGAATGAATTAGAATGGAAATATTTGTGAGAAAGAATGAGAATAGATTATACGAATGAATTAGAATGGATCGTATGAATGAATTAGACTGAATCGAACGAATGAATTAGAATGGATCGTACGAACGAATTAGAATGGATCGTACAAATGAATTAGAATGGATCGTGCGAATGAATTAGAATGGATCGTACAAATGAATTAGAATGGATCGTGCGAATGAATTAGAATGGATACATTCGTGCGAATGAATTAGAATGGATCGTACGAATGATTAAGAATGGATCGTCCGAGTGAATTAGAATAGATCGTACGAATGAATTAGAATGGAAATATTCGTGCGAATGTATTAGAATGGATCGTTCCAATGAATTAGAATGGATCGTATGAATGAACTTGAATAGATACATTCATGCGAATGAATTAGAATGGATCGTACGAATGAATTAGAATGGATCGTACGAATGAATTAGAATGGATATATTCGTGCGAATGAATTAGAATGGATCGTACGAATGATTTAGAATGGATCGTACGAATGACTTAGAATAGCTCGAACGAATGAATTAGAATGGCTCGTACGAATGAATTAGAAAGGTTCATACGAATGAATTAGAATGGATCATACGAATTAATTAGAATGGATCATACGAATGAATTAGAATGGATCGAGAGAATGAATTAGAATCGATTGTACGAATGAATCAGAATGGATATATTCGTGCAAATGAATTAGAATGGATCGTACGAATGAATTAGAATAGACCGTGCGAATGAATTAGAATGGATCGTGCAAATGAATTAGAATGGATACATTCGTGTGAATGAATTAAAATGGATCGTACGAATGAATTAGAATGGATCGTACGAAAGAATTAGAATGGATCGTACGAATGAATTAGAATGGATACATTTGTGAGAATGAATGGGAATAGATTTTACGAATGAATTAGAATGGATCGTATGAATGAATTAGAATGGATCGAACGAATGAATTAGAATGGATCATACAAATTAATTAGAATGGATTGTACAAATGAAATAGAATGGATCGTGCGAATGAATTTGAATGGATCGTACAAATGAATTAGAATGGATCGTGCGAATGAATTAGAATGGATACAATCGTGCGAATGAATTAGAATGGATCGTTCGAATGATTAAGAATGGATCATCCGAGTGAATTAGAATAGATCGTACGAATGAATTAGAACGGAAACATTCGAGTGAATGAATTAGAATAGATCGTACGAATGAATTAGAATAGATCGTTTGAATGAACTTGAATGGATATATTCATGCGAATGAATTAGAATGGACCATACGAATGAATTAGAATGGAACGTATGAATGAATTAGAATGGATACATTCGTGCGAATGAATTAGAATGGATCGTACGAATGATTTAGAATGGATCGTACGAATGACTTAGAATAGCTCATACGAATGAATTAGAATGACTCGTACGAATGAATTAGAATGGTTCATACAAATGAATTAGAATGGATCATACGAATGAATTAGAATGGATCATACGAATGAATTAGAATGGATTAAGAGAATGAATTAGAATAGATCGTACGAATGAATTAGAATGGATACATTCGTGCGAATGAATTAGAATGGATCGTACAAATAAATTAGAATAGATCGTGCGAATGAATTAGAATGGATTGTGCAAATAAATTAGAATGGATCATACGAATGAATTAGAATGGATACATTCGTGTGAATGAATTAGAATGGATCGTACGAATGAATTAGAATGGATCATACGAATGCATTAGAATGGATCGTACGAATGAATTAGAATGGATACATTCGTGCGAATAAATTAGAAGGGATCTTACGAATGAATTAGAATGGATCTTATGAATGAATTAAAATGGGTTGAACGAATGAATTAGAATGGATCATGCGAATGAACTAGAATGGATCGTGTGAATGAATTAGAATGGATCGTTTGAATGCATCAAAATGGACCGTACGAATGAATTAGAATGGATACATTTGTGCGAATGAATGAGAATAGATTTTACGAATGAATTAGAATGGATCGTATGAATGAATTAGAATGGATCAAACGAATGAATTCGAATGGATCGTAATTCATTCACACGATCTATTCTAATTCATTCGTACGATCTATTCTAATTCATTCGCACGATCCATTCTAATTCATTCGCACGATCTATTATTATTCCTTGGCACGATCCATTCTATTTCATTCGTACGATCCAGTCTAATTCATTCGCACGAATGTATCCATTGAAGTTCATTCGTACGATCCATTCTTATTCACTCGGACGATCCATTCTAATTCATTCGTATGATCCATTCTAATTCATTCGCATGAATGTATCGATTCTAATTCATTTGTACAATCCATTCTAATTCATTCGCACGAATGTTTCTATTCTAATTCTTTCGCACGATCCATTCTAATTCATTCGTACTATCCATTCTAATTCATTTGCATGGATGTATCCATTCTAATTCATTCGTATAATCCGTTCTATTTCATTCGTACGATCCATTCTAATTCATTCGCACGATCCATTCTAATTCATTCGCATGATCCATTCTAATTCATTCGAACGATCCATTCTAATTCATTCGTATGAACCATTCTAATTCATTCGTATGATCCATTCTAATTCATTCGCAAGAATGTACCCATTCTAATTTATTTGTAAGATCCATTCTAATTCATTCGCAAGATCCATTCTAATTCATTCATACGATCCATTCTAATTCATTCGTATGATCCATTCTAATTCATTCGCACGAATGTATCCATTCAAGTTCATTCGTACGATCCATTCAAATTCACTCGGTCGATCCATTCTAATTTATTCGTACAATCCAGTCTAATTCATTCGCACGAATGTATCCATTCTAATTCATTCGTATGATTCATTCTAATTCATTCGTTCGATCCATTCTAATTCATTCGCATGATCCATTCTAATTTCTTCGCACGATCTATTCTAATTCATTCGTACGATCCATTCTAATTCATTCGCCCGAATGTATCCATTCTAATTAATTCGTATGATCCATTCTAATTCACTCGGACGATCCATTCTAATTCATTCGTACGATCCAGTCTAATTCATTTGCACAAATGTATCCATTCTAATTCATTCGTACGATCCATTCTAATTCATTCATACGATCCATTCTAATTCATTCACATGATACATTCTAATTCATTCACATGATCTATTCTAATTCATTCGTATGATCCGTTCTAATTGATTCGCACGAATGTATCCATTCTAATTCATTCGTACGATCCATTCTAATTCATTCGCTCGGTCCATTCTAATTCATTCATATGATCCATTCTAATTCATTCGTACGATCCATTCTAATTCATTCGTACGATCCATTCTAATTCATTCGCATGAATGTATCCATTCAAGTTCATTCATACGATCCATTCTAATTCATTCGTACGATCCATTCTAATTTATTCGCACGAATGTTTCCATTCTAATTCCATCGTACGATCCATTCTAATGCATTCGTATGATCCATTCTAATTCATTCATACGATCTATTCTAATTCATTCACACGATTCATTCTAATTGATTCACACGATCCATTCTAATTCATTTGTTCGACCCATTCTAATTAATTCATACGATCCATTCTAATTTATTCGTAAGATCAATTCTAATTCATTCACACGAATGTATCCATTCATATTCATTCGTACGATCCATTCTAATGCATTCGTACGATCTATTAAAATTCATTCGTATGATCCATTCTAATTCATTCACATGAATGTATTTATTCTTATTTATTCGTACGATCCATTCTAATTCATTCGCACGATCCATTCTAATTCATTTATATGATCCATTGTAAGTCTTTCGTATGATTCATTCGAATTCATTCAGACGATCCATTCTAATTTATTCGCACGATCTATTCTAATTCATTCGTATGATCCATTCTAATTTATTCGCACGAATGTATCCATTCTAATTCATTCGTATGATCCACTCTAATTCATTCATATGATCCGTTCTAGTTCATTCGTATGATCCATTCTAATTCATTCGTACGATCCATTCTAATTCATTCGCACAAATGTATCCATTCTAATTCGTTTGCAGGATCCAATCTAATTCATTCGTACAATCCATTCTAATTCATTCGAACGATCCATTCTAATTCATTCGTACAATCCATTCTATTTCATTCGTACGATCCATTCTAATGCATTCGTACGATCCATTCTAATTCATTCACACGAATGTATCCATTCTAATTTATTCATACGATCCATTCTAATTCATTCGCACGATCCATTCTAATTCATTCATACGATCCATTCTAATTCATTCTTATGATTCATTCTAATTCATTCAGACGATCCATTCTAATTCATTCGCACGATCAATTATAATTCTTTCATACGATCCATTCTAATTCATTCGCACGAATGTATCCATTCTAATTCATTCGTATGATCCACTCTAATTCATTCATACGATCCATTCTAATTCATTCGTACGATCCATTCTAATTCATTCGTACGAATGTATCCATTCTAATTCATTCGCACGATCCATTCTAATTCATTCGTACGATCCATTCTAATTCATTCGCACGATCCATTCTAAAAATGTATCTATTCTAATTTATCCGTACGATCCATTCTAATTCATTCGCACGATCCATTCTAATTCATTCATACGATCCATTCTAATTCTTTCGTATGATTCATTCTAATTCATTCAGACGATCCATTCTAATTCATTCACACGATCTATTCTAATTCATTCGTACGATCAATTCTAATTCATTCGCATGAATGTATCCATTCTAATTCATTCGTATGATCCACTCTAATTCATTCGTACGATCCATTCTAATTCATTCGTACGATCCATTTTAATTCATTTGCACGAATGTATCCATTCTAATTCATTTGCACGATCCAATCTAATTCATTCGTACAATCCATTCTAATTTATTCGAACAATCCATTCTAATTCATTCGTACAATCCATTCTATTTCATTCGTACGATCCATTCTAATGCATTCGTACGATCCATTCTAATTCATTCACACGATTGTATCCATTCTAATTTATTTGTACGATCCATTCTAATTCATTGGCACGATCCATTCTAATTTATTCATACGATCCATTCTAATTCATTCTTATGATTCATTCTAATTCATTCAGACGATCCATTCCAATTCATTCGCACGATCTATTCTAATTCTTTCGTACGATCCATTCTAATTCATTCGCATGAATGTATCCATTCTAATTCATTCGTATGATCCATTCTAATTCATTCGTACGATCCATTCTAATTCATTCGCACGAATGTATCATTCTAATTCATTCGCACGATCCATTGTAATTCATTCGTACGATCCATTCTAATTCATTCGCACGATCCATTCTAATTCATTCGAACGATCTATTCTAATTCATTCGTATGATCCATTCTAATTCATTCGCACGAATATATCCATTCTAATTCATTCGTACGATCGATTCTAATTTATTCGTACGAATGTATCTATTCTAATTTATTCGTACGATCCATTCTAATTCATTCACACGATCCATTCTAATTCATTCGTATGATCCATTCTAATTCAATAGCACGATCCATTCTATTTTAATTCATTCGAACGATCCATTCTAATTCATTCGTACGATCCATTCTAATTTACTCGTAAGATCCATTCTAAATCATTCGTACGATCCATTCTAATTCATTCGCATGATCTATTCTAATTCATTTGTACGAACGATCCAATCTAATTCATTCACACGATCTATTCTAATTCATTTGTATGATCCATTCTAATTCATTCGCACGAACCATTCTATTTCATTCGTACGATCCATTCTAATTCATTCGTACGATCCATTCTAATTCATTCGCATGATTCATTCCAATTCATTCGCACGATCTATTCTAATTCATTCGTACGAACTATTCTAATTCATTTGTACTATCCATTCTAATTCATTTGTACTATCCATTCTAATTCATTCGCACGAATGTATCCATTCTAATTCATTCGTATGATCCATTCTAATTCAATCGCATGATCCATTCTAATTCATTCGTACGATCCATTCTAATTCATTCGCACGAATGTATCCATTCTAATTCATTCGTACGATCCATTCTAATTCATTCATACGATCCATTCTAATTCATTTGTAGGATCCATCCTAATTCATTCGCACGATCCATTCAAATTCATTCGCACGATCGATTCTAAATCATTCGCATGATCCATTCTAATTCATTCATACGATTAATTCTAATTCATTTGTATGATCCATTCTAACTAATTCGCACATTCCATTATAATTCATTCGCACGATCCGCACGAATGTATCCATTCTAATTCATTCGCACGATCCATTCTAATTCATTCGTATGATCAATTCAAATTTATTTGCATTGATGTATCCATTCTAATTCATTCGGACAATCCGTTCTAATTTATTCGTATGATCCATTCTAATTCATTTGTACGATCCATTCTAATTCAATCGCACGATTCTTTCTAATTCATTCATACGATCCATTCTAATTGATTCATACGATCCATTCTAATTCATTCGTATGATTCATTCTAATTCATTTGTACGATCCATTCTAATTCATTCGTACGATCCATTCTAATTCATTCGTACGATCCATTCTAATTCATTCGTACGAATGTATCCATTCTAGTTCATTCGTACGATCCATTCAAATTCATTCGCATGGATGTATCCATTCTAATTCATTCGTACGATCCATTCTAATTCATTCGTACGATCCATTCTAATTCATTCGCACGAATGTATCCATTATAATTCAATCGCACGATCAATTCTAATTCATTCGTACGGTCTATTCTAATTCATTCGTATGATCCATTCTAATTCATTTGTACGATCCATTCTAATTCATTCGCACGAATGTATCCATTCTAATTCAATCGCATGATCCATTCTAATTCATTCGTACGATCTATTCTAATTCATTCGTACAATCCATTCTAATTCATTCGTACGATCCATTCTAATTCATTCGTATGATCCATTCTAATTCATTCGCCCGATCCATTCTAATTCATTCGAACGATCCATTCTAATTCATTCGTACGATCCATTCTAATTCATTCGTACGATCCATTCTTATTCATTCATACGATCTATTCTAATTCATTTGTACGATCCATTCTAATTCATTCGCTTGATCCATTCTAATTCATTCGTACGATCCATTTTAATTCATTCGCACGATCCATTCTAATTCATTCGCACGATCCATTCTAATTCATTCGTACGATCCATTCTAATTCATTCATACGATCCATTCTAATTCATTCGTACGAATGTATCCATTCTAATTTATTCGCACGATCCATTCTAATTCATTCGATCGATCCATTCTTTTTCATTCGTACGATCCATTCTAATTCATTCGTACGAATGTATCCATTCTAATTCATTCGTACGATCTATTCTAATTCATTCGCACAAATGTATCCATTCTAATTCATTCGTATGATCCAATCTAATTCAGTCGCACGATCCATTCTAATTCATTCGTACGTTCCATTCTAATTCATTCGCACAAATGTATCCATTCTAATTCATTCGTATGATCCATTCTAATTCAATCACACGATCCATTAAAATTCATTCGTACGATCCAGTCTAATTCATTCGTATGATCCATTCTAACTCATTTGTACGATCCATTCTAATTCATTCGTACGATCCATTCTAATTCATTCGCACGAATGTATCCATTCTAGTTTATTCCTACGATCCATTCTAATTTTTTTTTTTTTTTTTAATAAAAGCTATGGGGATTTTATTGGGGACCCCGCCCTTGGAATCAAAACAAACCATTATAGCTCTGGCATTTTATATATAAGGCATCAGAGAGGGGAGGAAAATAAAAGAAAGCAATCCTCAGATTTTCCTTGAAAGCATCCATTCTAATTCATTCGCATGGACGTATCCATTCTATTTCATTCATACGATCCATTCTAATTCATTTGCATGAATGTATCCATTCTAATTCATTCACACGATCCATTCTACTTCATTCGCACGATCTATTCTAATTTATTCGTACGATCCATTCTAATTCACTCGCATGATCCATTCTAATTCATTCGAACAATCCATTCAAATTCATTCGTACGAATGTATCCATTCTAATTCATTCATACGATCCATTCTAATTCATTCACATGATCCATTCTAATTCATTCGTATGATCCATTCTAATTCAATCGCACGATCCATTCTAATTCATTCGTACGATCCATTCTAATTCATTCGCACGATCTATTCTAATTCATTCGTACGATCCTTTCTAATTCATTCGCACGATCAATTCTAATTCATTCGAACGATCCATTCTAATTCATTCGTACGATCCATTCTAATTCATTCGAACGATCCATTCTAATTCATTCGTACGAATGTATCCATTCTAATTCATTCGTACGATCCATTCTTATTCATTCGTACGATCCATTCTAATTCATTCGTATGATCGTTTTCATTCATTCGCACAAATGTATCCATTCTAATTCATTCGTACGATCCATTCTAATGCATTCATACGATCCATTCTAATTCATTCGTACGATCCATTCTAATTCATTCACACGATCCATTCTAATTCATTCGCATGATCCATTCGTGAATTAGAATGGATCATACGAATAAATTAGAATAGATCATACGAATGAACTAGAATGGATCGTGTGATTGAATTAGAATGGATACATTCGTGCGAATGAATTAGAATGGATCGTACGAAAAAATTAGAATGGATCATACGAATCAATTAGAATGGATCATGCGAGTGAATTAGAATGGATCGTACGAATGAATTAGAATAGATCGTGCGAATGAATTAGAATGGATCGTGTGAATGAATTAGAATGGATACATTTGTGCGAATGAATTAGAATGGATCATACGAATGAATTAGAATGGATACATCCCTATGAATGAATTAGAATGGATCGTACGAATGAACTGGAATGGATACATTCGTGTGTCTGAATTAGAATAGATCGTACGGATGAATTAGAATGGATCGTGCGAATGAATTAGAATGGATATATTCGTTCGAATGAATTAGAATGGATCGTACGAATAAATTAGAATGGATCGTGCGAGTGAATTAGAATAGATACATCCATGCGAATGAATTAGAATGGATCGTACGAATGAACTTGAATGGATACATTCGTACGAATGAATTAGAATGGATCGTACGAATGAATTAGAATGGATTGTACGAATGAATTAGAATGGATCATACGAATGAATTAGAATGGATCGTACGAATGAATTCATTCGTACGATCCATTCTAATTCATTCGTATGAACCATTCTAATTCATTCGTACAATCCATTCTAATTCATTCGTACGATCCATTCTAATTCATTCGCACGAATGTATCCATTCTAATATATTTGTACGATCCATTCTAATTCATTCATATGATCCATTCTAATTCATTCGTACAAATGTATCCATTCTAATTCATTCGTACGATCCATTCTGATTCATTCGTACGATCCATTCTAATTCATTCGCACGAATGTATCCATTCTAATTCATTCGTACGATCCATTCTAATTCATTCGAACAATCTATTCTAATTTATTCGTACAATCCATTCTAATTCATTCATACAAATGTATCCATTCTAATATATTTGTACGATCCATTCTAATTCATTCGTACGATCCATTCTAATTCATTCGTACGATCCATTCTAATTCATTCGCACGAATGTATCCATTCTAATGTATTTGTATGATCCATTCTAATTCATTCGTGCGATCCATTCTAATTCATTCGCCCAAATGTATCCATTCTAATTCATTCGTACGATCCATTCTAATTTATTTGCACGATCCATTCTAATTCATTCGTACGATCCATTCTAATTCATTCGTACGATCCATTCTAATTCATTCGTATAATCCATTCTAATTCTTTCGTACGATCCATTCTAATTCATTCGCACGAATGTATCCATTCTAATATATTTGTACGATCAATTCTAATTCATTCGCATGATCCATTCTAATTCATTCGTACGATCCATTCTAATTCATTCTTACGATCCACTCTAACTCATTCGCACAAATGTATCTATTCTAATTTATTCATACGATCCATTCTAATTCATTCGCATGATCCATTATTATCTATTCTAATTTATTCATACGATCCATTCTAATTTATTTGTACTATCCATTCTAAATCATTCGCACGATCCATTCTAATTCATTCGTACAATCCATTCTAATTTATTCGTACGATCCATTCTAATTTATTCCTACGATCCATTCTAATTCAATCGTACGATCCATTATAATTCATTCCCACGAATGTATCCATTCTAATTCATTCATACGATCCATTCTAATTCATTCGTACGATCCATTCTAATTCATTTGCACGAATGTTTCCATTCTAATTCATTCGTACAATCTATTCTAATTCATTTGCACGATCCACTCTAATTCATTCGTACGATCTATTCTAATTCATTCGTATGATTCATTCTAATTCTTTCAGACGATCAATTCTAATTCATTCGCATGAATGTATCCATTCTAATTTATTCGTACGATCCATTCGTACGAATGAATTAGAATGAATCGTTCGAATGAATTAGAATGGATCGTACGAAATAATTAGAATGGAATGTGCGAATGAATTAGAATGGATCGTACGATTGAATTAGAATGGATCGTTCGAATGAATTAGAATGGATCATTCAAATGGATTAGAATGGATCGTATGAATGAATTAGAATGGAATGTGCGAATGAATTAGAATGGATCGTACGAATGAATTAGAATGGATCGTTCGAATAAATTAGAATGGATCGTTCGAATGAATTAGAATGGATTGTTCGAATGAATTAGAATGGATCGTACGAATGAATTAGAGTGGAATGTGCGAATGAATTAGAATGAATCGTACGAATGAATTAGAATGGATCGTACGAAAGAATTAGAATGGATCGTATAAATGAATTAGAATAGATCGTAAGAATGAATTAGAACGGATCGTGCGATTGAATTAGAATGGATACATTCATGCGAATGAATTAGAATGGATCGTACGAATGAATTAGAATAGATCGTACTAATGAATTAGAATGGATCGTGCGAATGTATTAGAATGGATCGTTCGAATGAATTAGAATGGATTGTACGAATGAATTAGAATGGATCGTACAAATGAATTAGAATGGATCGTGCGAATGAATTAGAATGGATCGTTCGAATGAATTAGAATGGATTGTACGAATGAATTAGAATGGATCATATGAATGAAATAGAATGGATTGTACGAATGAATTAGAATGGATCGTTCGAATGAATTAGAATAGATTGTATGAATGAATTAGAATGGATCGTACGAATGAATTAGAATAGATCGTGTGAATGAATTAGAATGGATCATCTGAATGAATTAGAATCAAACATACGAATGAATTAGAATAGATTGTATGAATGAATTAGAATGGATCGTGCGAATGAATTAGAATGGATCTTACGAATGAATTAGAATGGATCGTACGAATGATAAAGAATGGGTCGAACGAATGAATTAGAATGGATCGTGTGAATGAATTAGAATGGATCGTACATATGAATTAGAATGGATCGTGCGAGTGAATTGGAATAGATCGTGCGAATGAATTAGAATGGATCGTCCGAATGAATTAGAATGGATCATACGAATAAATTAGAATGGATACATTCGTGCGAATATTCCGAATGGATCGTACGAATGATTTAGAATGGATCGTACGAATGAATTAGAATGTATCCATTGTAATTCATTCATACAACCAATTCTAATTCATTCGTATGATTCATTCTAATTCATTCAGACGATCCATTCTAATTCATTCGAACGATCTATTCTAATTCATTCGTACGATCCAATCTAATTCAATCGCACGAAAGTATCTATTCTAATTCATTCGTATGATCCACTCTAATTCATTCATACGATCCATTCTAATTCATTCGTACGATTCATTCTAATTCATTCGTACGATCCATTCTAACTCATTCGCACGAATGTATCCATTCTAATTCATTCGCACGATCCATTCAAATTCATTTGAACGATCCATTCTAATTCTTTCGTACGATCCATTCTAATTCATTCGCACGATCCATTCTAATTCATTTGAACGATCTATTCTAACTCATTCGTACGATCCATTCTAATTCATTCGTACTATCCATTATAATTTATTCGCATGAATGTATCCATTCAAGTTCATTCATACGATCCATTCTACTTCATTCGTACGATCCATTCTAATTCATTCGCACAAATGTTTCCATTCTAATTCATTCGTACGATCTGTTCTAATTCATTCGCACGATCCATTCTAGTTCATTCATACGATCCATTCTAATTCATTCGTATGATTCATTCTAATTCATTCAGATGATCCATTCTAATTCATTCGCATGAATTAGAATGAATTAGAATGGATCGTATGAATGAATTAGAGTGGATCATACGAATGAATTAGAATGGATACTTTCGTGCGATTGAATTAGATTGGATCGTACGAATGAATTAGAATAGATCGTTCGAATGAATTAGAATGGATCATCTAAATGAATTAGAATGAATCATACAAATGAATTAGAATTGGTTGTATGAATGAATTAGAATGGATCATACGAATGAATTAGAATGGATCGTACGAATAAATTAGAATGGATACATTCATGCGAATGAATTAGAATGGATCGTACGAATGAATTAGAATGGATCGTATGAATGAATTAGAATGGATCATACGAATGAATTTTAATGGATCGTACAAATGAATTAGAATGGATCGTACGAATGAATTAGATTGGATCATGCATATGAATTAGAATGGATCGTACGAATGAATTACCATGGATCGTACGAATGAATTAGAATGGATCGTACGTATGAATTAGAATAGATCGTATGAATGAATTAGAATGGATCGTATGAATGAATTAGAATGGATACATTCGTGTGAATGATTAGAATGGATCGTACGAATGAATTAGAATGGAATGTGCGAATGAATTAGAATGGATCGTACGAATGAATTAGAATGGATCGTTCGAATGAATTAGAATGGATCGTACGAATGAATGATAATGGAATGTGCGAATAAATTAGAATGGATCGTATGAATGAATTAGATTGGATCATACGAATGAATTAGAATGGATACATCATGCGAATGAATTAGAATGGATCGTACGAATGAACTAGAATGGATATATTCGTGCGAATGAATTAGAATGGATCATTTGAATGAATTAGTATGGATCGTACGATTGAATTAGAATGGATCGTACGAATGAATTAGAATGGATCATGCGAATGAATTAGAATGGATCATACAAATGATTTAGAATGGATCGTACGAATGAATTAGAAAGGATCGTACGAATGAATTAGAATGGATACATTTGTACGAATGAATTAGAATGGATCATGTGAATAAATTAGAATGAATCATACAAATATATTAGAATGGATACATTCGTGCGAATGAATTAGAATGGATCGTACGAATGAATTAGAATGGATTGTACGAATGAATTAGAATGGATCGTACGAATTAATTAAAATAGATCGTACGAATGAATTTGAATGGATCGTACGAATGAATTAGAATGGATCGTGCGAATGAATTAGAATGGATACATTCGTGCGAATGAATTAGAATGGATCGTACGAATGAATTTAAATGGATCATGCGAATGAATTAGAATGGATCGTATGAATGACTTAGAATGGATACCTTAGTGCGAATTACTTGGAATGGATCGTGCTAATGAATTAGAATGGATCATACGAATGAATTAGAATAGATACATTCGTGCAAATGAATTAGACTGGATCGTACGAATGAATTAGAATGGATCGTGCTAATGAATTAGAATGGATTATGCGAATAAATTAGAATGGATCGTACGAATGAATTACAATGGATACATTCGTACGAATGAATTAGAATGGATCATGCGAATGAATTAGAATGGATCGTACAAATATATTAGAATGGATACATTCGTGCGAACGAATTAGAGTAGATCGTACGAATGAATTAGAATGGATCGTACAAACAAATTAGAATGGATCGTGCGAATGAATTAGAATGGAATGTGCGAATGAGTTAGAATGGATAGTACAAATGAATTAGAATGCATCGAGCGAATGAATTAGAATGGATCGTACGAATGATTTAGAATGGATCGTGAGAGTGAATGGATCTTGTGAATGAATTAGAATAGATCGTACGAATGAATTAGAATGGATACATTCGTGCGAATGAATTAGAATGGATTGTACGAATGAATTAGAATAGATTGTACGAATGAATTAGAATGGATACATTCGTGCAAATGAATTAGAATGGATCGTACGAATGAAATAGAATGGATTGTACGAATGAATTAGAATGGATTGTTCGAATAAATTAGAATGGATTGTACGAATGAATTAGAATGGATCGTACGAATGAACTAGAATGGCTCCATTCATGCGAATGAATTAGAATGGATCGTGCGAATGAATTAGAATGGATCGTGCGAATGAATTAGAATGAATCATGCGAATGAATTAAAATGGATACATTCGTGCGAATGAATTAGAATGGATCGTACGAATGAATTAGAATGGATCTTACGAATGAATTAGAATGGATCGTGCGAATGAATTAGAATGGATCATACGAATGATTTTGAATGGATCATACGAATGAATTAGAATGGATTGTGCGAATGAATTAGAATGGATCGTACGAATAAATTAGAATGGATCGTTCGAATGAATTAGAATGGATCGTGCGAATGAATTAGAATGGATACATTCGTGCGAATGAATTAGAATGGATCGTGCGAATGAATTAGAATGGATCATGCGAATGAATTAGAATGGATCGTACGAATGAATTAGAATGGATATATTTGTGGCGAATGAATTAGAATGGATCGTACGAATGAATAAGAATAGATCATTCGAATGAATTAAAATCGATCGTACGAATGAATTAGAATGGATCGTCCGAGTGAATTAGAATGGATCGTACAAATAAATTAGAATGGATCGTCCGTGTGAATTAGAATGGATCGAACATATGAATTAGAATGGATCGTCCGAGTGAATTAGAATGGATCGTACAAATGAATTAGAATGGATACATTCGTGCGAATGAATTAGAATGGATTGTACGAATGAATTAGAATGGATACATTCGTATGAATGAATTAGAATGGATCGTACGAATAAATTACAATGGATACATTCATGCGATTGAATTAGAATAGATCGTATGAATGAATTAGAATGGATCGTACAAATGAATTAGAATAGATCGTGCGAAGGAATTAGAATGGATACATTCGTGCGAATGAATTAGATTGATTCGTGAGAATGAATTAGAATGGATTATCCGAGTGAATTAGAATGGATTGTACGAATGAATTAGAATCGATCGTATGAATGAATTAGAGTGGATCATACGAATGAATTAGAATGGATATATTCGTGCGAATGAATTAGAATGGATCGTACGAATGAATTAGAATAGATCGTGCGAATGAATTAGAATGGATCGTCTGAATGAATTAGAATGAACCATACGAAAGAATTAGAATAGATCGTATGAATGAATTAGAATGGATCGTGTGAATGAATTAGAATGGATCGAACGTTTAAAATAAAATGGATACATTCGTGTGAATGAGTTAGAATGGATCATACGAATGAATTAGAATGGATTGTATGAATGAATTAGAATGGATACATTCGTGCGAATGAATTAGAATGGATCTTATGAATGAATTAGAATGGATCGTATGAATGAATTAGAATGGGTCGAACGAATGAATTAGAATGGATCGTGCAAATGAATTAGAATGGATCGTGTGAATGAATTAGAATGGATCATACGAATGAATTAGAATGGATCGTACGAATGAATTAGAATGGATCGTTCGAATGAATTAGAATAGATCGTGCGAATGAATTAGAATGGATCGTACGAATGAATTAGAATGGATCGTACGAATGAATTAGAATGGATCATAGGAATGAATTAGAATGGATCGTACGAATGAACTTGAATGGATCGTACGAATGAATTAGAATGGATACATTTATAAGAATGAATTAGAATGGATCATGCGAATGAATTAGAATGGATCGTACAAATATATTAGAATGGATACATTCGTCCGAATGAATTAGAATGGATCGTACGAATGAATTAGAATAGATTGTATGAATAAATTAGAATAGATCATACGAATGAATTAGAATGGATCGTACGAATGAATTAGAATGGATCGTACGAATGAATTACATTCGTACGATCCATTCTAATTCATTTGTACGATTCATTCTAATTCATTCGTACAATCTATTCTAATTCATTCGTACGATCCATTCTAATTCATTCGCACGAATGTATCCATTCTAGTTCATTCGTACGATCCATTCTAATTCATTCGCATGGATGTATCCATTCTAATTCATTCGTACGATCCATTCTAATTCATTCTGACGATCCATTCTAATTCATTCGCACGATCCATTCTAATTCATTCGTACGATCCATTCTAATTCATTCGTACGATCCATTCTAATTCATTCGTACAATCTATTCTAATTCATTCGTACGATCCATTCTAATTCATTCGCACGAATGCATCCATTCTAATTCATTCACACGATCCATTCTAATTCATTCGTACGATCTATTCTAATTCAGTCGCACGAATGTATCCATTCAAGTTCATTCGTACGATCAATTCTAATTCACTCGGACGATCTATTCTAATTCATTCGTACGATCCAGTCTAACTCATTCGCACGAATGTATCCATTCTAATTCATTCGTATGATCCATTCTAATTTATTCGTATGATCCATTCTAATTCATTCGCACGAATGTATCCATTCTAGTTCATTCGTACGATCCATTCTAATTCATTCGTACGATCCATTCTAATTCATTCGCATGAATGTATCCATTCAAATTCATTCGTACGATCCATTCTAGTTCATTCGTACGATCTATTCTAATTCATTCGTACGATCCATTCTAATCATTCGCATGGATGTATCCATTCTAATTTATTCGTACGATTCATTCTAATTCATTTGTATGATCCATTCTAATTCATTCGTACAATCCATTCTAATTCATTTGTACGATCCATTCTAATTCATTCGCATGAATGTATCCATTCTAATATATTTGTACGATTCATTCTAATTCATTCGCATGATCCATTCTAATTCATTCGTACGAATGTATCCATTCTAATTCATTCGTACGATCCATTCAAATTCATTCGTACGATCCATTCTAATTCATTCGTAAGATCCATTCTAATTTATTCGTATGATCCATTCTAATTCATTCGTACGATCTATTCTAATTCATTCGCACGATCCATTCTAATTCATTCGAACGATCCATTCTAATTCATTCGTATGATCCATTCTAATTCTTTCGCACGAATGTATCCATTCTAATTCATTCGTACGAATGAATTAGAATGGATCGTACGAATAAAATAGAATAGATTGTACGAATGAATTAGAAGAGATACATCCATGCAAATGAATTTGAATGGATCATACGAATGAATTAGAATGGATCGTGTGAATTAATTAGAATGGATACATTCGTGCGAATGAATTAGAATGGATCGTACGAATAAATTAGAATGGATACATTCTATTTTAATTCAATCACACGATCTATTCTAATTCATTCGTACAATCTATTCTAATTCATTCGTATGATCCATTCTAATTTATTCGTACGATCTATTCTAATTCATTCGTATGATCCATTCTAATTCATTCGTATGAATGTATCCATTATAATTTATTCGTACGATCTATTCTAATTCATTCGCACAAATGTATCAATTCTAATTCATTCATACGATCCATTCTAATTCATTCAGATGATCCACTCTAATTCATTCGTATGATTCATTCTAATTCATTCAGACGATCCATTCGAATTCATTCGCACGATCTATTCTAATTCATTCGTTCGATCCATTCTAATTCATTCATACAATCCATTCTAATTCATTCGAACGATCCATTCTAATTCATTCGTACAATCCATTCTATATCATTCGTACGATCCATTCTAATTCATTCGCACGAATGTATCCATTCTAATTCATTCGTACAATCTATTCTAATTCATTCGTATGATCCATTCTAATTCATTCGCACGAATGTATCCATTCTAGTTCATTCGTATGATCCATTCTAATTCATTGGCATAGATGTATCCATTCTAATTCATTCGTACAATCCATTTGTGGGGGAAAATCTTCGTGCCGACCCGAAGACCTCGCCTCACCAGTCAATTGGAGTTGAAGTTGACGTCGAAGATCGTTGGTCGATCTGTTGATCGAAGTTGAAGCTTTTGATATGTAAACAGAGAGATGCAATCAGAGAGAGAGTTTGACACGAGAAGTGATCTCGGAGTTCAGCCGAAGCCTACGTCTCCGTGCTATAGGGTGCAACCCGAATTCACTAACACTTTTCTCAAAGTAACCTCGATAGGCCAAGTGCTACTGATGGTCTTTTTGATCTCTTCACAGACAAGAAGATGATCAAGTAGAGGTGAAGGGTGAGAAGATAGAGATTCCAGAGCTCTGGTTCTGAAAATCAGATCTCAGAGTGGAAAATGGATTTCGGATCTTAGATTTCGATCCTTTTACATTCGAAGGCTCTGCTATTTATAGGATTTTCTGGTGGTAAATGGCGGTTTTCTGCTGTCGTATCTGGGGATTCTCCAGGTAAAGCTGGCGGGCCCCGCTACCGTCTTCTGGAGGATTCCACAGGCTCGTGGGCCTACCGGGCAGGGCCGGTGGGTCCCGCGGTGGTCCTCGTGGGCCCACCAGGCAGGGCCGGTGGGTCCCGTGGTAGTCTTCGTGGGTCCACCAGGCAGGGCCGGTGGGTCCCGTGGTAGTCTTCGTGGGCCCACCAGGCAGGGCCGGTGGGTCCCATGGTAGTCTTCGTGGGCCCACCAGGCAGGGCCGGTGGGTCCCGTGGTAGTCTTCGTGGGTCCACCAGGCAGGGCCGGTGGGTCCCGTGGTAGTCCTCGTGGTCCCACAAGGCAGGGCCGGTGGGTCCTGCGGTGGTCCTCGTGGACCCACCAAGAAGGGCCGGTGGGTCCTGCGGTGGTCCTCGTGGACTACCAGGCAGGGCCGGTGGGTCCCGCGGTAGTTGGTAAACTTGTGCCAAAATTTGCACCCACACCATTCTAATTCATTAGAACGATCCATTCTAATTCATTCATATAATCCATTCTATTTCATTCGTACGATCCATTCTAATTCAAACGCATGAATGTATCCATTCTAATTCATTCGCACGATCCATTCTAATTCATTCGAACGATCCATTCTAATTCATTCGTACGATCCATTCTAATTCATTCATACGATCCATTCTAATTCATTCGCACAAACGCATCCATTCTAATTCAATCGCACGATCCATTCTAATTCATTCGTACGATATATTCTAATTCATTCGCACGATCCATTCTAATTCATTCGTACGATCCATTCTAATTCATTCGTACGATCCATTCTAATTCCTTCACACGAATGTATCCATTCTAATTTATTCGTACGATCCATTCTAAATCATTCGTACGATCCATTCTAATTTATTTGTACGAATGTATCCAATCTAATTCATTCGTACGATCTTTTCTAATTCATTCACATGATCCATTCTAATTAATTCGTATAATCCATTCTAATTCAATAGCACGATCCATTCTAATTCATTCGTACGATCCATTCTAATTCATTGGCATGATCCATTCTAATTCATTCGTACGATCCATTCTAATTCATTCATACGATCCATTCTAATTCATTCGTATGATCCATTCTAATTCTTTCGTACGATCCATTCTAATTCATTCGTACGATCCATTCAAATTCATTCGCACGAATAAATCCATTCTAATTCAATCACACGATCCATTCTAATACATTCATATGATCCATTCTAATTCATTCGTGCGATCCATTCTAATTCATTCGTACGATCCATTCTAATTCATTCGCATGAATGTATCCATTCTAATTCAATCGCACGATCCATTCTAATTCATTCGTACGATCTATTCTAATGCATTCGTACGATCCATTCTAATTCATTCGTATGATCCATTTTAATTCATTCACACGAATGTATCCATTCCAATTCATTCATACGATCCATTCTAATTCACTCGCACGATTCATTGTTAATCATTCGTACGATCCATTCTAATTCATTAGCACGAATGTATCGATTATAATTCCTTCGCACGATCCATTCTAATTCATTTGTACGATCTATTCTAATTCATTCGTACGATACATTCTAATTTATTCACACGAATGTATCCATTCTAATTCATTCGCACGATCTATTCTAATTCATTCGCACGATCTATTCTAATTCATTCGTATGATCCATTCTAATTCACTCACACAATCCATTCTAATTCATTCGAACGATACATTCTAATTCATTCGTATGAATGTATCCATTCTAATTCATTCGTACGATCCATTCTAATTCATTCACACGATCCATTCTCATTCATTTGTTCAACCCATTCTAATTCATTCGTACGATCCATTCTAATTCATTCGTAAGAACCATTCTAATTTATTCGAACAATCCATTCTAATTCATTCATACGATTCATTCTAATTCATTCGTATGATTCATTCAAATTCATTCAGACGATCCATTCCAATTCATTTGCACGATCTATTGAATTAGAATGGATCGTACAAATATGTTAGAATGGATATATTCATGCGAATGAATTAGAATGGATCGTGCGAATGAATTAGAATGGATTGTATGAATGAATTAGAATGGATCGTACGAATGAATTAGAATGGATTGTACGAATGAATTACATTCATACGATCCATTCTAATTCATTCGTATAATCCATTCTAATTCATTCGTACAATCTATTCTAATTCATTCGTACGATCCATTCTAATTCATTCGCACGAATGTATCCATTCTAGTTCATTCGTACGATCCATTCTAATTCATTCGCATGGATGTATCCATTTTAATTCATTCGTACGATCCATTTTAATTCATTCGTACGATCTATTCTAATTCATTCGCAGGATCCATTCTAATTCATTCGTATGATCCATTCTAATTCATTCGTACAATCCATTCTAATTCATTCATACGAATCCATTCTAATTCATTCGCATGATCCATTCTAATCCATTTTAATTCATTCGCACGATCCATTCTAATTCATTTGTACGATCTATTCTAATTCAGTCGCATGAATGTATCCATTCAAGTTCATTCGTACGATCCATTCTAATTCACTCGGACGATCCATTCTAATTCATTCGTACGATCTAGTCTAATTCATTCGCACGAATGTATCCATTCAAATTCATTCGTATGATCCATTCTAATTCATTCGTACGATCCATTCTAATTCATTCTCCCGAATGTATCCATTCTATTTCATTCGTACGATCCATTCTAATTCATTCGCCTGGATTTATCCATTCTAATTCATTCGTACGAACCATTCAAATTCATTCGCACGAATGTATCCATTCAAATTCATTCGCACGATCCATTCTAATTCATTCGCACGATCTATTCTAATTCATTCGTACGATCCATTCTAATTCATTCGTACGATACATTCTAATTCATTCGCACGAATGTATCCATTCTAATTCATTCGTACGATCCATTCTAAATCATTCGTACGATCCATTCTAATTTATTCATACGAATATATCCATTCTAATTCATTCGTACGATCCATTCTAATTCATTCATACGATCCATTCTAATTCATTCGTTTGATCCATTCTAATTCAATCGCACGATCCATTCTAATTCATTCGTACGAACCATTCTAATTCATTCGTACGATCCATTCTAATTCATTCGTATGATCCATTCTAATTCATTCGTATGATCCATTCTAATTTATTCGTATAATGCATTCTAATTCATTCGTACGATCCATTCCAATTCATTCGCACGAATGTATCTATTTTAATATATTTGTACGATCCATCCTAATTAATTCGCATGATCCATTCTAATTCATTCGTACGAATGTATCCATTCTAATTCATTCGTACGATCCATACTAATTCATTCGTACGATCCATTCTAATTCATTCACACGAATGTATCCATTCTAATTCATTCCATTCTAATTCATTCGTATGATCCATTCAAATTCATTTGCATTGATGTATCAATTCTAATTCATTCGTACAATCCATTCTATTTCATTCGTATGATCCATTCTAATTCATTCGTACGAATGAATTAGAATGGATACATTCGTACGAATGAATTAGAATGGATCGTACGAATGAATTAGAATGGATACATCCATGCAAATGAATTTGAATGGTTCATACGAATGAATTAGAATGGATCGTGCGAATGAATTGGAATGGATACATTCGTGCGAATGAATTAGAATGAATCGTACGAATGAATTAGTATGGATCGTACGAATGAATTAGATTGGATCGTACGAATGAATTAGAATGGATACATTCGTACGAATGAATTAGAATGGATCATGTGAATGAATTAGAATGAATCATACAAATATATTAGAATGGATACATTCGTGCGAATGAATTAGAATGGATCGTACAAATGAATTAGAATGGATTGTACGAATAAATTAGAATGGATCATACGAATGAATTAGAATGGATCGTACAAATGAATTAGAATAGATCGTACGAATGAATTAGGATGGATTGTACGAATGAATTAGAATGGATCGTGCGATTGAATTAGAACGGATCATATGAATGAATTAGAATGGATCGTGTGAATGAATTAGAATGGATCGTATGAATGAATTAGAATGGATACATTCGTACGAATAAATTAGAATCGATCGTACGAATGATATAGAATTGATCATACGAATGAATTCGAATGGATACATTCGTGCGAATGAATTAGAATGGATCGTACGAATGAATTAGAATGGATCGTACGAATGAATTAGAATAGATCGTGCGAATGAATTTGAATGGATCATGCGAATGAATTAGAATGGATACATTCGTGCGAATGAATTAGAATGGATCGTGTGAATGAATTAGAATGGATACATCCATGCGAATGAATTAGAATGGATCGTACGAATGAACTAGAATGGATACATTTGTGTGAATGAATTAGAATGGATCGTACAAATGAATTAGAATGGATCGTACGAATGAATTAGAATGGATACATCCATGCAAATGAATTTGAATGGATCATACGAATAAATTAGAATGGATTGTGCGAATGAATTAGAATGGATCGTATGAATGAATTAGAGTAGATAATACGAATAAATTAGAATGGATACATTCGTGCAAATGAATTAGACTGGATCGTACGAATGAATTAGAATGGATCATCCGAGTGAATTAGAATGGATCGTACGAATGAACTAGAATGGAACATTCGAATGAATTAGAATGGATCGTGCGAATGAATTAGAATGGATACATTCGTGCGAATGAATTAGAATGGATCGTACGAATGAATTAGAAGGGACCGTACGAATGAATTAGAATGGATCGTATGAATGAATTAGAGTAGATCGTATGAATGAAATAGAATGGTTACATTCGTGCGAATGAATTAGAATGGATCGTACGAATGAACTAGAATAGATCGTGCGAATGAATTAGAATAGATCATCTGAATGAATTAGAATGAATAATACGAATGGATTAGAATGGATCATATGAATGAGTTAGAATGGATTGATTGAATAAATTAGAATGGATCGTACGAATAAATTAGAATGGATACGTTCATGCGAATGAATTAGAATGGATCGTACGAATGAATTAGAATGGATCGTACGAATGAATTAGAATGGATTGTACGAATGAATTAGAATAGATCATACGAATGAATTAGAATGGATACATTTGTGCGAATGAATTAGAATGGATCGTACGAATGAATTACAATAGATCGTGCGAATGAATTAGAATAGATCGTGCGAATGAATTAGAATGAATCATACGAATGAATTAGAATGGATCGTATAAATGAATTAGAATGGTTCGTACGAATGAATTAGAATGCATCATACGAATGAATTAGAATGGATACATTCGTGCGAATGAATTAGAATGGATCGTACGAATGAATTAGAATAGATCGTGCGAATGAATTAGAATGGATCGTCTGAATGAATTAGAATGGATCGTACGAATGAAGTAGAATGGATCGTACGAGTGAATTAGAATGGATCGTACGAATGAATTAGAATAGATCGTGCGAATGAATTAGAATAGATCGTATGTATGAATTAGAATGGATCGTACGAATGAATTAGAATGGATACATTCGTGCAAATGAAATAGAATGGATCGTACGAATAAATTAGAATGGATCGTTCGAATGAATTTGAATAGATCGTGCGAATGAATTAGAATTGATCGTACAAATGAATTAGAATGGATCATGCGAATGAATTAGAATGGATACATTCATGCGAATGAATTAGAATGGATCGTACGAATGAATTAGAATGGCTCGTACTAATGAATTAGAATGGATCGTATGAATGAATTAGAATGGATCATACGAATGAATTAGAATGGATACATTCTTGCGAATGAATTAGAATGGATCGTACGAATGATTTAGAATGGATCATGTGAGTAAATTAGAATGGATTGTACGAATGAATTAGAATCAATCATTCGAATGAATTAGAATAGATCGTGCGAATGAATTAGAATGGATCATACGAATGAATTAGAATAGGTCGTGCGAATAAATTAGAAAGGATCGTGCGAATGAATTAGAATGGATACATTCGTGTGAATGAAATAGAATGGATCGTACGTAAGAATTAGAATGGATACATCCCTGCGAATGAATTAGAATGGATCGTACGAATGAACTAGAATGGATACATTCGTGCGAATGAATTAGAATGTATCCTACGAATGGATTAGAATGGATCATACGAATGAATTAGAATGGATACATTTGAGCGAATGAATTAGACTGGATCGTACGAATGAATTAGAATGGATCGTCCTAGTGAATTTGAATGGATCGTACGAATGAACCTGAATGGATACATTCGTGCGACTGAATTAGAATAGATCGTACGAATGAATTAGCATCGATCGTGCGAATGAATTAGAATGGATACATTCATGCAAATGAATTAGAATGGATCGTACAAATGAATTAGAATGGATGGTGCGAGTGAATTAGAATGGATCGTACGAATGAATTAGAATAGATCGTGCGAATGAATTAGAATGGATCGTCTAAATGAATTAGAATGAATCATACGAATGAATTAGAATGGATCGTAAGAATGAATTAGAATGGATCATGCGAATGAATTAGAATGGTTCGTGCGAATGATTTAGAATGGAAACATTCGTGCAAATAAATTAGAATGGATCGTACGAATGAATTAGAATGGATCGTACGAATGAATTAGAATAGATTGAACGAATGAATTAGAATGGATACATTGGTGCGAATGAATAAGAATGGATCGTACGAATGAATTAGAATGGATACATTCGTGCGAATAAATTAGAATGAACCTTACTAATGAATTATAATGGATAGATCGTGCGAATGAATTAGAATGGATCGTACGAATGAATTAGAATGGAATGTGCGAATGAGTTAGAATGGATAGTACAAATGAATTAGAATAGATCGTGCGAATGAATTAGAATGGATCGTGCGAATGAATTAGAATGGATCGTGCGAATGAATTAGAATGGATCGTGCGAGTGAATTAGAATGGATCGTACTAATGAATTAGAATGGATCATGCGAATGAATTAGAATGGATCGTACGAATGAATTAGAATGGATCGTACGAATGAATTAGAATGGATACATTCGTACGAATGAATTAGAATAGATCATTCGAATGAATTAGAATGGATCGTACAAATATATTAGAATGGATACATTCGTGCGAATGAATTAGAATGGATCGTACGAATGAATTAGAATGGATCGTGCGAATGAATTAGAATGGATACATTCGTGCGAATGAATTAGAATGGATCGTATGAATGAATTAGAATAGATTGTACGAATGAATTAGAATGGATACATTCGTGTGAATGAATTAGAATGGATCATACGAATGAAATTGAATGGATTGTACGAATGAATTAGAATGGATTGTACGAATAAACTTGAATGGATACATTCGTGCGAATGAATTAGAATGGATCGTCCGTGTGAATTAGAATGGATCATATGAATGAATTAGAATGGATCGTATGAATGAATTAGAGTGGATCAGACAAATTAATTAGACTGGATCGTACGAATGTAATTCATTCGTACGATCCATTCTAATTCATTCGTACGATCCATTCTAATTCATTCGTACGATCCATTCTAATTCATTCGTACGATCAATTCTAATTCATTCGTACGATCCATTCTAATTCATTTGCACGAATGTATCTATTCAAATATACTTGTACGATCCATTCTAATTCATTCGCATGATCCATTCTAATTCATTCGTATGAATTTATCCATTCTAATTCATTTGTACGATCCATTCTAATTCATTCGTACGATCCATTTTAATTCATTCGTATGATCCATTCTAATTCATTCGTACGATCCATTCTAATTTATTCGTATGATCCATTCTAATTCATTCGCACGATCCATTCTAATTCATTCGAATGATCCATTCTAATCATTCGTACGATCCATTCCAATGCATTCGTACGATCCAGTCTAATTCATTTGTACGATCCATTCTAATTCATTCACACGATCCATTCAAATTCATTTGCATGATGCATTCTAATTCATTCGTTCGACCCATTCTAATTCATTCATACGAACCATTCTAATTCATTCGTAAGATCCATTCTAATTTATTCGCATGAATGTAACCATTCTAATTCATTCGTACGATCCATTCTAATGCATTCGTACGATCCATTCTAATTCATTCATACGAATGTATCTATTCTAATTCATTCGTACGATCTATTCTAATTCATTCGTATGATCCATTCTAATTCATTCGTATGATCCATTCTAATTCATTAGTACGATCCGTTCTAATTCACTTGCACGATCCATTCTAATTCATTCGCACGATCCATTCTAATTCATTCGCACGATCTATTCTAATTCATTTGTACTATCCATTCAAACTCATTCACACATTCCATTCAAATTCATTTGTTTGATCCATTCTAATTTATTCGCACGATCCATTCTAATTTATTCGAATGATCCATTCTAATTCATTCGTATGATCCATTCCAATTCATTTGCACGAATGTATCCATTCTAATTCATTCGTACGATCCATTCTAATTCATTCATACGATCCATTCTAATTCATTCGTACGATCCATTCTAATTCATTCGTATGATCCATTCTAATTCATTCGCACGAATGTATCCATTCTAATTCATTCGCACGATCCGTTCTAATTCAATCGAACGATCCATTCTAATTCATTCGCACGAATGTATCCATTCTAATTCATTCGTATGATCCAATCTAATACATTTATACGATCCATTCTAATTCATTCGTACGATCCATTCTAATTCATTCGTACGATCCAATCTAATTCATTCGCACGAATGTATCCATTCTAATTCATTCGCACGATCCATTCTAATTCATTCGAATGATCCATTCTAATTCATTCGTACGATCTATTCTAATTCATTCGCACAATCCATTCTAATTCATTCGAATGATCCATTCTAATTCATTCGTACAATCCATTCTAATTCATTCGTACGATCCATTCTAATTCATTCGGATCATACGATTGAATTAGAATGGATACATTCGTGCGAATGAATTAGAATGGATCGTACGAATGAATTAGAATAGATCGTGCGAATGAATTTGAATGGATCGTCTGAATGAATTAGAATGAATCATACGAATGAATTAGAATTGATCGTATGAATGAATTAGAATGGTTCGTACGAATGAATTAGAATGGATCATACGAATGAATTAGAATGGATACATTCATGTGAATGAATTAGAATGGATCGTACGAATGAATTAGAATAGATCGTGCGAATGAATTAGAATTGATCGTCTGAATGAATTAGAATGAATCATACAAATGAATTAGAATGGATCGTATGAATGAATTAGAATGGATCGTGCGAATGAATTAGAATGGATCATACGAATAAATTAGAATGCATACATTTGTGTGAATGAATTAGAATTGATCGTACGAATGAATTAGAATAGATCGTACGAATGCATTAGAATGGATCATGCGATTGAATTAGAATGGATCATACGAATGAATTAGAATGTTCTAATTTTTTCATATGATCCATTCTAATTCATTTGTACGATCCATTCTAATTTATTCGTACGATCCAATTTTATTCATTCGTACGATCCATTCTAATTCAATCCATTCTAATTCATTCGCATGAATGTATCCATTCTAATTCATTAGTAAGATCCATTCTAATTTATTCGCAAGAATGTATCCATTCTAATTCAGTCGTACGATCCATTCTAATTCACTCGGATGATCCATTCTAATTCATTCGCACGAATGTATCCATTCTAATTCATCCATACAATCTATTCTAATTCATTCGTATGATCCATTTTAATTCATTCGTACGATCCATTCTAATTCATTCGCACGAATATATCCATTCTAATTCATTCGCACAATCCATTCTAATTTATTCGCACGATCCATTCTAATTCATTCATACGATCCATTCTAATTCATTCATATGATTCATTCAAATTTATTCAGACGATCCATTCTAATTCATTCGCACGATCTATTCTAATTCATTCGTACGATCCATTCTAATTCAATCGCACAATCCATTCTAATTCATTCGTACGATCCATTCTAATTCATTCGCACGTATGTATCCATTCTAATTCATTCGTACGATCTATTCTAATTCAGTCGCAAGAATGTATCCATTCAGGTTCATTCGTACGATCCATTCAAATTCACTCGGATAATCCATTCTAATTCATTCGTACGATCCAGTCTAATTCATTCGCACGAATGTATCCATTCTAATTCATTCGTATGATCCATTCTAATTCATTCGTACGAACCATTCTAACTCATTCATAGGATCCATTCTAATTCATTCGTATGATTCATTGTAATTCATTCAGATGATCCATTCTAATTCATTCGCACGATCTATTCTAATTCATTCGTACGATCCATTCTAATTCATTCGCACAAATGTATCCATTCTAATTATTCGTATAATCCACTCTAATTCATTTGTACGATCCATTCTAATTCACTCGTATGATCCATTCTAATTCATTCGTACGATCCATTCTAATTCATTAGCACGAATGTATCCATTTTAATTCATTCGCACGATCCATTCTAATTCATTCGAACGATCCATTCTAATTCATTCGTATGATCCATTCTAATTTACTCGGACGATCCATTCTAATTGATTCTCACGAATCAGTATAATTCATTCGCACGAATGTATCGATTCAAGTTCATTCGTACGATCCATTCTACTTCATTAGTACAATCGATTCTATTTCATTCGTACGATCTATTCTAATTCATTCGCACGAATGTTTCCATTCTAATTCATTCGTACAATCTATTCTAATTCATTCGTACGATTCATTCTAATTCATTCGGACGAATGTATCCATTCTAATTCATTCGCACGATCCATTCTAATTTATTTGAACGATCCATTCTAATTCATTCGTACGATCCATTCTAAATCACTCGCACGATCCATTCTAATTCATTCGAACGCTCCATTCTAATTCTTTCGTACGATCCATTCTAATCCATTCGTTCGATCCATTCTAATTCATTCGCACGAATGTATCCATTCTAATATATTTGTATGATCCATTCTAATTCATTCACCCGATCCATTCTAATTCATTCATACGATCCATTCTAATTCATTCGTATGATTCATTGTAATTCATTCAGACGATCCATTCTAATTCATTCGCACGATCTATTCTAATTCATTCGTACAATCCATTCTAATTCATTCGCACACTTGTATCAATTCTAATTCATTCGTATGATCTACTCTAGTTCATTCATACGATCCATTCTAATTCATTTGTACGATCCATTCTAATTCATTCGTAGGATCCATTCTAATTCATTCGCACGAATGTATCCATTCTAATTAATTCGCACGATCCATTCTAATTCATTCGAACGATCCATTCTAATTCATTCGAACGATCTATTTTAATTCATTCGCACGATCCATTCTAATTCATTCGAACGATCCATTCTAATTCATTCGTACGATCCATTCTAATTCATTCGTACGATCCATTCTAATACATTCGTACGATCCATTCTAATTCATTCGCATGATCTATTCTAATTCATTCGTATGATCCATTCTAATTCATTCGCACGAATGTATCCATTCTAATTCATTCGTACGATCCTTTCTAATTCATTCGTACAATCCATTCTAATTCATTCGCACGATCCATACTAATTCATTCCAACGATCCATTCTAATTCATTCGCATGAATGTATCCATTCTAGTTCATTCGTACGATCTATTCTAATTCATTCGCAAGGATGTATCCATTCTAATTCATTCGCATGATCCATTCTAATTCATTCATACGATCCATTCTAATTCATTTGCATGGATGGATCCATTCATTCGAACGATCCATTCTAATTCATTCGTACGATCCAGTCTAATTTATTCGTACGAATGTAACCATTCTAATTCGTTCGTACGATCCATTCTAATTCATTCGTACGATCCATTCTAATGCATTCGTACGATCCATTCTAATTCATTCACACGAATGTATCCATTCTAATTCATTCGTATGATCCATTCTAATTCATTCGTACAATCCGTTCTAATTTATTCGTACAATCCATTCTAATTCATTCGTATGAATGTATCCATTCTAATATATTTGTACGATCCATTCTAATTCATTCGGATGATCCATTCTAAGTCATTCGTACGATCCATTCTAATTCATTCGTACGATCCATTCTAATTTATACGTACGAATGTAGCCATTCTAATTCATTCGTACGATCCATTCTAATTCATTCACACGATTCATTCTAATTCTTTCATATGATCCATTGTAATTAATTTGCACGATCCATTCTAATTCATTCGTACGATCCATTCTAATTCATTCGTACGATCCATTCTAATTCATTCGTATGATCCATTCTAATTCATTCGTACGATCCATTCAAATTCATTCGCACGAATCTATCCATTCTAATTCATTAATATGATCCACTCTACTTCATTCGTACGATCCATTCTAATTCATTCGAACGATCCATTCTAATTCATTCATACGATCCATTCTAATTCATTCGCACATTCCATTCTAATTCATTCGCACGATCCATTCTAATTCATTCGCACGATCCATTCTAATTCATTCGCACGATCCATTCTAATTCATTCGCACGATCCATTCTAATTCATTCGTACGATCCATTCTAATTCATTCGGACGATCCATTCTAATTCATTCGGACGATCCATTCTAATTCATTCGTACGATCCATTCTAATTCATTCGTTCGATCCATTCTAATTCATTCGTTCGATCCATTCTAATTCATTCGTATGATCCATTCTAATTCATTCGTACGAACCATTCTAATTCATTCATACGATCCATTCTAATTCATTCATATTATTTATTCTAATTCATTCAGACGATCCATTCTAATTCATTCGCACGATCTATTCTAATTCATTCGTACGATCCAGTCTAATTCATTCGCACGAATGTATCCATTCTAATTCTTTCGCACGATCCATTCTAATTCATTCGTGCGATCTATTCTAATTCAGTCACACGAATGTATCCATTGTAATTCATTCGTACGATCCATTCTAATTCATTCGTACGATCCATTCTAATTCATTCAAACGATCCATTCCAATTCATTTAGACGATCCATTCCAATTCATTTGCACGAATGTATCCATTCTAATTCATTCGCACGATCCATTCTAATTCATTCTTTCGATCCATTCTAATTCATTTGTACGATCCATTCTAAATCATTCACACGAATGTATCTATTCTAATTTATTCGTATGATCCGTTCTAATTCATTCGCACGATCCATTCTAATTCATTCATACGATCCATTCTAATTCATTAGTATGATTCATTCTAATTCATTCAGACGATCCATTCAAATTCATTCGCACGATCTATTCTAATTCATTCGTACGATCCATTCAAATTCATTCGCTGCGAATGATTTAGAATGGATCGTCTGAATGAATTAGAATGAATAATACAAATGAATTAGAATGGATCGTAAGAATGAATTAGAATGGATCGTGCGGATGAATTAGAATGGATCGTACGAATAAATTACAATGGAATGTGCGAATGAATTAGAATGGATCATATGAATGAATTAGGATGGATCGTTCGAATGAATTAGAATGGATCGTGCGAATGAATTAGAATGGATTGTACGAATGAATTAGAATGGACACATCCATGTGAATGAATTCGAATGGATCATACGAATGAATTAGAATGGATACATTCGTAGGAATGAATTAGTCATGCGAATGAATTAGAATGGATCGTACAAATATATTAGAATGGATACATTCGTACGAATGAATTAGAATGGATCATACGAAAGAATTAGAATGGATCGTACGAATGAATTCGAATGGATGATGTGAATGAATTAGAATGGATCGTACAAATGAATTTGAGTGGATCATGCGAACGTATTAGAATGGATCGTACGAATGAACTTACATGGATACATTCGTGCGACTGAATTAGAATAGATCGTAGGAATGAATTAGAATGGATCGTGCGAATGAATTAGAATGGATACATTCATGCGAATGAATTAGAATGGATCGTACAAATGAATTAGAATGGATCATACAAATGAATTAGAATAGATTTTATGAATGATTTAGAATGGATCGTATGAATGAATTAAAATGGATCGAACGAATGAATTAGAATGGATCGTACGAATGAATTAGAATGGATCGTACGAATGAAATAGAATGGATTGTACGAATGAATTAGAATGGATACATCCATGCAAATGAATTTGAATGGATCATACGAATGAATTAGAATGGATCATGCGAATGAATTAGAATGGATACATTCGTGCGAATGAATTAGAATGGATCGTACGATTGAATTAGAATGGATTGTACGAATGAATTAGAATGGATCATCTGAATGAATTAGAATGGATCGTTCGAATGAATTAGAATGGATTGTGCGAATGAATTAGAATGGATCGTACGAATGAATTAGAATGGATCGTGCGATTGAATTAGAATAGATCATACGACTGAATTAGAATGGATCGTGTGAATGAATTAGAATGGATCGTACGAATGAATTAGAATGGATACATTCGTGCGAATGAATTAGAATGGATCGTACGAATGAATTAGAATAGATCGTGCGAATGAATTAAAATGGATCATCTGAATGAATTAGAATGAATCATACAAATGAATTAGAATGGATCATATGAATGAATTAGAATGGTTTGTACAAATGAATTAGAATGGATCATACGAATGAATTGGAATGGATACATTCGTATGAATGAATTAGAATGGATACATTCGTGCGAATGAATTAGAATGGATCATACGAATAAATTAGATTTGATCGTGCAAATGAATTAGAATGGATCGTCTGAATGAATTAGAATGAATCATACGAATGAATTAGAATGGATCGTATGAATGAATTAGAATGGATCGTTCGAATGAATTAGAATGGATCATAAGAATAAATTAGAATGTATACATTCGTGTAAATGAATTAAAATGGATCATACAAATGAATTAGAGTGGATCGTACGGATGCATTAGAATGGATCGTGCGATTGAATTAGAATGGATCATACGAATGAATTAGAATTTTCTAATTCATTCACATGATCCATTCAAATTCATTCATACGATCCATTCTAATTGATTCGTATGATCAATTCTTATTCATTCGTACGATCCATTCTAATTCAATCCATTCTAATTCTTTCGCACGAATGTATCCATTCTAATTCATTAGTAAGATCCATTCTAATTTATTCGCACGAATGAATCCATTCTAATTCATTCATACGATCCATTCTAATTCACTCGGACGATCCATCATAATTCATTCGTACGATCCATTCTAATTCATTCGCACGAATGTATCCATTCTAATTCATTCGTAAAATCTGTTCTAATTCATTTGTACGATCCATTCTAATTCATTCATATGATCCATTCTAATTCATTCGCACGAATGTATCCATTCTAATTTATTCGCACGATGCATTCTAATTTATTCGTAGGAATGTATCCATTCTAGTTTATTCGCACGATCCATTCTAATTCATTCACACGATCCATTCTTATTCATTCGTATGATTCATTTTAATTCATTCAGACAATCCATTCTAATTCATTCGCTTGATCTATTCTAATTCATTCGTACGATCCATTCTAATTCATTCGCACGAATGTATCCATTCTAATTCATTCGTATGATCCATTCTAATTCATTCGTACGAATTATTCTAATTCATTCATACGATCCATTCTAATTCATCCGTATGATTCATTCTAATTCATTCAGACGATCCATTCTAATTCATTTGCACGATCTATTCTAATTCATTCGTACGATCCATTCTAATTCATTTGCACGAATGTATCCATTCTAATTCATTCGCACGAATGAATTAGAATGGTTCGTACAAATAAATTTGAATAGATCGTGCGAATGAATTAGAATGGATCGTCTGAATAAATTAGAA